>OV815487.1:1782659-1933540 GCA_929108735.1 Andrena dorsata
TGGTGAACAGAGAGAGGGGAAAGAGAAGGAGGGTGAATGAAAAAATAAAAATGGTGGAGTTGGACGAGTATTTCAGGGGGCTGTTGGGAGGGGTAGAGTGGAGGGTGGTGAAAGGGGGGAGCAAAGGAAAGGGGGAGGGATGGAGAGAGGGAGATAGGAAAGAAGGAAATGAGAAGGGTGGTAAAGAATTTAAAGGACGGGAAGGACGGGGGAGGGGATGGAATACCAAATGAGCTGTGGAAGTATGGCGGGGATGTGGTGGAAAAGGGGCTGTGGGGGATATGCAATAACGTTTGGAGGGGGGAAGGGTGGCCGGAGGGATGGAAGGAAGGGGTGGTGGTACCGGTGGTGAAGAAAGGGGCAGGGGAAAGGGTAGAGGAATACAGGGGGATTACCCTGACGCAGACGGCGTATAAGATCTACGCGTCGGTACTGGCGAAGAGGTTGAGGATAGAGATGGAAGATAAGAAACTGCTGCCGCTGTGTCAAACGGGGTTTAGAAGGGGGTGGGATGTATCGACAATATATATACACTTAATCATTTGATCAACAGGCAAATAGGGAGGAAGGAGAGAAAAATGGTGGTGATGTTTGTCGACATGAAGGCCGCGTTTGACTCGGTGGACAGGGAGGTGTTGATAAAGGCTATGAGGGGAAGAGGGGTGGGGGAGGGGTTGGGGTGACATGTGAGGAGGTATTGAGGGAAACGATAGGAAGGGTTAGGGTGGGGAGGAGGACGGGGAGTGTTTCTGGACAGTGAGGGGTGCATGGCAGGGGTGCCCGTTGAGCCCAATCATGTCCACGCTCCCGATGTGGACTCCGGACATGGACGAAGAGCTGGGGAGGTTCGGGGGCTGAGGCTGGAGGTAGGAAGATCTACACGTTAGCATACGCGGACGACGTGGCGGTGATGAAGGGGATGATGGGGAAGTTAGAAAAGTACGTGGAGGGGAAGGGGGTACAAGTGAATGTGGATAAGACTAAGGTTAGGAGGTGTAGAAGGGGGGTGGGAGGTGGAGTAAGGTGATATGGAGGTGGAAGGGAAAGGAGTTGGAAGGGGTAAGGAGTTATAAATACCTGGGATATACGGTGATGGGGAATGGGGGACAGGAGGAACATGTAGAGGAGAGGGTTAGAAAGGGGGCTGCAGTGATGGGACAGGTGTGGGGGATTGGGGAAAGGAAATTTAGCAAAGACTGGGGAGAAGGTTGTGGTTATACGATAAGCTGGTTTTGGCGGTAAGGAGTTATGGGGTGGAGGTGTGGGGGTGGAGAGGGGGGAAGTAGAAGCCGTACCTGAAAGGTACTTGAAGTGGGTGTTGGGAGTAGCAGGAATACACCACGGTATATGGTCAGGAAGGAACTACAGAGGGTATGATGAAGGGAGGGGCGACGATAGGGGCATGGGGGTATGAGACGAAGTTGGAGGAGGGGAAGGAGCGAGAGTTGGCGAGGGAGTGTTGGGAGGAAATGAAGAGGAGGATGAGGAGGGGAAAGGTATTGCAGGGCTGGGAAGAGGAGAAGGAGCAGTATTATATGGATAAGGGATGGACGGTGGAGAAGGTGGAGAGGGGAGGGATAGGGGAGATATGAGGGGAGAGGAGTTGGTGGAGACGGAGAGAAGGCTACAGGAAAAGGAGAGGTGGAGGAAGATGGTGATTCTAAATATAAGGTACGGTATGAGAGGGTGAAGGGGGTGAGTGTACCAGGGTACCTGAAGAAAGGGTGGGAGAAAAGGTGGAAGCGGGTAGCAAGGTTTAGATGAGGTAATGAGATGAAGGCGGGGAGATACTGGGAGGAGGAGGAGGAGGAAAGAAGTTGCAGAATATGTGGGCCAGGGGAGGAGACGTGGTAGCACGTCTCGAAAGTCTGTACAGGGTGGGGAACGTAGAGGGGATGGCAAGAGGCGGTGATAGAGGTGTTGGGGGACGAGGGGGAGGGGGAGGAGTGGATGAGGAGTTTGGAGGAAAGGAGAACATTATATGGGGGGAGTGGGGGAATGAAGGGTTAGTGCGTGAGAGGAGGACTGAGAGTGGAAGGGGAAGTGCGCGGAAGTGGAGGTCCAAGAGCCGGAGGAGGGTGCGTACGCGTGCGCGCGATAGCGCGGGGAGATAGGGAGGCGAGCGAGCGAGCGGGCGGTAGTGGAGTTAAGGGCATAGGATAAGATAGTTTAAGTTAGGTTAAGGTAGATATAAGGATAAGTGTTAAGGAGAAAAGGTTTGGGAGATTGTAACCCCATTTGGGGTCAATAAAGTGATTATATATAGTCCTGACAAAGACATTTGTAATGTTGCCCTGAAAGAGACTTGAAAATGCTCTGTTAAGTGCAGACTGATAAAAAGAATGAAAACATATCTTCATACTTGAGGATGCGAGGTAGTGACTTCACTTGTGAGACAGCGCTACACAGCGGTCACAATCTACCGAACGCGAGTGCAACTGTACAGTATAACACGTGTACCACGCCAGTAAAAAAATAATAATATTAATAATAATATTTGTTAATGGGTGCTACCCTTCGGTACATACATGAGTGATAAACGGTATACAGTGTACATTTAAAAAGAACATAATATAATTTAGAATTAATTATTGAGAACTTATATGATAAGTAGGTATAAGGTATGTATAAGGGTTCCCACCGCGGTGTGTCGCAGGGGTCCGTGCTGGGGTCCCTGCTGTGGAACATGCCCTACGACGCGGTGCTGTGGGTGGACGCATCGCTGGTGGTGTCGCTCGTTTGTTACGCGGACGACACTCTGGTGGTGGCTTCCGGTCGGTGGTGGAGCGCAGCGTTTGGCCTCGCCGAAAAGGCACTGCGCCGCGTCATCGTCTCGATCAGGACGCTCGGTCGGCGAGCCGCCTTGGACAAAACCGAGGCGGTATGGGTCGCGGACAAAGTTGGAAGCGGCATACCCAACAGACCGTCCCTTTTGATCGGGGACGTCTGCATCGGGGTCGGGCAATCGATGAAGTATCTCGGCCTGACCCTGGATACCAACTGGTAGTTTACGCGCCACTTCAGGGTCCTGGGCCCCCGGTTGGAGAGGCAAGTATTCGCCTTCGGGCGAATCCTGCCCAACCTCGGGGGTTCCCACGAGGCGGTTCGGCGGCTATATGTGACGGTCGTCCGGTCCATAGCGCTCTACGGCGCCCCTATATAGGTCGGTGACCTGGAGGACTGTCGCGTCGGGCGGGATCTCTTGACTAGAGTTCATCGCCGTGCGGTCCTCCGATCAGTGCGGGCTTACCGCACGGTGTCGCACGCCGAACTATCCGCGCTGGCTGGGTCCCCCCCTTTCCATCTGTTCGCGGAGATGCAGGCGGAAGTACATTCCGCCGTTTCAGACCTCCGCGAAGCGGGGGACCTGCCGGCCGACGGACGCGAAGTGGCGCGGGGCCAGGCCCGGCAACGCATGGGACCCATGTGGCTCGAGTGGCTTTCCCTCCCGGAACATCGGGAGGGCCGCGTTATCGGGGTGCTCCTGCCCATTCTCGACGAATGGTTGGGGCGTAGGTACGGCAGACTTACCTTCCGCCTGACGCAGATGATCGGTGTGGGGTGTTTCGGTGATTATCTGTGTCGCATAGGGCGGGAGGAGACGTCGCAGTGGCACAACTGCGACTCGGGCGTCCAGGATTTGGCGGACTATACCCTGGCCAGATGCCCGGAGTAGCAGGACGACCGCAGAATCCTGGAACTGCGGCTGGGTCCCGATCTCTCGCTGCCGACGGTCGTGCGTTGGATGGCGGGGGATCGGGAGTGCAAGGTGGCAATATCCCTCTTCGCCGAGCAGATCATGCTCGAGAAGGAAGAGGCGGAGAAGGACAGTGAGCGCGCGGCCCATCCTTCCTGCAGAGGCGCTCCCCGACGGCGGTGGGCACGCGCGAGATGACTCGGGGCCGGGGAGGCCGTGCGGCGACTTAGCTCTCTTAGGTGGCTCCGCGCCCCCGTTGGCCCCGGGCCGCGCCATCGTTGCCTCTTCAGTAACAAGGAACGGGACGGAGGAACCCGTGCTTCCCCTCGGAGGGACACGGTGGATGGCCCCGTTACGCGGAGGGCCACCCCATCAGCAGTGCTACAATCAGCACTGTATAAAATTAATTTGCAGGACTGAATGCCCGTTTCGTTAAAAGTAGTGGGATTTAAATATTTTTTTGTCAATTTAATCGGGAGAATGTAATGAATCCATTGGTATCATTTTCATATTGATACGATGAAAAATAAAGTAACTCCGTTTCTGTATACCTACATAAAATGAGATTGTATTACAATGAGAATATTTTGAGCTTATAATCTTTTCTATATTTATTAAAATCTTTATTTCTGGCTTCTTGGGTCGCTTCAACCAATTAGCCGATTGGAAGGTTGCCCACATATTGTATAATTTCGTAAGAATGTATTAACACTTTGTGAACAGTACCTATGTATTACATTGGTACCAGAATAACATGCATACAGTTTGCAGATTGTATTTCTGCACTTTTTATAGTATGTATATTTATCAAATTTTTTTAGTTTTATTGAATTTGTTGACTTTTTTTAAATTAACGTCAAACTTTGTTATGAGTTATATATTAACACATTTGTTATGAACTTGCTTAATAATATTCAGCATTTTCAACGAAAAAAATGGAATGTTGCATTTTTCCCCTACTTCTTGGAATTCAGGCCCATTGTACGATATGGAATACAGGTGATTACTCCATTATTGGCAAATATTGTCAAGTTTTGCTTTCGCAGTTGTAAGGACAAATATATGTTGATTATACAAGTTCGCGAAAGGTAACTACAAAGCCGAAAATTTCTGATATTTTTTCAATGGGTTTCTTATGGAAATACAACTGTATATAACGCTTTTTTTGCTATTATTTTGCAGAATCGATACTGGTCATTTCTGATCCCTTTAACTTTACTTTAACAAACTTTAAAAGACATGATTTAAAATTCTGCACAAAACAAAAAATTTGACATGTGTTTACACGCGGATCAGATGTAGCCGTCATGATATTTTTACCTTTTTTATATGAGCTCTTATTATTAATTTACCAGAAATATATAAAAAAACATAATTCCATGAGTTATGAATTCTGACTTCTTTCCTCATATCTGGATAATCTGTCCGAATGTGACTGTTCGCGACAGAATTTGCGATGAGCGTGAGATGCCGGTGAGGTTATGTAAAGAACGCACAGTATTTATGAGCCAAGGACATGATGGAGCATACCATGTCCGAGCTGGCGGTAGATGTGGTCATTATTTCTGAGCCCTACCGCCAGCAGAAGTATTGGTTCAATGACGCGAGCGGGGATGCGGCCATCTGGGTCACGGGCTTCAATGGCCATTTTGCGACAATGTGGCGCCCGCTGGTCGCTAACGGAGTAGCGGCCGTTAGCTGGGAGGACAAGGTCCTCGTCAGCTGCTACTGTTCCCCGAAAACCAAGCTCCCGGAGTTCGGGAGCTTTCTCGACATGATTGAGGGGATTCTTGTTGAGAAAAGAGCCGTGGGTATCGGAGTCGTGCTGGCGGGGGATTGGAACGCTAGGTCCCCCGCCTGGGGGGGTTGCCGTCAGGACAGGAAGGGGACGGCAATCCTGGACCTGTTGGGGAGGCACGGATTGGTGCCGGTTAAGCTCCCCGACAGGTTCAAACACACTTTCGAACGCAATGGGCGCAAAGTAGTAGAGGTAAGGGGATTCTAACCCAGGTCCTCTGAGGGGAGCGCGGGGGCGGGGGGAAGTGAGGACGCGCGGGGGAGCGCGGCGGAGGGAAACATGGACGCGGGGCCTGCGGGGAGTGGAAGGATGGTTGCGCGCGCACGAGCCGCGGAGTGGGGGAAGCCGCGATCGTGGAGGGGATCAGTCCGGGCCGAGCGGCCGCGGAGACCTCTCCAGACCGGACCCACCGTCGGAAATTTTTCAGAGGAGGAATGACCTCCGTAAAAAGTCTTTTTTCAGACATGACCCGCCCTCAGAAATTTTTTTCCCCTAATATTGTATCCCCCCAACACAGAGAAATAATAATTTTTTTACAAACTATGTACTTGGAGGAGGGAAAGAGGCAGTATTATTTTAAAGCTAAACAATCTGCGCGTGATTTAAACGGCGGGTCGTAATGGTTGGGGAAATGTTCGCCGGCACGTTAGTCCGCGGAGATTCTGACGACAGCGTGTCGATTAAATTTCACTAATTCTTTAATTTCTAATTGTAAGGAAACTGTTTATTGAAACGCGGAATCTTAAAATTAGGTGGCGAGGAGAGAAGGAGGGTAAATGAAATGGCACAATGAAATACGTTTAAGAATATATTGTTACAAAAAAACTATTAAAGATAAAAAAAGAGAAAAAACATAAAAATAAACGAGAAAAAACATAAAAATAAAAAAATAAATTATGGCCACGGCGATGGGGGCGATGGCGGCGGCGGTGGTGGGTACCACACATTTCCATGAATCACCTGCACACAGATACAAACGTTGATATAATACTCACACATCAAAATGCATAAATCAGTGTAAAGTAGTATTACATACCACCGGAGGCGGTGATGGTGATGGCGATGGCAATGGCGACGATGATGATTGGGATGGAGTTATCAATCCCACTGGTCAACATCATCGTTGAATATAGCATCATCAATATCGTTCGTAAAGAATGCATTGTTGATGATTTCAGTAAATAAATCATCATCAGTAAAAAATATATCAACTTGCGATGGCGTACTCGTATTAAAATCAGACTCGTTAACCTGAACTGCAATGTCACGAACTTCAATCCCCGATATTGCATTGCGATTAATTGCGATTTCGTCGATTTGTCCCGCATTGATACATTTCCGCCATACAACAGATTGTAGGGCCTTCTCCCAGCTCGACGGAGCCACATCATCCGGATCATCTTCACCAATGATGAATGAAGTTTGCCTATGCATATCTAGCCAAAAACCCATATTCACTACGCGGTAAATAGTTGTTTTCACAGTCACCATTGTAGAACACCTTCAAATAAACCTCCTCCTCATCATCATCCTCATCCTCATCCTCATCGTAAAAATCTTCTGCCTTGTGAAATTCATCACCTCGAATTTCTTCGCATTGCACAGCAACATTCTGACACGCTACATATATTTTGGGATGGGATGCGCGACTGGGGATCACAGCAGCAACTTTCCAATACAAATCCATGGGTATAGACATAATCTAAAATCGATTTTTTTCATATAATTCTCAAAGTTACTAACACAACGATTCACTAAAAATATGGTAATGGAAACTTACGGTATTATTCGATTGTATCTTCTATGCGTTGGATGGTGAATGATATCCTTCAAAGCAGTTTCACAAGTGTTTCAAAAAACTGTTCCAGTTCAACTGTTAGTACTATGACGGAGTGTATTGAATGGAAGCAGTTAATAATTGTGCTGGCACGAACGTATGCGACTATTGAGCGATTGATTGAATGGTATCCGAGAGACAGGCCTAAATAGAGGTGCAATTGCTTCTCCCACCGCCGCATTTTATTCTAAAGCAATCAATTTTTCCATAATGTGCTGAAATCTTAACGTCGTAGCATATGTAATTTGAGCCCCCAAGGATAAAAGTCTCGGACACGTGTTGAACGTAATATAATATTTCTGGGAACGTCGAATCTTTGAATTATGCACCGTTAGCAGAAACGCCATATCTTAAAATTAGGTGGCGAGGAGGAAGACGAGTAAATGAAATTGACAAATAATATGTGTTTAAGAAATTTTATTTAAAATTAAAAGAATATAATTTTAACATTTTTTCCTACGAGCATCAGCTAGAATATCATTGATGGCACATGCTACCTGTTCGCAATCTACATAATAATCCTCACAGTAATGTTCGCTATCACGTATGATTTTAGCAGCACGACGCACATCTAATGTTTCGCAGACAACACCGCTTTGCTGTAGCACTTTAACAAAAGTTTCAAATTTCGTCTGCACATCTCTTACATTTTGATACAGCCGCGCATACACATAGTCTATACATGGTTCAAGATTTAATAAAAATGTTACCGTATTCGGTTTGAAATACAGCGACTTATTATGTAGTGCCATCCTTACAATCGGGGAATTATAGATTTCACAAAAATCCACAGTTAATTGATCCATTTGCATCGAAGGTGATTCAGGTAATCGTGCACGTTCTTCAATGGTTGTACGACTGCCGCATAGCAAACCCCATGTATCCCATGATAACGTGAGAAACATCCCACGATTGTCGCCGAGAACCATTTCTACATCAATCGTAGGCCATACTCTGATCCCAATTTCCAAGTATTTGCTGCCCGTGGATGTTAATGCATATCTTCTAACCATGATACGCGATGTTCGGTGCGGGCTAAGAGAACAATCAAAGCTATGAAATTGCTCGCGCGTATTAGGAATAAACATAAAAATTTTAAGATGTGAAAATTAACCCTTACCAAACAACTGTATCCTCCCTGCATTGAGCCACGCCGTCATCTCGCACGATCGGAACGTAATAATTCATGCGTTCAACGTTTCCTTCGGCACTGGTACTGCATATTTTGTTTTCAGAGCACAATTTGTTCCGTCGAAAGGCACTGAGACTATTGAGCGATTGATTGAATGACATCCGAGAGACTTGCTTAAATAGAGGTGCAATTGCTTCCCCCCCGCCACCACATTTTATTATAAAGCTACCAATTTTTCCATAATGTGCCGAAATCTCAACGTCGTAGCATATGTAATTTGAGTCCCATCCTCAAGGATAAAAAGTCTCGACACGTGCCGAACGTAATATAATATTTCTGGGAACGTCGAGTCTTAGAATTATGCTGTATCAGCAGAAACTATGTCGGATGATCATGCCCGCTAATTCCTCATACGCGTGAATCGTAGAAAGAATTATGCTGTATCAGCAGAAACTAATGCATTTGGGGAGGGGTACGCCAAAAAGAATGAATTATACAGTATTAGCAGAAACTAATGCATTCGAGGGAGGGGGTGCGCTAAAAGAGTTAGACAGAGATACCAAATCATGATGAGGATATAAATATATGCTCTAAACTGTACAAAGCCGTAAATCGTTGCAACGTATTGCGTGGAAAAGTCACATTATATTTACTTTCCATTTACAATCATGGGAGAATTCGCACAAGTAGAACGTCAATTGTTGGATCAATCCACGCGATTGATTTCGCGGGAAGAGTACCTCGCGTGGGAAGAACGGTGCAACGAGTGCATCGAATCGTTGGAAGAACAAAGTCGCGTGAAACGCCCACGATTATCGATCGGTGTTCGGCAATCGCTGATTGCTCGAATCGCACGTCTCGAAGGACTGAAACATTCGTTGCGCGGACGTTTCGTGCGCGAAGGTGCCGGTCATTCGAGTACGGGACTTTTGTGGCGCGAAATAGACACTGCGTTCGATAGCCGCGTATTAACTGGTGCAGTGCTAAATTCGAACTACATCGAGCCGCGCAACTTCCTCCAAGATGCAGGGACCATCGTGCTGGAGCATGTGCGGGACGCTTTGAGGAAACATCGAAACCTCAAAGTGAACACTGTGTTCAACGGCGAATTTGTGGCGGGTGACAAGCATGCTTGTAAAAGCATCAACACCCGAAACTGCGAACTCTTCCACACATCCGATCTGCAGGAGTGGTACCAACGATGCGTCATCGAACCCACCCTGGCATCGCTGGAAGAGTTCCAGGAACGCGACAGTGGATGGGCATTGACGAGAATCATGAATCTAACCGTCAATGTCAACAAGTACAATCCGCTGCGCGCGGGATGTTACGTCAAGTTGCCGCGAGTATTGTCTTTGAGGAAAGCCACAATTAGCGTGCAATCCCAGGACAATGCGTGTTTCGCGTGGGCAGTGGTCGCCGCTCTCCATCCTGCGGAAAGACATCCCGATCGCCCAAGTTCGTACCCGCCTTATGCTTCCATGCTAAATCTCCAGGGCATTGAGTTCTCAATGTCCCTGGAGCAAATAGGGAAGTTTGAGCGGCAGAACAGCGTCTCCGTCAACGTGTACACCTTCGACGAGGAGAAAGGGTCGACGGTCTTTCCGCTGCGTCTCACCAGCCAAAAGAGGGATCAGCACGTCAACTTGCTATACACACCGAATCAAGAGCACGGTGATGTAGGGCACTTTGTGCTGATCAAAAACTTATCCCGACTGGTGGGCATGCAGCTGAGCAGACACAAGGAAAAGAAATTCATCTGTGATCGGTACGTATAGAATACTTGTGAAATATTGAAATGTATTGTAGAAAAAATTAAATAAAAAAATTTGTGTTTACAGGTGTATGCACTATTTCGGATCTGCCGAGAAGCTGGAGAACCATTCGCTGGACTGTGGGCAGATGAATGACTGCGCCATCCTGCTGCCCAGCGAAGGAAAAAATCTCCTCAGCTTCGAGAACCACTGCAGGAAGGAGCGGCTCCCCTTCGTGGTATATGCAGATCTGGAGTGCATCATTGAAAAAACAGAAGACAATCGAGTGGGTGATCTAGATAATAAGTTACATACGTATCAGCACCATAAAGTGCATAGTATTGCATATTATATGCATTGTTCCTATGATACATCGCTATCGACGTATCGATGTTGCCGCGACGCGGATTGTGTTTCATGGTTCGTATACGAACTAAAAAAATTTGCAAACTTCGCCAAACCCATCTTGACCAGTAATGTTCCAATGCTGGATTTAACTCCGGAACAGTTGACGACATTTCGCGATGCAACACACTGTCATATTTGCGAAGAATCATTCAAGGCTGACGATGTACGAGTTCGCGATCATTGCCATCTATCCGGACGGTTTAGAGGCCCGGCACATTCGGAGTGCAATTTAAATTATAAAAATGCGTTTTACATCCCCATAGTTTTCCATAATTTATCCGGCTACGATTCGCATTTCATTATCGAGGAAATAGCTACCGCTTTCGACGGTCACGTTGATGTATTACCCATAACTAAAGAAAAATATATTTCATTCACAAAAAATGTCGAAGATACGGCTGAATCAGACTCGCGAAATAATATTAAATTACGATTCATCGATTCGTACAAATTTCTCAATACCAGTCTCGACAAATTAGCATCTTTCCTTAGCACAGATCAATTAAAAATTTTACGATCCAAATTTGAAACATTATCCACCGAGGATTTCAATTTATTGACGCGAAAAGGTGTCTTTCCGTACGAATACCTTGATTGCGCGGACAAGCTGCAGGATCCATGCTTACCGCCGCGCGAGTCATTCTACAGTTCGTTAACGGGCGAGACTGTATCCGAGAGCGATTACGCGCACGCTGAGACTATCTGGCAGCGTTTCGGGATTAGAACCTTGGGCGAATACAGCGACTTGTATTTGAAAACAGATGTCTTGTTATTGGCAGATATTTTTGAAAATTTTCGCGAAAGTTGTATCAAGAGCTATGGACTAGATTCGGCGCATTATTATACTCTACCAGGTTTCACGTGGGATGCAATGCTAAAGCATACCAAAATTACATTCGAATTGCTCACCGACGTCGATATGGTCATGTTTATCGAACGTGGCATACGTGGGGGTTTAAGCCAATGTTCTGGAAGATATGCACATGCCAATAACAAGTACATGCCATCTTACGACGCATTGGAAGAGTCATCGTACTTGATGTACTTTGATGTGAATAATTTGTATGGGTGGGCAATGTGTCAGCCCCTCCCATACGCTAAATTTCAATGGGTCGAAGATGTTGCAAAGTTTGATGTGTCTTC
Source organism: Andrena dorsata (assembly GCA_929108735.1). Classification (NCBI taxonomy): domain Eukaryota; kingdom Metazoa; phylum Arthropoda; class Insecta; order Hymenoptera; family Andrenidae; genus Andrena; species Andrena dorsata. The sequence goes on from OV815487.1 coordinate 1,794,429, forward strand.
AATCAAAGTCGATTCGCCCACGGGGTACATTCTCGAGGTAGATCTGGAATATCCACAACGTCTGCACGATGCTCATGCCGATCTATCGTTCTGCCCGACGCGTGCCAAACCACCTGGCAGCAGGCAGGACAAATTACTCGCGACGGTATACGATAAGCAGCGTTACGTTATCCATTACCGCAACCTGCAGCAGTGCACGCGTCATGGTCTTCGTATTACAAAGATACACCGCGTGCTCCAATTCGCTCAATCTCCCTGGCTCCGCGATTACATCGAACTCAATACACGGTTCAGAACAAGCGCGACAAATGACTTTGAAAAAAATTTGTACAAATTGATGAACAACGCGGTATTTGGTAAAACTATGGAAAATGTACGAAATCACGTGGATGTAAAACTTTTAACACGTTGGGAAGGGCGATATGGCGCGGAGGCAATGATCGCGAAACCGAATTTCCACAGCAGAAGTGTTTTTTCGGAAAATTTAATAGCTGTTGAATTGCGAAAACTCGAGGTGAAATTCAACAAACCGATATACGTGGGTATGTGCATTCTGGACATATCGAAAATTTGTTTGTATGAATTTCACTACGAGTACATGTCTCCCAAACACGGACCAAATTGTAATATTCTATACACCGACACAGACAGCCTCATTTATCATATTCGATGCGACGATATCTACGAGACTATGAAACACAATATCGGTAGATTCGACACAAGCGATTATCCTATCGACAATCCATATAATATGCCGCGCGAAAATAAGAAGGTTCCAGGGCTGATGAAGGACGAAAATAACGGTGTGATAATGACCGAATTCGTAGGTCTTAGAGCGAAAATGTATGCACTTCGCGTAGACGGCAAAAGAGATACGAAAAAGGCGAAAGGCGTCAAGACCAACGTCATAGCCAGAACGATAACTTTCGACGATTACGCGAAGTGTTTGCAAAGGGAGATCGAAATGGTTCGCAGACAATCATGTATACGGTCTAAATATCATAAAGTGTACACCATTTCGGAATCTAAAATCGCTCTAAGTCCATACGACGACAAGCGGCATATCGTACCCGATTCGACCGACACTCTGCCCTGGGGACATTATAATATCCCATTGTAAAAAAAATATAAATTATTGTATTATAAATAGTGGAATTATTGTATTATAAATAGTGGGATTATTGTATTATAAATAGTGGGATTATTGTATTATAAATAGTGGGATTATTGTATTATAAATAGTGGGATTAATGTGTTAAAATAAAAAAAATTGTTTACACATTTACATATATGTATCATTGTATTTATTGAGTTATGCATTATTAATTTACAATACATTATTTTTATTTATCCACGAATTGTGTGATTTATCAAACCCCAGCCACTTGACATATACCTTATCCCCCTTTCTACGCAGCACTTTTTCCACTAGATGCACATCAGGATCGGTGACGCGTTGCAGCTCCTGTTCATAGAATCCGCCGGCAACAGGTTTTCCACAGGAATCGGCGAGCAGATACGTTGCAGGATTAGTTGCCTGTACTTTGGCTATCTTGAACACCTCCGTTGTCCAATTCGGCGTATAGCCTTTATCGAAGATGGTTTTAAATTTGCTCACGCGCACAAACTCGCCCAACTTGAATCTCGCTGGAGCAGCGATCTTTATGTTGCTGTACACGGTGGCTAGCAGCCTGTCGGCGATCGCAGGGGTAACATCGCAAGGACGCATTCCAATGGTTCTATGTTTTCGTGCGTTATACTCTGCAAGCAGACGCGGTAGCGCATCGGTCCATCTATAGGTTCCATTGAGCGTAAACAATTTCCACATATTGTTCTTCAAAGTTCGATTGAAACGTTCTACGACGGAGGCCTTCATCACCGAATACGTCGAATAATGATTAATATCGTGCTTTGTCAAGAGTTTCTGCATATCGGCGTTGTAAAATTCTTTTCCTTGATCGGTTTGCAAATTTTTCGGATATCGATCTCTAAATATCTTTGCGAACGCTTTAGTCACCTCAGCACCACTTTTAGTCTTGAGCGGCACCGAAAGGTCTAACGGTACCGCGCGCCATGGTGGTAAACGATAACAAGATCGATTACGTACACTGGAACGATCCCAACGAGTTGGTGGATCGAATGCGTTTGCTTGAAGCGTCGCGTCAGGCGGGTAACAACTCTCACGATCCCGAAATTCTATCGATTATCGAGGAACTCTGCGAGGTAGGCCTCATTATAAATTAAACCGCACGCCGATGATGTGCGCTGTATGCATCGAGATGTCGATCAACAAATTTGGGGTATCGCTCGAGAAGAGTGGAGCAGCTAGAATGGACTATTACAAATGGAACGGTTTGCTTCGAAATTACATGCGAGATAACGCGCTTTGCGTGGCTGGTGCCGACTTTGATGCGAAATCACGCAAGATACGACGCGTAGCTCAGCCGGTGGTCGACACCGATGTCGTCAATAAACTATACGTGGAAAAGAACATTAAACTTTTGAGAGAGCAGCAGGAAGAATTAGCGAGGAAGCTGGTTGTGTTTCAGAAAGATATGCTAACGTTGCAAAACAGCGTTCAAAAGATATCGGAGGCGTTGAATTCTATCCCACAACCGGACAACGAAACTTGTAAAGTTAAAGAGGCTATAACCGCTTTTGCTACGGAGCAGCAACTTGTCCAGAATTTCCTCGGACCGACGAGAAGCACATAATAAATGTACGCGATAATTATCGCATCATTCGTGTCCAAGACACCTCTGCGATCAAACATGCAACCATTATCGAAATCCAAGAGTAAAGAAGAAAACCATGGCTACAAGAAGCTACAACTCGTTGAGGAATTGCACGCTCCAGCTCGAAGACATTTCCCGCGGAGACGCGTCGTAGTGCATGGATACGATGATTTGTGGCAAGCTGACATTGTAGAAATGCGTCCATACTCGCGTTTCAACCAAGGTCACCACTACATACTTACCATCATCGATGTGTTGAGCAAGTATGCATGGGCGGTGCCGCTCAAGACTAAAAGTGGTGCTGAGGTGACTAAAGCGTTCGCAAAGATATTTAGAGATCGATATCCGAAAAATTTGCAAACCGATCAAGGAAAAGAATTTTACAACGCCGATATGCAGAAACTCTTGACAAAGCACGATATTAATCATTATTCGACGTATTCGGTGATGAAGGCCTCCGTCGTAGAACGTTTCAATCGAACTTTGAAGAACAATATGTGGAAATTGTTTACGCTCAATGGAACCTATAGATGGACCGATGCGCTACCGCGTCTGCTTGCAGAGTATAACGCACGAAAACATAGAACCATTGGAATGCGTCCTTGCGATGTTACCCCTGCGATCGCCGACAGGCTGCTAGCCACCGTGTACAGCAACATAAAGATCGCTGCTCCAGCGAGATTCAAGTTGGGCGAGTTTGTGCGCGTGAGCAAATTTAAAACCATCTTCGATAAAGGCTATACGCCGAATTGGACAACGGAGGTGTTCAAGATAGCCAAAGTACAGGCAACTAATCCTGCAACGTATCTGCTCGCCGATTCCTGTGGAAAACCTGTTGCCGGCGGATTCTATGAACAGGAGCTGCAACGCGTCACCGATCCTGATGTGCATCTAGTGGAAAAAGTGCTGCGTAGAAAGGGGGATAAGGTATATGTCAAGTGGCTGGGGTTTGATAAATCACACAATTCGTGGATAAATAAAAATAATGTATTGTAAATTAATAATGCATAACTCAATAAATACAATGATACATATATGTAAATGTGTAAACAATTTTTTTTATTTTAACACATTAATCCCACTATTTATAATACAATAATCCCACTATTTATAATACAATAATCCCACTATTTATAATACAATAATCCCACTATTTATAATACAATAATTCCACTATTTATAATACAATAATTTATATTTTTTTTACAATGGGATATTATAATGTCCCCAGGGCAGAGTGTCGGTCGAATCGGGTACGATATGCCGCTTGTCGTCGTATGGACTTAGAGCGATTTTAGATTCCGAAATGGTGTACACTTTATGATATTTAGACCGTATACATGATTGTCTGCGAACCATTTCGATCTCCCTTTGCAAACACTTCGCGTAATCGTCGAAAGTTATCGTTCTGGCTATGACGTTGGTCTTGACGCCTTTCGCCTTTTTCGTATCTCTTTTGCCGTCTACGCGAAGTGCATACATTTTCGCTCTAAGACCTACGAATTCGGTCATTATCACACCGTTATTTTCGTCCTTCATCAGCCCTGGAACCTTCTTATTTTCGCGCGGCATATTATATGGATTGTCGATAGGATAATCGCTTGTGTCGAATCTACCGATATTGTGTTTCATAGTCTCGTAGATATCGTCGCATCGAATATGATAAATGAGGCTGTCTGTGTCGGTGTATAGAATATTACAATTTGGTCCGTGTTTGGGAGACATGTACTCGTAGTGAAATTCATACAAACAAATTTTCGATATGTCCAGAATGCACATACCCACGTATATCGGTTTGTTGAATTTCACCTCGAGTTTTCGCAATTCAACAGCTATTAAATTTTCCGAAAAAACACTTCTGCTGTGGAAATTCGGTTTCGCGATCATTGCCTCCGCGCCATATCGCCCTTCCCAACGTGTTAAAAGTTTTACATCCACGTGATTTCGTACATTTTCCATAGTTTTACCAAATACCGCGTTGTTCATCAATTTGTACAAATTTTTTTCAAAGTCATTTGTCGCGCTTGTTCTGAACCGTGTATTGAGTTCGATGTAATCGCGGAGCCAGGGAGATTGAGCGAATTGGAGCACGCGGTGTATCTTTGTAATACGAAGACCATGACGCGTGCACTGCTGCAGGTTGCGGTAATGGATAACGTAACGCTGCTTATCGTATACCGTCGCGAGTAATTTGTCCTGCCTGCTGCCAGGTGGTTTGGCACGCGTCGGGCAGAACGATAGATCGGCATGAGCATCGTGCAGACGTTGTGGATATTCCAGATCTACCTCGAGAATGTACCCCGTGGGCGAATCGACTTTGATTGAAGACACATCAAACTTTGCAACATCTTCGACCCATTGAAATTTAGCGTATGGGAGGGGCTGACACATTGCCCACCCATACAAATTATTCACATCAAAGTACATCAAGTACGATGACTCTTCCAATGCGTCGTAAGATGGCATGTACTTGTTATTGGCATGTGCATATCTTCCAGAACATTGGCTTAAACCCCCACGTATGCCACGTTCGATAAACATGACCATATCGACGTCGGTGAGCAATTCGAATGTAATTTTGGTATGCTTTAGCATTGCATCCCACGTGAAACCTGGTAGAGTATAATAATGCGCCGAATCTAGTCCATAGCTCTTGATACAACTTTCGCGAAAATTTTCAAAAATATCTGCCAATAACAAGACATCTGTTTTCAAATACAAGTCGCTGTATTCGCCCAAGGTTCTAATCCCGAAACGCTGCCAGATAGTCTCAGCGTGCGCGTAATCGCTCTCGGATACAGTCTCGCCCGTTAACGAACTGTAGAATGACTCGCGCGGCGGTAAGCATGGATCCTGCAGCTTGTCCGCGCAATCAAGGTATTCGTACGGAAAGACACCTTTTCGCGTCAATAAATTGAAATCCTCGGTGGATAATGTTTCAAATTTGGATCGTAAAATTTTTAATTGATCTGTGCTAAGGAAAGATGCTAATTTGTCGAGACTGGTATTGAGAAATTTGTACGAATCGATGAATCGTAATTTAATATTATTTCGCGAGTCTGATTCAGCCGTATCTTCGACATTTTTTGTGAATGAAATATATTTTTCTTTAGTTATGGGTAATACATCAACGTGACCGTCGAAAGCGGTAGCTATTTCCTCGATAATGAAATGCGAATCGTAGCCGGATAAATTATGGAAAACTATGGGGATGTAAAACGCATTTTTATAATTTAAATTGCACTCCGAATGTGCCGGGCCTCTAAACCGTCCGGATAGATGGCAATGATCGCGAACTCGTACATCGTCAGCCTTGAATGATTCTTCGCAAATATGACAGTGTGTTGCATCGCGAAATGTCGTCAACTGTTCCGGAGTTAAATCCAGCATTGGAACATTACTGGTCAAGATGGGTTTGGCGAAGTTTGCAAATTTTTTTAGTTCGTATACGAACCATGAAACACAATCCGCGTCGCGGCAACATCGATACGTCGATAGCGATGTATCATAGGAACAATGCATATAATATGCAATACTATGCACTTTATGGTGCTGATACGTATGTAACTTATTATCTAGATCACCCACTCGATTGTCTTCTGTTTTTTCAATGATGCACTCCAGATCTGCATATACCACGAAGGGGAGCCGCTCCTTCCTGCAGTGGTTCTCGAAGCTGAGGAGATTTTTTCCTTCGCTGGGCAGCAGGATGGCGCAGTCATTCATCTGCCCACAGTCCAGCGAATGGTTCTCCAGCTTCTCGGCAGATCCGAAATAGTGCATACACCTGTAAACACAAATTTTTTTATTTAATTTTTTCTACAATACATTTCAATATTTCACAAGTATTCTATACGTACCGATCACAGATGAATTTCTTTTCCTTGTGTCTGCTCAGCTGCATGCCCACCAGTCGGGATAAGTTTTTGATCAGCACAAAGTGCCCTACATCACCGTGCTCTTGATTCGGTGTGTATAGCAAGTTGACGTGCTGATCCCTCTTTTGGCTGGTGAGACGCAGCGGAAAGACCGTCGACCCTTTCTCCTCGTCGAAGGTGTACACGTTGACGGAGACGCTGTTCTGCCGCTCAAACTTCCCTATTTGCTCCAGGGACATTGAGAACTCAATGCCCTGGAGATTTAGCATGGAAGCATAAGGCGGGTACGAACTTGGGCGATCGGGATGTCTTTCCGCAGGATGGAGAGCGGCGACCACTGCCCACGCGAAACACGCATTGTCCTGGGATTGCACGCTAATTGTGGCTTTCCTCAAAGACAATACTCGCGGCAACTTGACGTAACATCCCGCGCGCAGCGGATTGTACTTGTTGACATTGACGGTTAGATTCATGATTCTCGTCAATGCCCATCCACTGTCGCGTTCCTGGAACTCTTCCAGCGATGCCAGGGTGGGTTCGATGACGCATCGTTGGTACCACTCCTGCAGATCGGATGTGTGGAAGAGTTCGCAGTTTCGGGTGTTGATGCTTTTACAAGCATGCTTGTCACCCGCCACAAATTCGCCGTTGAACACAGTGTTCACTTTGAGGTTTCGATGTTTCCTCAAAGCGTCCCGCACATGCTCCAGCACGATGGTCCCTGCATCTTGGAGGAAGTTGCGCGGCTCGATGTAGTTCGAATTTAGCACTGCACCAGTTAATACGCGGCTATCGAACGCAGTGTCTATTTCGCGCCACAAAAGTCCCGTACTCGAATGACCGGCACCTTCGCGCACGAAACGTCCGCGCAACGAATGTTTCAGTCCTTCGAGACGTGCGATTCGAGCAATCAGCGATTGCCGAACACCGATCGATAATCGTGGGCGTTTCACGCGACTTTGTTCTTCCAACGATTCGATGCACTCGTTGCACCGTTCTTCCCACGCGAGGTACTCTTCCCGCGAAATCAATCGCGTGGATTGATCCAACAATTGACGTTCTACTTGTGCGAATTCTCCCATGATTGTAAATGGAAAGTAAATATAATGTGACTTTTCCACGCAATACGTTGCAACGATTTACGGCTTTGTACAGTTTAGAGCATATATTTATATCCTCATCATGATTTGGTATCTCTGTCTAACTCTTTTAGCGCACCCCCTCCCTCGAATGCATTAGTTTCTGCTAATACTGTATAATTCATTCTTTTTGGCGTACCCCTCCCCAAATGCATTAGTTTCTGCTGATACAGCATAATTCTTTCTACGATTCACGCGTATGAGGAATTAGCGGGCATGATCATCCGACATAGTTTCTGCTGATACAGCATAATTCTAAGACTCGACGTTCCCAGAAATATTATATTACGTTCGGCACGTGTCGAGACTTTTTATCCTTGAGGATGGGACTCAAATTACATATGCTACGACGTTGAGATTTCGGCACATTATGGAAAAATTGGTAGCTTTATAATAAAATGTGGTGGCGGGGGGGAAGCAATTGCACCTCTATTTAAGCAAGTCTCTCGGATGTCATTCAATCAATCGCTCAATAGTCTCAGTGCCTTTCGACGGAACAAATTGTGCTCTGAAAACAAAAATGTGCAGTACCAGTGCCGAAGGAAACGTTGAACGCATGAATTATTACGTTCCGATCGTGCGAGATGACGGCGTGGCTCAATGCGGGGAGGATACAGTTGTTTGGTAAGGGTTAATTTTCACATCTTAAAATTTTTATGTTTATTCCTAATACGCGCGAGCAATTTCATAGCTTTGATTGTTCTCTTAGCCCGCACCGAACATCGCGTATCATGGTTAGAAGATATGCATTAACATCCACGGGCAGCAAATACTTGGAAATTGGGATCAGAGTATGGCCTACGATTGATGTAGAAATGGTTCTCGGCGACAATCATGGGATGTTTCTCACGTTATCATGGGATACATGGGGTTTGCTATGCGGCAGTCGTACAACCATTGAAGAACGTGCACAATTACCTGAATCACCTTCGATGCAAATGGATCAATTAACTGTGGATTTTTGTGAAATCTATAATTCCCCGATTGTAAGGATGGCACTACATAATAATAAGTCGCTGTATTTCAAACCGAATACGGTAACATTTTTATTAAATCTTGAACCATGTATAGACTATGTGTATGCGCGGCTGTATCAAAATGTGAGAGATGTTAGGATAAAATTTGAAACTTTTGTTAAAGTGCTACAGCAAAGCGATCTTGCCTGCGAAACATTAGATGCGCGTCGTGCTGCTAAAATCATACGTGAAAGTGAACATTACTGCGAGGATTATTATGTAGATTGCGAACTGGTAGCATGCACCATCAATGATATTCTAGCTCATGCTCGTAGGAAAAAATGTTAAATTATATTCTTTTAATTTTAAATAAATTTCTTAAACACATATTATTTGTCAAGATTCGGCGTTTCTGCTAACGTTGCATTATTCTATGATTCGACGTTCCCAGAAATATTATATTATGTTCAGCACGTGTCGAGACTTTTATCCTTGGGGACTCAAATTACATATGCTACGACGTTAAGATTTCAGCACATTATGGAAAAATTGATAGCTTTAGAATAAAATGCGGTGGCGGGAGAAGCAATTGCACCTCTATTTAGGCCAGTCTCTCGGATGCCATTCAAATCGTAACAGTCGTGACAGTCGTGCCCGCACAATTATCAACTGCTTCCATTCAATAGACTCCGTCATAGTACTAACAGTCGAACTGGGACAGTTTTTGAAACACTTTTTTCATTTTTTTTATGTTAAGTGAAATTGCTTTGAAGATTGCTATGGAAGGAGAACAATCGATTAATACCGTAAGTTTCCATTACCATATTTTTAGTGAATCGTTGTGTTAGTAACTTTGAGAATTATATGAAAAAAATCGATTTTAGATTATGTCTATACCCATGGATTTGTATTGGAAAGTTGCTGCTGTGATCCCCAGTCGCGCATCCCATCCCAAAATATATGTAGCGTGTCAGAATGTTGCTGTGCAATGCGAAGAAATTCGAGGTGATGAATTTCACAAGGCAGAAGATTTTTACGATGAGGATGAGGATGAGGATGATGATGAGGAGGAGGTTTATTTGAAGGTGTTCTACAATGGTGACTGTGAAAACAACTATTTACCGCGTAGTGAATATGGGTTTTTGGCTAGATATGCATAGGCAAACTTCATTCATCATTGGTGAAGATGATCCGGATGATGTGGCTCCGTCGAGCTGGGAGAAGGCCCTACAATCTGTTGTATGGCGGAAATGTATCAATGCGGGACAAATCGACGAAATCGCAATTAATCGCAATGCAATATCGGGGATTGAAGTTCGTGACATTGCAGTTCAGGTTAACGAGTCTGATTTTAATACGAGTACGCCATCGCAAGTTGATATATTTTTTACTGATGATGATTTATTTACTGAAATCATCAACAATGCATTCTTTACGAACGATATTGATGATGCTATATTCAACGATGATGTTGACCAGTGGGATTGATAACTCCATCCCAATCATCATCGTCGCCATTGCCATCGCCATCACCATCACCGCCTCCGGTGGTATGTAATACTACTTTACACTGATTTATGCATTTTGATGTGTGAGTATTATATCAACGTTTGTATCTGTGTGCAGGTGATTCATGGAAATGTGTGGTACCCACCACCGCCGCCGCCATCGCCCCCATCGCCGTGGCCATAATTTATTTTTTTATTTTTATGTTTTTTCTCGTTTATTTTTATGTTTTTTCTCTTTTTTTATCTTTAATAGTTTTTTTGTAACAATATATTCTTAAACGTATTTCATTGTGCCATTTCATTTACCCTCCTTCTCTCCTCGCCACCTAATTTTAAGATTCCGCGTTTCAATAAACAGTTTCCTTACAATTAGAAATTAAAGAATTAGTGAAATTTAATCGACACGCTGTCGTCAGAATCTCCGCGGACTAACGTGCCGGCGAACATTTCCCCAACGATTACGACCCGCCGTTTAAATCACGCGCAGATTGTTTAGCTTTAAAATAATACTGCCTCTTTCCCTCCTCCAAGTACATAGTTTGTAAAAAAATTATTATTTCTCTGTGTTGGGGGGGTACAATATTAGGGGAAAAAAATTTCTGAGGGCGGGTCATGTCTGAAAAAAGACTTTTTACGGAGGTCATTCCTCCTCTGAAAAATTTCCGACGGTGGGTCCGGTCTGGAGAGGTCTCCGCGGCCGCTCGGCCCGGACTGATCCCCTCCACGATCGCGGCTTCCCCCACTCCGCGGCTCGTGCGCGCGCAACCGTCCTTCCACTCCCCGCAGGCCCCGCGTCCATGTTTCCCTCCGCCGCGCTCCCCCGCGCGTCCTCACTTCCCCCCGCCCCCGCGCTCCCCTCAGAGGACCTGGGTTAGAATCCCCTTACCTCTACTACTGCGCAAGTCGTTCATTGATATTACGTCGGTGGATCGATTCTGGACCATGCAGCTCCTCACCTCGCACGGATCCTTCGCCTCCTTTCGGGTCCGACTCGGCAAGGCCAGTTCCGCGGCGTGTGGCGACTGCGGGGCTGCCCGGGACGGTGCAGAGCATGTTTTGGTTGCCTGCCCCTCCTACAGCTCAGAACGTGTTGAGCTGGAGGGGGCCCTGGGTGCCCCGGTTGCGGTCGCCACGGTAGTAGAGTTGGCCGCGGGCTCGGCCGAGAAGTGGACGGCCTTCCGGGCCTTTGCCGAAAAGGTTATGGGCGATAGAGCCCGTAAGGAGGTCGAGCAAGAAAAGAAAACTCGTGAAGAGCAGGGCAGACGGGCCCGGGAGGAGGCGGCTGCCAGGGCGCTCCTTAGAAGGCGGAGGGCCGGGAAGAGGAAGAACGGCCCTCCGGCTGGGGGTGGAAACCCCAGGCTGGCCAAGGTGAGGAGGATAACCCCCGCCGGGGGGACTTTGGTCCCCTGGCTTACGGCCAGTGGGCGCTGATCCATTGCCGCGGGGCATGTGTTGTATCCTCCCCCCCTAATTCGGTTTTTGTAGGTCCCGACCGACGCGATCCCGTGTCTATACTCCGTCGTGTAACCGGGTGGTGGTGTTTTACGTATTTTTACTTATACTCAATCATTTTATGTTATTTATTTATTTATTTATTTATTTATTATCTTTTCCCCTTGTTTCTTTATCCGCGTATTTTTATCGTCACCGGTTTTGGTGTCTTACTTTACTCCCCGACTATTTATTTTATTTTATTTTATTTTACTCGCGTAGTTATTTCGGCACCGTTCCTGGTGTTTTTATATATTTTATGCATTGACTCTCTTGTTTTTTACTCGCGTATTTATTCGTCACCGCTTTTGGTGTTTTACCCTATTTATTTATTATTTATTTATTTTTCCGCCATAGCCTAGTCGTGCTCTGCCACCCCGCTGTTGTGTGTGCGTGGGTAGTTCCCGCGCCCCCGTGGTGGCACCCCCCCCCCCCGTCGTTCCCCGTGTGGGCGGCGGTGGGTCTACGGCGGACGTCGGTTGTGTCAACTGTCACTACCGACGAAGGTGTGAACCCTTCCCACCTGCGGGTGGGAGGCTGGGGGGCAGTAATATATTAAGCCCCCCCCCAGCTGAAGTTTGTGCAAGGCGGCACCTAGAGGTGGGTTTTTAGTGGGTAGCCCGGGAATATCCCGGGGAGTCCCACATAACCCCGGTATTACTCGCGCCGGGGTATGCATAAAGCATTTTCCCCCTCTATAAAAAAAAAAAGTATTTATGAGCCAAGTATAGTCACTCTTTATTGTATACTCGCGGAGTGAGTCCGGACATAAAAGAATTATGAGCGAGAATGAGCGGATGCACGTTGTGCAGAAAAAGTACAGTTCCTGTCTCGTTGAGACGAATCGCAAAACGACGCACACGTGGCCGCGTAACTGACCACGATCCACAATCGATCCGCGAGATTAAATTGCGAAGTGAGCGTTTGAGAAGGTTTAGTGAGCGAGAATTTCAATAGCTAGATGCTGAGCACAGAGAGATTGAGCAATTCACCAGTTACGGGCAAAGATTTAACATTGAGAAACCACGCGTCTTTCACCGTATCTGTATGAACAAGAATGAGAGCAATATGGCCGATCGATTTCCGTTAGTCGTCTTCTCCAAAAAGTCTGGAGGATCGAGCGACGTGGGGAAATGCGATTGGCTGAGCGTTCTGTCGCTGACACCTGATTGGTCAATCGATTGTGGATCGGGCTTGTCGATCCGCTGTCCAGGAGGTGCTGCGATGAGTTGGGTGTGGCGGAGATCGGAACTACCGAATCTCAAACAGTCACAATGGATCGCAGAGCGGCTAGAGTCGCTAGACTGCTTCTGGAGGAGTAGAGCAGCAGCCGTAGTGCGACAAGGAGATTCTGCCGTTATGGCGGAAAACAGACTCTCATGGCATTGTGTTGTGTCCCGAGGAGCCTACGCTGCTCATGAACCAGACGCGCATAGGCTATAGCAATCTTGGCGCGGCTGCAGCAGCCGCAGCCGCGCATAGGAATTGAGATGAATGCTTTTCCATTGTACTAGTGTGCTGCGGTTACAGCCGCAGTCGCCCAGCCGCTCATTGGAACGGCCACCTTAAGGCGGCCGAGTTCGGGCCGCCCTCGAGGTATACGGTACCAGCCGCCCGAGGTGTGCGCGCCGGGCTTTGGACCGGTCGCCGTAAGGCCCTTTCGGGTGGGTGGCACGGGCGGCCCATCGGGCCGCCCCCGCCCCCGCCCGGTCGCGACTGTTATCGTTGTCGCGGCCGGATCGTAGCTCGATCGCGGGGTCGCGTGGTGTAGGTGCCGGGGGAAACCTCGCGCCCTAGTAGCAGCGACCCCGGAAGAGGCGCCGCGGACGCGTGGTCCATCGCGTGCCGCCGTCTCTGGAGGACACAGCTGGGGGAGGTTCTTCTCCCCTAGGGAAGATCCCCTCAGGGAGCACTCGTGCGGAGTTGCACCACACGCGGGGGGAGGGGGGTAGCGAACGCATTGCTAGTTTGATCTCGCAGCCCCCCCCCCCCTCCACAGAGCGCGCTCGAGGCAGACCACCTTGGAGGTTTTAGTGGGTTCGAGTCCCACATAACCCTCGATCCTCCCCCGGGGGTCGAGGGTATCCGTGGGGATTTTCTCCAAGTAAAAAAAAAGGTATAAGGGTTCCGGAAAAAAGTCAACCACAGGTTCAACTTTGTTAGCAGACTTGCATAGTCTATTGATTACGATACCCTTACTGAAAGTTTTGTAAGAATTTAGATGGAAGATGGAAAGCCTTCTCGGGGTGGTATTCTCAGTCGTTGCTTAAGCATGCGTCCTCTCGAAAGAGCCGACCTTCTTCGCTCTTCAGTTGCGAGTACCAGGAGGCTATGCACGGGCCTATACCCGGTGCTCGCAACAATATTATAATATAGACAGGTATGTATATGTACGTATATTTTACTAATTAAATGAAATTAAATAACTACTGAAATTTAGTTAATGAGATACTTGTTTCTGTTTCTTATAAACGAGCCTGTCAATATTGAGTGCGATTTTCGAAATTACTTTTGAAAATTTTCATTCTCGAGAATAGTTGCTCACACGCAAATCATAATTATACAACATTAGAAAGGGATAATTTTATCCTGTTTTTTGGCGCAAAATTCCGATATAATTTACAGTTCGGCCGCAGGTTAGCGGCTAGCGGGCCACGGGTTCCTGATCACCGTTCCAAGGGACTGTAAGTTACCCGAAATGGTTAGGAAATAATTACTCGGGGTTTATTAGGCCACTAACCACGTATCTGAAGCCACATTTTCAAAATTCAGAATGGCGGATGCAACATAGCAGACCAAAGTTTAGAAAATTTTGAAAATTTTCATGAAAATTTACACGTAAGGGATCTATGGGTTCCTCGTTACGAATGCGCTGGCAGATTTTCAATTTTTCAAAATGGCGCACAGTAGGAGAAAATGACATCGTCGCGGTCAAAAATCAATTCCCACGCCAAATTCAAATGAAAATCAACGAAATCTGGTATACTGGGGTATTAGGTATTGTTGATAACGAATCCGTTACAGGTGGTTTGAAAAACAAGATGGCGGATTCAATATGACCGCCAAAACTCGGCAAAAACTAGTAAAATAGAGACCATACGAAGGAAAACCGTTGTTGCTTGAAATCCTAAAGCTATAACTTTATAGTTTATGAGTCTAGAAAGTTGCATTATACTGTATAGAATGCTGTACTAAGGAATAGTTGCTAAAAAATGGTGGATAACAAAAAACCAACATTTTTTACTAATTATATCATTTCCGCGGCAAATACTGCGAATACATAATTAATCTAACCATTGAATATCTATCGGAGACGAAAGTAAAGAGAATTGACAAAAAAATGTTAGTAAAATTGTTTATCAATAATTTGTTTAAACAATTAATTAATGAAATTAATGAAGTGACAATGAAATCCATTTCATACAATCAAATTGATCATAATTTGTTATAACGTTATTATAAACCAGGGGTGTTTAACTAGCGACTCACGAGTTGCCGAGGGTCCCTCTGCCTTGCTGCCACGCTGAACGACCCCCTCCATAGCTACCAGGCTCTGACGATCGCAATCGAGCCGTGGCAGCAAGGCGGAGGGGCCCCCGGCGACTCGTTAGTCGCCAGTTAGTCAACCCTACTATAAAATTGATCGTTATTAAACAATTCGTTAACATAATAGATTTCAGTAATATTCAATAACGATAAGCGAAATTTGGAAGGTACATTGTTTTTATGACGTAGGCACCCACTAAGTAAGGATTCGTGGAAATTTCCACCCCACGGGGGAGGAAAAGGGGCAAAATGTATTTTCTTGGACTTCTTAATATTTCTTTGGCCAGATTAGATATCACCTTGGTTTTCACTTACAACAGTTGCCCACACAAATGATTAAAATCCAATTTCAGGATTTTTCCCTAACCAACCCCTAACGGGGCGAAAAAATTGAAATGTGTTTTCACGGATTCCCCCAAATCTCTTAGACCCATTCCGATATCGGTACTACCGATGCCTTTGCATCTCTCAGCTTCGCCTCAAACATTCATGCCCTTTTGCCTGCCCTTGTCCTCCATTTATCTCTCAGCACTTCCTCCCTCACAATATCCCCTGGCGACCTCCAGTCTGACCCCGTCTTATACTCCTTTCCTGCCCCTTTTCCACCCCTTCCCTCTGTTCTCACCCCCATAGTTCCCCTCCGAACCACGTGACTGGCCACATCATCATATCCAGCCATCTCAACCTCCTGGTCCAGTCGTCCTGAAACCTCCTTTTGCCTATTTCCAACACCTGTCTCATAACCGCGGCCGCTTTCCTTACCTTCTTGCGTTTCCTACCCTCCGTCTCTCTAGCACATATCCTAGGCATTTCCTCCACTTTCTCCACCCTCGCCCCTTCCCAATACCACCTTGCTCTCTTCATCCTCCATCCCTCTTTCCTCACCCGCATCACCTTCGTCTTCTGCACATTCAATTCCAGTTTTTTCCTTTCCAAATACCCTTCGAACACCGAAATCATCACCGTCATCCCCTCACCGTCCTCCACCATCAACACCATGTCATCCGCGTATGCTAGAGTGTAAACCTTATTTTCGCCTATCCTCACCCCTCCCCACCCTCTTCTCCTGAACGTCTCCTTCAAACCTGCTATCACGATGTTGCACAGCATCGGGCTCAGACGGCACCATTGCCATACCCCCTTAGCTGTTCAGAAGGCCTCTCCTACCTCTTTCCCCCACCCTCACCCTGCTCTTCGTGTCGCTATACACCTCCTCTATCCTTTCCCTCAGTCCTCCCCTTATCCCCCTTTCTTGCAATGCCTCCCCTAACACCCGTCTGTCTACCGAATCAAACGCGCCTTTCAGGCCTACAACCATTTTTCCTTCCGTCTTTGCCCATTGCCTGTTGACCACGTAATTCAACATATATACAGGGTGTCCCAAAAATGTTGGAGTTCCTTGGAAGGGGTAACTCAGGGGGTGATTTGAAACAACTTTTTCCTTAGCGAAAATATTGTCCGAAGCTTCGTTAATGAGATATTAACCAAAAACTGAGACTAATCAGAGCGCGCGCCTTCCGCCCGAGCTCCCGCGGTAGCGTTTGCTACAGGTAGGCGCTTGCGCTTGTACTACGAACGTACGAACAAGCAAGTCGGTATGCATCGAAGGAAACCGCGTTACACTTTGTTTTTTAAAGCAGAATCTTAAATAATAATTATTTGACGTGAGAGGACGAGAAATTCATAAATTTCGTTTTCAAATAACGCATAAACGAAGAGGCAATGTACCAGAAAATGTACGATAAGTGATCGTAATTCGTTATTGAGGTAAAAATCCGTAGTTTAATAACGGCGAACACAACTAAATTAAAAAAAAATATTAGGTACATGAATAAATTCTTTCCGACTGGATTTACATAATCAGTACAAAGGTACCGAATTTCAATCACGATGATATTCGCAAGCTGTCAGAAAAATGGCAAAAGGTAATTAATAATAGGGGAAATTATTTCAATGATTGAGTCGCTTTCATATTTTTTAAATCAAACAGTTATTGTACCCTAAAATCGGAAAGAATTTATTTCTACATCTAATAATCACCAATAAATTAAATAAAACTCACCCATTCGGACATTCCTTTCCTTCCTTTTCCGAAACTTGTGTCACTGGGTAACTGTACCGATCCTGGTCATCGGTGGAAAAAAAGATTTATGGTAGGGTAGCGCCCAGTGCTCAGCTGATCGCAGGGATTCGCAGGACACCACCCTAAGGTAAAGGTCGCAACGTCAAGTGCGTCCGGGTTAATGTACCGAATATTTACTTCACTGCACTGCTACTAACACTGATCACTTAATTTATTTTTCATGGAACGTGTTGTTCCTACGTTATACAAATTGGTGGCCCCGAAAGGGGCCGATTACCCATATCACTGCCTCGCGGTATCATTACTGATTATTTAAATCCAGTCGGAAAGAATGTATTCATTCACCAAATATTATTGTAGTGATATGGGTAATCGGCCCCTTTCAGGGCCACCAATTTCTATAACGTAGGAACAACACGTTCCATAAAAATAAATGAAGTGATCAGTGTTAGCAGCAGTGTAGTGAAGTGAATATTCGGTACGGACGCACTTGACGTTGCGACGTCGATGCATGCCGACTTGTTTGTTCGTACGTTCGTAGTACAAGCGCAGGCACCTACCGCGTACCCAGATAAGGGACTGGCTGAATGAGGCGGGTATGGCCCTGACCGTAGAGAAGACCGAGGTGGTTACCCTAAACAAGAAATGGATCCCAGAAAATTGGGTTTTGGCTCCTCTGGGAGCCCTATGGACTATTAAACCGGAGGTTAAGTACCTGGGGATCATCTGGGATAGGCTCAGGCATTTCAGGGCACACGTGAGAAACGTAACCGAAAAGGTGGTTAGGTTCATGGCTGCATTGGGCAGAATCGTAACAAATATAAGCGGTCCTACGGCTGACAAAAGGCGATTATACTACCTCGTAATGAAAAGTATCATCCTTTACCGGGCAGTAGTATGGGCGGAATCTGCCATAAATATTGCGGCGAATAGGGACACTCTACGGTGGACACAACGAATGGGACTTGGGAGAGTAGTATGCGCATACAGGACTGCCGCGTACGACGCGGTTTGTGTACTGGCGGGGGCAATCCCCATAGATATGGTGATTGAAGAAAGAGCAGCGGTACGACAGCTGACGCTGAAGGAAGGAGGGTCCATAGGCGGAAAGGAAGAGCTGAGGCAAGGAAGGAAAAGGCTCAGGGCTGCCACGTTAGTAAGATGGCAGGAAATATGGACAGGTGCGGAGTACGGGAGGTGGACGGCGAGGTGGACTCCAGGGGTGCTTACTTGGTATGGGGGCAAAATAAGTAGACCTGACTTCCACACGACACAGGTGCTACCAGGATATGGATGCTTCAGAGCATATTTAAAAAAGATCAGCAGGAGCCCCTTCGATACGT
This sequence comes from Andrena dorsata, assembly GCA_929108735.1. Lineage (NCBI taxonomy): Eukaryota > Metazoa > Arthropoda > Insecta > Hymenoptera > Andrenidae > Andrena > Andrena dorsata. The sequence continues at coordinate 1,813,108 of OV815487.1, forward strand.
GCTGGTTCGGGTGTACAGATGCGGATGGTACATCGGCCATAGATGATGCGTCACATACGATTTTTGTATCTGATAGGTGGAAAGAACAGCGTATCAGGTTCCAGAGCACATTTGGGGTTAATGGAAGTACACCGGAGGAAAGGGCAGGAAAAATAATGAATAACCCAGCTAAATGGAAGGGGCTCAGGTCGTATTGTGGGGAAGTTCTAGCGAAGAAAGAGGAATTTGAAAGAACTTGGGAGAAGGCGGGAAAACCAGAGGAGTTGCTGGTATTGTAAACGCTAATGGAGGTTCTGTGGTCGACAGAAAATGCTGTGAGCACTTAGCAAAGACTAGAACAAGTACTAGAAACAGACGGGTGTGACCCGGAGGGATATGGTGGGAGGTTCGGTGAGTGGATACTAGGAGTTCTGTGTGGAAAAGCGAAGGAGTCGCCCCCGCGCCCAGAACTTCCATAGTAATGGCCGAAATGAAATGGAGATCTGTTGGGGGGGGGGGGGGTAGTCGGTACACCTATGATATACAGGGAGTCCGACACTATCCGAGGGGTGTGCATAAAGAGCATTTCCCCCTCCTCTGCTCATTAAAAAAAAGGCACCTACCGCGTAGCCAACGCTACCACGGGAGCTCGGGCGGAAGGCGCGCGCTCTGATTAATCTCGGTTTTTGTTTAATATCTCCTTAACGAAGCTTCGGACAATATTTTCGCTAAGGAAAAAGTTGTTTCAAATCACCCCCTGAGTTACCCCTTCCAAGAAACTCCGACATTTTTGAGACACCCTGTATGTTGTCCACCACTCCCATTCCCTTCCGGAACCTTGTTTGATTCAGTGACAGTGCCCCCTTCTCCTCTATTTCACCGCTGCGCATCTCCCCCAGAATCCCCGTATACACTTTGTACAGACTTGGCATTAGAGTTACCCCTCTGTGCTGCTCCACCTTTACCCCCAGCCCTGTTTTCACTGTTGGTATTATTATAACCTCTTTCCATTATTCCGGCCAACCTTCCCCCTCCATACCTTGTTACGCATTTCCCTGACCCTATTTCTCCCCCATATCACCACACCTCATTGGGGAACTCGTCTATTCCCACTGCCCTTCCATCTTTCAACTTTCCTATCGCCCTCCTGACCTCATCTCTCTCTCCTCCTGCTCCCCTCTGCCACTTTTTGCCCCCTCCCCCTCCTTATCACTGTCCATTCAACTCCGCCTAACCACTCCATAAAAAACTCATTTCACCTTTCCATCGGTCTTTCCTTGTTCCCCTTTACTTTTTTAACCTGTTTACTATTGCCCACAACTCCCCCTCTATTTTCGCCTTCTTTGCCTCTCGCTTTTCTCCTCTTTCTTCCTCTTACACATCTCTATGTACTCCCTCTTACTCACATCGTACTCACGCCTACTGGCCCCTTCTCTCATCCCGTCTTCTCCTTCCTCACCCTGTCGCTCCATCGCATTTTTTATCTTCTCCCCACCTTTCCGCATTTTTTCCTCAACCCTTTCTCCTCCAACTCCCAACCTCTTGATGATCTCCCTGAACTTCCCCCTTCCTAGTTCTGTCCAGTCTCTCTTCCTCTTACTTCTTCCACTCTTCCTTCTCCCGTAATCCCACTATCAGTGGCTGGTGGTCCCAGTATACGTGTTCTCCTACCTCCATCCTCTTCACCCACTCCGTTGTCCCCTCATCACCCAGCACATAATCTATTACCGTTTCTCTCCCCCCCCCCTCCTGTGTAAGTGAACTCCCGTCCCCCGTCTCCTTCCATGCGGCCATTAAAGATCCCCTACCCCGTCTCCTCTATTATTTCCAACAATTTCCTTCCCTCTCCATTGACTGTCTAATGACTTCGACTTCTTTCCCTCATGCCCTTCCTCTTCCTCTTTCACCCCGCTATCTCTACCCCTTTCTCCCCCATCTTTGCGTTGAACCCCTCCCCCCTATTAACACTTCTTTTCCCTCTTCTCTATCTTCCATCCATCTCCACAGATTCTCCTGCTTACCTTCTATACTCCAAGTCATTTTAGAAGGAACTCATTTCGCGCATGTAGAAAGAGCTCATTTGTTCCGAGGAAGCGTTTGTTTTGGGGTATAGCCAATAGTAGCTTCTTTCACAGGTCTGAACTTGTCTGTGGTAGGTTCCTTCTAAAATGACTTAGAGTTTACACCCCCACTCATGTATACCCTCACTATCCTCCACTTAACCTTTCCCAGTACTATCTTCACTGTCATTAATCCATCGATCTTCTCCTCTTGCGGTTCTCCCTCGTCCCCACTTTTCCAGAACCCATTATCCTTCATTCTATTCCCGCCATGCTCCAAAAGCATTATTTCCATCCTACCTGCTCCCGCCCCCCTTCCACCACTTCCCCTATTCTGCCTACCCTATTTTTCTCTTTGACCCCTTCTCCCGTTCCCCCATATTGTCCCTCGCCCTTCCCCCGGCTCTCCTTCCTCCCCCCTATTCCCCCGTAACTAACCAGAATCTTCCTTTCCTCGTCCCATTTCCACCATTGACCCTCCATCTCCACCTTGCCGTACCCTACCCATGCACTCTTCCCCTTTCTCCTTTCCTCTTCCACAATCCTCCTTAACTCCCTCTGCATGAGCCTTTCTTTCAGCGTTAGATCGGTTTCTATCCTCTCCCCTCCCACCTTCATACTCTCATCACCGCTTATTCACCACCTCCCTTTTCTGCTCCTTATCCTTCAGCTTTACAATCACTATGTCTCCCCTTCTTTCTCTCTTTACCCACTTTGTATGCCTTCCCTATCTCTAATTTTGCCCCTATTCTCTACTTTATCTCTTTCACGCTTCTCTCGCAGGTTCTCTCTTACTCCCATCCGCTTAATCACTATATTACTTCAGCGCTCTTCTCTTTCTCTCTTCTCCACTCCATTTTCTACACTCTCTCGTTCATTCCTTCCTCCCCCTCCCCTTTCCTTTCCGTTTCTAACTCCTCTATCCTGCTCTCTAATCGTCTCCCTTCCTTCCCCACCCCCCCTCCTCCACATCCTCTAATATCCTCTTTGTATAGTCTAAAATCCACCTCGTTGATACACATCCTCATCAATCTTGCGTCTCTTCCTCTCAGCAGCAATTTTCTGTGCGTTTTGATTCTTCCTAATGTACTTTCTTGTAGTGCATTGCTGTTGTGCACTGCAGGTTTCTCTTCTGTTCTCTCTGTCTCTAGCTATATGTTTGGGAATGAAATTAGTTTCCCACGCCGCCACACTCATTCTCATGGCAGCACCTCGCGGACCGCGATTTAGCAGCGCTGATCGATTGGCGAGCCGCCAATCAGCGACGATCGATCAACTGTCGCCGAAATCGATGAGCCAATCAGCGAGCCGCGTCGAGGTTCGAGAAGAACGGAGAAGACGCGGTAGCGGAAGTCGGCCATCTTTAGTTCATTCTCTTGTGTGCTTTGTACCAAGAACGTGTCTTTTCAATTCTCGCATCGCGAATTGTTATCTCAAGTATCGTTCTCACTCTCATCTCACCCTATTAATCAGTGTCTTGCTCATCGCGCAATCATTGCATTAAACTTCTCAGTTCATTTGAACTCTCAAGAACTCCGCCGATTAATATAATCGTGTGGAGGTCACGTGGCGTAACCGCGTGGTTGCAGTTTAAACATTCTCACCAAAACTGTAGCCGTGATAAATAGTATCTGTGCCGCTCATCTCAGTGAACTATATATATATATATATATATATATATATATATATATATATATATATATATATATATATATATATATATATATTGTATTCAATAAACAGTGACGAAGTTTTTCACCGAAACAGTGCATCTCAACCATAACCCGTCTTAGATTCATCTTCTTTCAAACTCAACCGTTCTCATCTCAAACACTATATTTATGGCTGTTTCAGATACAACTTCCCCAGCTGTTTGTCTCCTTACTGTCAATGAGCCTACACAACCCATATTAAATTCTGAAACAGCACGTGCCACAGCTACTTCTAGCCTTGCCTTCGATACAAATGTTGTCTTCGGGAAGAATCTCCACACTTTTGCATGGAGGAATTCATTTGCATTTTGTGTGCCTCCCTTACAGGACCGTGCCATTAAATTTTCATTTGACAGTCTTTCGTATAGGGGTTTCACTTTGGTAGCGACATCATCAGACAGCTTGAGTGACATGTGTGTGTGTAGCTCAATGGTTTTCGGCTAGAACTTTTTGCTTCATTATAAAAGCACCACGGTTGCTAGCCCTTAGGACATCTGTCATTCTATGGCCTTTACATTTGGCGCACTTTTACAATAGGATTTCTGTAACATTAGAAGTAAATTTTGCAACCCGACAGAAAATATCAAATTGATAAAATATATCATTTCTGCAATCGCTTTATAATCTGTAATATGTTGTCATTTTGTTAATGGTAGATTCCTTGAGTATATGTTCATTCTTACCACCAAGTGTCACTTTTTTGGCTCGCCACTCTTTGACAACATTTCTAAGGTCAGTACCCATGCGCTTCGCAATGTGGTTTACACATTCTTCTTTCCGGATGTCGATGTCAGGAGCGTACACTTGCAAACTTTGAAGATAGGTGTGGGTGTTGGCATCGTCATATGATAACATTATGGTGTATCGCATGTTACAATGTTCCATGGATCTCTTCCACATTGCTTCAGCAGCTGTGATCTCCATCCTTCCGGAGGATCCTTCAAAATTTACCTAAAAGAATAAATGCCTGCATATACATGCAAAAACATACAAATACATATTTTTCTTTTTTTATGGATATATCAAAATTATATCCATATACAAAACTTGCCTGATATTCTCCTATTTCCACATGCACTATCTTCCATTCGACAAATTCTGGTGAATCTGCTTAAAATTCAGTTGTTCGTGTCGCACACATGTGGCAATGCTTTGACATCTCTTCGTAATCCAGAACAAGTCCTACCATTACATTTATGACAAAGGTGATGCCATGGAGGAAAGTATGTCCTCTCTTATGCCATGATCCATCGAATGACATCTGCGTATCGTGCATTTCACCTTCATCAACAGTGACTATGTTTCTCACAAGTTGGCACAACTTCCGGAGAACACTTTCCTAGAATTCTTTATTTTTTTACTTGAATTTTTTCAAGGTGTGTGTTCTATGCTGTTGATGAAAGCACATTGATACCGGTTTCCATTCCAAATCATTCCATTGCAGCCTAACCAGCTTCCACACAGACAAAATGGACATTTCACGTGAAATCGGACACTTTTTGGAGTAACATTTCGGATGTGGCTCAAATTTGAATATGTTATGGTTTTTAGGGATGTATAAACATGTCTCGAAGGATTTTTGAAAATTTTGAAAAATGTCGATTTTACAGCTGTTTAAAGGTAAGTGCTATCTTTTTTTCAGTAAATTATAGCTATGGAAGTAGTAAACGAATGGAGATGAAATTTATGGTGCTTATAGAGAAGACATTGAAGTTTTAACAAAAAATTATTTAAATTTAAAAAAATAAAATGTGAACCATTTCTGTGTAATTATTATAAACAAATGCAGTTTTTCAACATCGGGCGCGATTTTAAAAATCTGGAAGAAAAGCAGAATATAGTTCTATCCTTCCCCTTCATTGTCCAATTGTCAAAAATATGGACATTTTAAAATTAGCCATGTAAAAAATCCCGAAAGTTGACGATGCGTCAAATCACACCGGCTCGACTGGCTGAGCCGTGCGGTACTCGCAGCGGCCAAGCGGTTACATCTGCTACTCGCATACAGTGTTCTCGAATATGGCTTGTCGATGGTCACCCCCGCGAGTACGGTCCGTCCCCAAGCTGGCCCGGGCCTATAAAAAGCGGACGCGTACCCGAGAAACGGGGTAGTATCCTGGCGGGTTAATGCGTACCATGAGGAGACGGCCATCCATAGCCATTTCCTTCCCCCTGGGGGAGGCACGTCTTCCCAGGCCGTGCAGGGTAGAGGGTGTGGTCCTCTGGACCAGGTGGCAAGTCGTCCCTCCCTGCTCGGCCCCGGCCGTTGAAGGGAGGCTCTCTAACCCCGTGGCAGCGCAGGGGAAAGAGATGCGATCATACCGGACGGCATGATCAGCTCTGGGGGAACTCCCGCTCTCCGAATGTTTGTACACTCACTGGCTGCATGGCCCGAGTAACGCCCGGGACCGCGGCACGTGCCGTATGCCCCCCCCCCCCCCCGCTGTATGTCGCCACTAAATCGACTAAATCGACTATACAACACCTGAAATAATTCTTTCTGACTAACTTCAACGCTAATTTTATTCGGGGGAATTAAAACATTTTTACTTTAAACTTTTATATTTATTTAATTTCGTAATTTAATACTGATCCTGACAATTTTGTCGTGATTCTTCAAACAGCTAAGTGAAAGTGCTAAGAAGTCCCATATGTATGTAAGTAAAGATAAATATATAGTTTTAGGGAATGAAGTTTGGATTTTCTTTTTATGACTAAATATTACCTAGATGATTCTTATAAAACCAAATAGTCTTCAGTTTATGGGGTTATGCCTAGTTAGCAGACGTGATTTTCGTGAATTTTTTGTGAAAAATCTAATGCATATTTGTTATAATTATTTGCTTATTTTAAAAGTACATAAATTTAGCAACTCTCAGTAATTTTTTTATAAAAAAATATTAAAAAATGAACGAGTAACAGCCACTCTCCCGGAAACTATTTTTTTTGCGGTGAGCACGATTTCTCAAAGCCGGATCATCTGAAATCGAAAGGTGGAGAAGATTCTGTTAGTATACGAGTTTATCTAGTTCGTGAACGAAGGATTTTTGTTTTTGATGAAAACTATTTTTAATTCACGAAAAACGAAAAATTCAGACATCCAAAAATCATGATTTTACGTTAAACGGCCGCCATTTTGTCTGAAATAATTTTTTTTAGAAATCCTTCGTTCACGAACTAGATAAACTCATATCCTAACAGAATCTTTTTCACGTTTCGATTTCAGATAATTCGGCTCTGAGAAATCGTGCTCACCGCAAAAAAAAAGTTTCCGGGAGAGTAACTATTATTCGTTCATTTTTAAATATTTTTCTATAAAAAAAATTACTGTGCGTTGCTGAATATATGTACTTTTAAAATAAGCAAATAGTTATAAAAAATATGCATTAGATTTTTTAGAAAAAATTCCCGAAAATCACGTATGCCAACTAGGCATAACCCCTTAAAATGGTTTTATCTAATAAAAATGCAAGTTCGTGATTAGTACCGATTGATTGAATATGCTCCTATTACGGAGTCAGTAATCGATACAGTTTTCGCGAACTTGACATTGACTGATCTTATTAACTGAAATTGTATCGAATTAATGGTTATTGCAATTTTTAATGTTGTTACATGGGCCGTTCAGGTACATTCCGTGCTTGCTGTTCTTGCGTCGTTTTCTTTCGCAAAGGCGATTCAGCGGAATCGCCTCGCGTGTAGCAATCGCGTTGTGCTGAGACCGTGGCAACAGCGTTAGGAACAACGACCGCGCTTGGCCCGGGCCCCGGTCATTTCGCAATAATCGGAGAATTAGTGAAGCAAGCGACAGCTGCCGACGGGGCAGTTTCCCCCATTTGTGGGGATCGTTCGAGGTTCGGTCCGCGATCGAGAACCGCGGAAATATCATTCTTATTCGAGAGCTCGAGATAGGGAGTTACGACGGGCCAGAGAGTCGTCTAGATCCCGCGACCACGTCTCCGCGTCAAGTCCGCGAAATACGAACGGCCGATAGTAATTCCTGAAAGGGTAACTCCGTTCGACATACCGAGAAACGGCCTCGTCGGGAGTGCCCTTGCGCGTTAATCGTGATCGACGTAGGACCGCGTAGAAAACTGACGCTTAGAGACCGTGAGCAACGACGAACTCCAGGTGCCCGACTTCCGAGTGCCATCCAAGAGCACAGCGAGCGACCACGACTTGGGTCAGCGACTCTACGAGCGAGCGAAACGCTAGACGGCAAGCGTGCCAGCGATATTCGAGCGACACAGCGAGCGACAGCTGAGACGGAGCGCCGTCTCAAGGTAGGACAATTCGTTATCATTTATGTAACAATATATTTGACATTACTTTTATTCCCTTATATCCCTTGTACTCTCTTATTGAACCCCTTATCACCTTCCTCATACCCGGTAAGTATAGTCAAGGCGTGCTTTAGCACCTTGACAGAGCAAGAACCCCGTGAATCACCCTAACCGCTCGGGGTGGTTCACAGCAGTCCCTTCAGGACGTAACAATGTAAGTTTATATAATTAGTGACTACATATGTTCTTAATTTATAAAAAATATCAAAATTTTAGTTACTTTTATTTATTTATTTCAGAAAAATGACCAAACTAACCTCTTGAATCCGTAACTGGAGCTCCACAACAGGACATATTTTATATAATTGGGGCTTCGTAACATATGCACTTCAGTTTTGAAGACTCCGTAATAGGTGCAAAAATCTGTTTTTTTTTTCGTCTGATCGGTATTCCACTAATTTTTAATTATTCCATACAAAATTATTTTTGGGGAGTTCCGGGCCATTAAACTTACTAGAGGGCACGAAAAAACAATTATCCCTAATTTCTTATTATTTCTAAAGAACAAAACGTCCGCAGAGCCACTAATCTATCCGTAATTGGGTCCTTAACCTAGCGCCAGGAAAGACTGACCTCTGGCGGCAGCCACTGACCCTTTTGGGCCCACCTCAGGAGTTGGAGGACCCCAGCGTGGCACCATACCTACAGGAGTGGTGGTAATGTGTGCGTGAATTGATGCCAGCGCCAAGCCAGCCACGTGGCGACAACGCAAAACGAATGTGACGTCACAGGTGGACCCTGTGCCACGTAAAAAGTGCGTTTCGACGGACCCCGGCGTGGCAATTCTAAATTTCAGACAGGGTCCACCGGCCACCGCTGCTATTGGTCAGAAGGAAACACCTACAGAACCGACACCACGGCCAATCAGCGTCGTCGGGAAATATGTTGTCGACGCTAGTTGACCACGGCGTTACTCGCTTGGCGCTGGCGTCGGTTTGTCTGCACTCATGGCGTCTAACGCATGCGCGCCCGTGGCACATGTGGCTTGGTAGGGCGCTGGCATCGATACATCCGTAACGTCACATTCGCTTCGCGTTGTCGCCACTTGGCTGGCTTCGGTGTCTGTAGGTGTGGTCCTCCAACTCCTGGCCCGCCTAGAGAGTTACCTACTGTGCGGGGCTGAGTTATTGGCCGCGTTATAGATAGCCTAGGGATACGCAGCCTGACCACGAACTCAGTCACATACTGCACTTTGTAGGAAAGCGTTCGTAGTTTAGTCGGCGCAGTCAAATGGATTTGGTTACAGAGGAAGCGTGCGTTTTAGAATCGTGAAACGCATTTTGGCAATTGGTGATAATAAACAATGTCAAGGCCACGCAGTTAATTTGGATTTCCCAAAACACTAGCCAGCGGTTGAACATACTCAAAGAGCTAAATAATAGAGAAATATACCGAAAAACGAAGGATTTAGTTTTCGGCACTTTCGCAAGGTTTTGGAAAAATAGGTTTTTTCTGGTAGAAAGGCAACACTGAATGTCACACCATGTTGTGTACGGTTGAACAAGGCTTCCGACTTACCAAAAATATAAAAAAAATCCTCCCTTAAATTGGAATGTTGAGACCGAAATTCTGTGTCTGTCAATGTGTTGAATGGCAACAACAGGTGAAGCATCTATATTATCCACTTACTATCGACTTATCTCTGTCTCATTTACGCTCTTTCTTTGTAATTTGGGGTGCGTTCCATCAACTGTGATTACTGGTAAAACATAAAAGTGTGTTGTCGCCCATTTAAATATACAACAGACTTGAATAAGCTTGACAATTATGAGACGTCAGAATGTAGGGTTTCACATACAGATTTTTCTCGAAAGAAGACGACGTTCGGGATCGACAGTTGGTGCACGAAATTTTGACGGTTTGCTTTTATTGCCTTATCGCGAAGAATGAGAGTGTCGCATTCGTCGCGGCAGCAACTGAAGGAGTGGGAAGGATAACGATCGCCTTATATCCAGCCAGGTAGCTCGTCCTTTTTTCGAGGCTATTACCGTATGTTAAAGAGGGACAGATGGAAAGACGGAGAGAGGGTTTGGAAATGGCAAGCAGCCCGATGCCGTATTGGTAAAGAATAGGGATTTTGTTTCTGGAGGATCTGGTCACGGAGTGGGGAAGACGCCTTCTAATAGGCTGGGCCGAAAAAAAATTTGGATTCTTTCCTCGTCATACCGAAAAAAAGGTGTGAGGTGTGTCAAAAAGCTCGCTGATTTTTTTTATAATTTTAAAACTATATTTAGCCGCGCCCCGGCGGGGTGAAATGTGTCGTTTTTTCAAATTAATAGTTTGTGTAGATCATAGGGCGCAATCGGTTTCTACCAAGCTAGTAAGTAACCAAAAGTTTTTTTGTTGAATTAACCCAATGTTTCACTGCGGCTCGCTATTTAATAAATAAGTGGCGGAGGACAGGCGCTGAGACGTTGGCAACGTCGCGTCGGTTACTAAGTATGTAATACACATTCCTTCTTGCTAGCGAGGCGCAGTGAAACATTAAGATAATTCAACAAAAAAACTTTTGGTTACATACTAGCTTGGTAGAAACCGATTGCGCCCTATGATCTACAAAAACTATTACTTTGAAAAAACGACACCTTTCACCCCGTCGGGGTGCGGCTAAATATAGTTATAAAATTATAAAAAAAAATCAGCGAGCTTTTTGACACACCTCACACCTTTTTTCAGTATGACGAGGAAAGAATCCAAATTTTTTTTCGGCCTAGCCTACCTTCTAGTATGAAAACTGACAGGAACCACACGACACTTACCCCTGAATTTTGGTACATTACTGCTATCCTTTTTTATTGTTCCCCTAGGGGTTACAACAGCGCTGTCCAGCGTAGGGGCCCCTCACGCGCCAGCTTCCCCTTCCAATCTTTTCCTCGCACAGCGTGCCTTCCGTCGTCAAGGAGACCGCGCGACGCTAAGAAGTCTGCCACGACGAGCTAGCCGGGCAATCGTCTTCGTGGTGAGCGTCGCGCGGTATCCCTGACAACGCGGACGAGAGTGGGAGAACCCCAAGCTTACGCGTAAGCGACCTTGAACAGCGCTGGGTTACAACCTCCTTTCTCTTCCCTCCCTCCACTTTACACATCCCCTTACACTACCTTATCCTATCTTATCCTAACTTAGCTTAGCTTAAACTTAACTTAACCTATCTTACACCTAACTTACTTAGCTACTATACACACTATATACAATTATATAATACAATCTCCGCTCGCTCGCTCGCTCCCCTCCTCCTTCCCGACGCCTATACTCGGACGCACACCTGCCTCACGGACCTCCGTTTCCGCCCGACTCCCCAACCACTCCATTCCCTCTCTCACACCACCATTCCCCCATACACCTGCCTCCTTTCATCTAACCTCCTTAGCCACTCCTCCCCCCCCCCTCAACACACAGTACTTCTCCCGGCATCTCCTGCCACCCTCTCTCTACCCCCCATTCCGTGCACTCCTCCCACACATGTTCCCACGTCTCTCCCTCTCTTCCACACATCCTGCACCTCCGTTTATCTCCCTCTTCCAAATACCTACCCCCCCTCATCTCATTTCCCAATCTATATCTGGCCACTCTTCGCCATCTACTCTCCCCCCATCCCTTCTTTAAGTACCCCGGTAACCCTTCCCCCATCACCCTTCCGTACCACCTGTTGTACTCTGATTCCCCTATCCTTTCCAACCTGTCCTCCTCCTGAACTTTCCTTTCCCTATCCACCAACTCCTCCCCTCTTATTCCCCCAACTTCCCTAGTCTCTTCCATCTTCTCCAGCGTCCACCCCCTCTTCTCGAAAAAATCCTTCCTATTCTCTTCCCACCCCTCCAACCACTTTCCCCTCCTTAGCCCCCCCTTCACCTCCTCCCAACACCTCCTCGCCAACTCCCCCCCCTGCCCGTCCTCTAACTTTCTCTCATAAACCCACGCCCTCATCCCTGCCCTTCCCTTCAACATGCCCCTTTGTATCTCCTCCCTCACCATGTACTCCGGCGTACATCTATCCACCCCCAGAACCCACTTCATATACGTTTCCTGTAGCCTTTCCATCTTCTCTCATTCCCTCCACCCCCACACCTCCGCCCTGTACCCCACCACTGACCTTACGAATTTATCAAATAGCCACATTATCCCTTCCCAATCCTTTCCAAATAACCTTTTCCCTATCCCCCAGACTTTTCCCATCACCGCCGCTCCTTTCCTCACTCTTTCCTCCACATACCCCTCCTGTCCCCATTCCCCATCACCGTGCAGCCCAGATACCTAAATCTCCTAACTTCCTCCAACACCTTACCCTTCCACCTCCACGTCACACTTTTCCATCTCCCACCACCCTTTCTACACCTCATGATCTTTGTCTTCCCTACGTTTACCTCCAACCCCTTCATATCCACGTATTTCTCCAACTTCGCCATTAGACCCTTCATCCCCTCCTCATCCTCCGCCAGTACCGCCACGTCGTCAGTGTACGCCAACGTGTACAGCCTTTCCCCTCCCCCCAGTGTCAGCCCCCACCCTCCCTTTTCTAATTCCTCGTCCATATCTGCGATCAGGAGGGTGAAGAGGCTCGGACTCAGCGGGCACCCCTGCCTCACCCCTCTCGCCGTCCAGAACCTCTCCCCCTCCTCACCCCCCACCCGCACCCTCCCTATTGTTTCCTGCAGCATCTCCTCGCATCTCACCACGAGCTGTTCCCTTAACCCCCTCCCCCTCATTGCCCTCACTAACACCTCCCTGTCCACCGAGTCAAATGCGGCCTTCATATCTACAAATAATATCACCATCTTTTTCCCCTTTCTCCCCCCGTGCCTATTTATCAAGTAACTCAAAACATAAATATTATCAATGCAACCCACTCTCCTCCTGAATCCCGTTTGACTCGGTGGCAGCAGTCTTTTCTGCTCAACCTCCAACCTCAGCCGCTCCGCTAGCACAGACGCATACACCTTGTACGCCGTCTGTGTCAGCATTATCCCCCTATAGTCGTCCACCTTTGCTCCCCTACCCTTCTTCAGCACCGGGACCACTTTCTTTTGATCTCGCGGCTTTTGAACGATTGTTGCCCGTTTTTCTTGTTGGTTCAATCTCATTTTAGTAAAAAGAAAAGATTTCAAAAATTTAAGAAAAACATTTATATCGGTTTGTGTGATGCTGATGCCAGTTATCGAAGTACAGTTTTTAGCATTGCGAGGAGTGTGAATAAAAATGTTTTTCTTAAATTTACCTTTCCATCCACCCACATTTTCATATATCCCACCTGCACTTTCCTCCCTCTCCCCCTCTCCATTTGCGCCTCTCTCTCTATTTTACATCTCGCCCTCCTCTTCTCCCCCGTGAGGTCATCCTCCACGCTCTCCCGTCTTCCCCTCAGTTTACTCTTCGCTTCCATTACCTTCCTCTCTTCCCTCCAATCTTACCAGCACCAGACCACCCCCTTCTTTTCCTGTTCTACCCAAAGTCACCACGTCCTTTATTCCCCCCACCCCCAACCCCATCCTTTCCCATAACCTCCCCACTTCCTCCTGCGCGTCCTTTTCTCCCCCCCCAGCGCCCTTATCACCACATTACTTCTTCTACACTCCCTCTCCTTCTTATCCTGCATCACCTCTATCCTTCTCACTCTCAATCCCCATTCTTCCGTATTCCCCTCCCCCACCAGGCCCTTCCCCTCACTCCCCCTTCTTTCCTTTTCCCATCTCCCCACCTTCTCCATCACCTCCTCCAGCCTTCTCTCCCTTTCTTCCATCTTCCCCAGCTTTTCAGCCAGCCCCCCTCTTCACCCTCTCCTCCCTCACCTCCTCCCACCTCCTCCTCTCCCCTGTCCACTCTTCCTCCATTCTTCTTCTTTTCTCCCTCTCCTTCCTTATTTCCTCTTTCAGTTCTTTTCTCTCCTCCCCGTCCCTCTTCATTTCTTCCCTCATCCTCCTCATCTCTAACATCATCTCCCTTAGCATCCCCCCAGCCCTCCCCCTTCCTCTGCCTCTTTCCCCCCTCCCTTACCCCCTTTCTCCGGCGACCTCTTCATCTTCCCGCTCCTCTTAAACACCCCCGCATTTCCTCCTCCTCTCTCTCCCGCTTCTTTCCCCAGTAATTGTCCAAACTACTCACGCTACTTCCCATACTACTTGTGCTATCCTTTCTTTTCCTTTCTTCCCCCGTGATCTTCCCCTTTCCTTTTTCCCCTCCCTTTCCGTCCTCCATCTCTTCTTCTACCCTCCTTTCCTCACTTTACCGTTCTTTCCCCTTACCCGCCTTTCTCTGTCCTATTATCCTACTCTCCGTTTTCCCTATCCTTTCCTTTCCACTCTTCGCCTTACCCCCCGTTTGAAATTCCCGCCTACCCACTCTCTCTTCTCTGCTTCTCTACTCTCCCGTACGGAGCCACCACTTACCACTCTCTACGCACCTTCCCGCCAATTCCACCTAACACGGCCACCTGACCTCTCGTCTCCCTTATCCCTCCTGAATCCCTATCACACCCTACCGCCGTGCCCTTCCTTATACCCCTCACCTCTTCCTCGCTACTCCACCACCTTTCACTCACACTCTCCCACCCTCCTACGCCATTTCACTCGTCTTTCCTTCACCTCAATCCACCACTCACTCCTACACATACCTGTCACTGACGCGTCCGGAAACGGAAGTCCTCTTGGTACATTACTATTGTTCTACGAAATTTTAATTTCTCTTTGAAAGTTTTAACACGTATGTCAAATCTTTATTTGAAAGAGTAGAATTTTAAGAATAGGAGAGAATAAGTGTATGTGCAATAGAAAAGGAAGAAATTAATTCTACTAATTTGTGTTAGTTTTACTTACACGAATTGGAGCGAAAGACTTTGGTACTTTTGGTTGTACATATTTCTGAAAAATCGAAATGTTCGAAATGAAAATTGTAACATATGAAATGGGGGTGGGTATTGTGTAGTGTACAACCAAAAAAAATACTCACCACACATGTGTGTTGAGGTAGGCAACAGCAGCAACAATTACAACTTTCATCATGATCTAACTGAAAAATATACGTTTATTTACTTCCTGTATAAAAAGTGTATATTGTTGCGAGCACCGGGTATATGCCCGTACACAGCCTGCTAGTGCTCGCAGCCGAAGACAAAAGAGGATTGTGCCCCAGTGGAGAGGACGATCGAGAGACGACGAGAAAAGTCCTACAATGTACGCCACCGCGACCGGACGCGTGGATCTACGTTTATACATGTCTGTAGCACGAAATATACCAGAGTTGTGCAACGTGCACTCGCGTGGGGTCATTTGTACATTCCTTTGCGTCGGGGTGGTCGGTGATAGAAACACCCCGGCGCAACAATATTTTGAAGTATATTCCAACAAAACATGTCTGTCAGTAGTTTATCTACACTGATGGACTCCTGACACTTTTGGTCGTTTTCTAATGTTTATTTCAGTGAAAAATGGTGGCACATAATATTTAAAAATCGCAGTTTAATGCTTGAAGTTTCTATTTTTTTAATCACGGATTCTTCATCACAAGACTTTTTCATCTATTATGATACTGTCCCAATAGCATGAAACGCAGAAATCGAAGTTTCAAAAACTTCTGTATAATTTAAACGTATGCACGGGTGTAACGTACCGCTACCTACCGCCATAATTTTTTCCTTTGTTTTCATTACGTATTATTAATTTCCTTTATATTAGACGTAAGGCAGTGTGCAACGCGTGCGAGAGCGTTTCAAACAGCGCGCGAGAAAGTTTAGTGACGCGGAACGCATGCGCACAGCCGTCGATTCAACTACGTACTCACAAGGGGTCCTTCAGGACTGTCCACCTCAGAATTTGTTTATACTTAGTGTACATGAAGGTCTTCACTCGGACTTTAATTTCCCAAAATATTAAGACGCGCTTTTTAGCCAAATTCGAGAAAATCGACTTTGAAAAATTTGGAGTGGGCTTATATACATTTGATAGAAAGCAATAACCAACGAACAGCGTGGGCCGGTGGCCAGCGCTCCCGACTAGTAACCATGAGGTCGTCAGTTCGCATCTCACCACTGTTGGAATTTTTTTTTTTTTATTCATTTAAATACCTACACCTTTCACATGCAAAATTGATCAAATTCATGCTAACTAACAGATTTGCAAACATTTGTTATATGTATGGGTGTACGGTGTATACCGATGCTCCACCTCCCAGGAGATGGACATCACTTTCAATTAAAAACACACATCTTATTTTAAATTACCTTTTGCTTGGAAAAGCGTACTTTTCATTGCGCCTATTAATTTTTAAACAGGAATATTTTCAATAAATTACGTTTTTCGCATAAAAATAAAACACGTATAGTAAAAAATAGAACTTGCAAACGAGATAGTGGCGAACGACGGTTAGCATACCCACAAGGCTCGTGTACATCGCGGCACGAAAGGCAGATACGTGCGTCAAACGGGGGTGTTCCAGTAACCAGCTCTTTTCTACGAGATACCTAAAGTATTGAATATACATATGCACACATATATACAATACTTACATCTAATATGGCCACTACATCTAATATATACATGTTACAAACTATGAGAAGCAAAACGCAAAAAAAATATAATACAAAAATCTGTGGAGCTTTACGCGTCAACTGTTTGTGTCACACGAGCCACAGTGATACGCATCGTAAAAACAGATGAAGCACAGCGTTACACGGCATCGAGCACACCGTATGAACGCCGAATTCTGACATGCGCAAGCTATTTTCAAAATATCTACAGCAAAGCATACCTCATTAACATTATTAAATATTTCTCTATTGTCACACAGTTTTGCAGCACACCACGCGTATTGCAGCATATTGGAAAATATTGGGGAGGACATCTGGTGGTGCACTATCGAATGTATTTTGATACAATCTTCGCGGGAATTAACTTCGCGTCCTTGCTCAATTAAGTAGGCGCAATTTTGAATCCGCTTTATAAAAATTTTTACTTGCCTATAAAAGTAAACATCGCAGGGTTGAACTAAAGGGGTGCATTTCGGCGGTATAATTTTGACAGTGCATGTCGGTAGACCATGGTGATCTTGAAAAATTTCACAGTACATTTCCTGGTTCGTTTGCCCTCCCCAAGAGTCTATTAGTAAAAGGAACTTTTCCTCCCCTACATAAGGTTTTAACGTGCTCGTTAAAAAATCTGCGTATAGCTGTTTCGTTAGTTTTCCTGACTTTGACGATGTGACGACGGTGTTTTTATACATTTCTAAATATTGCTTCACCCGTTTTTGAACCTGGGGTCCAAAGGACCCTGTTGTCTCTTGAAGGCACAGGAAGACGCGGGGTAACAATTTCCCAGACAAAGTAATGCTGTATTGCGCTGTATACGAATGTGTTACCTTGTGCATGTTTTGCCTTTGAACAAGGACCACCTTTGATCCTCGGTTTGCGAGGGTTCTATCAAAAGTCGACTGGTATTGACATCCTAAAGAATATTTAAAAAAATAGACTATATTACTTATTCAAAAGTCTATACTTTGATTAATTATAAAAAATATTAAAATTAATTAAATACCTGTTTGGTCCGTATTGATTACAAATTTTGGATCGAAATTTGGAATCAAAACACGAGCCTGGACGCGGAAATTTTCTGCGGAGTTCAATATATCCTCCATTGTTGCGCTGTCTTTTTCCGATACAAATTTTGTTATTTTTCGTTGCCCAATTCGATGGTTTCGTTTAAATCGCTCAACCCACGACGCAGAAGCTTTGAAATCGAAACCATCGAATTGGCTTGCAGAAGACAAACCCCATTGCTGCAAGTTCCTTGTCGTAACTTGCTGGTGGGATAGTCGAGCCTCCGTGAAGCGATCGTATGTCCACGAATCGATGATCTCGTATTTATCAGCAGCGGATCCACCACTTTTAATTTGTTGTTCCCATCTCTTCAGGGCTTTCATAGTATTTAAGCGGGAGCATCCTTTCTTCTGTAAATTTTGTAGGCCCCAACTAGGATGAGCTTTAGCCATGTTACAAACTTTTACTTTATAAGCTAATGAGACACTCTTTTGGCTTTTTAATTTTTTTTCCTCCGGCTCATACTGGGATTCGTCGGGAGAATCGGATCCTCCGACTTCTTCGAAACTAATTTCATAATCGTCTTCATCTGCCATAATTAATTCGTCATCTCTGACAAACTTCTTGTCGGACAGAATCTCCAACGTATATTTGTAAAGATCTTCTGCGAGTAACATCGATTCTTCGCTAATTACCGCAGAAGATTTTTCTGCGATAAGTCCGTCTTGGGAAAGAAGGTGCTCATAATACACAAGAGCACCTTTCAACCGTAATCTGTCAACTTCCTGGCAACAGTGTCCTCCAACAGCATCTTTCCGTACCGTCAAAGGGTTGGGCATATCAAGGTATTCAATATTTGACATGATGCCTCTTTTGCACACCGTACACTCACAATATCACCGTACAGTACACCGCTTACTTCTTCCGATTTTTAAAACCGACTGGTTCCATAGGACATCGTGTCTGCCCCACGAAATTGGGGTTTTTCCCTAATTGTAAATGTTTAATGTCCGGGTACGTATATAAAGCAGGTATCTTGTAGAAAAGAGCGTCGCGAAACATTATAAAAGCAGGCACAAAGGGCAAAACGTCGAATAGCAACGAGTCGACAGTCGGCTAATTGTAAAGCGCATACAGGTATGTCGCGTAAAGTAATAAACTCATAACCGATGGTAACGTTCGGGATCAAGGGCTGGTTACTGGAACACCCCCGTTTGACGCACGTATCTGCCTTTCGTGCCGCGATGTACACGAGCCTTGTGGGTATGCTAACCGCCGTTCGCCACTATCTCGTTTGCAAGTTCTATTTTTTACTATACGTGTTTTATTTTTGTGCGAAAAACGTAATTTATTGAAAATATTCCTGTTTAAAAATTAATAGGCGCAATGAAAAGTACGCTTTTCCAAGCAAAAGGTAATTTAAAATAAGATGTGTGTTTTTAATTGAAAGTGATGTCCATCTCCTGGGAGGTGGAGCATCGGTATACACCGTACACCCATACATATAACAAATGTTTGCAAATCTGTTAGTTAGCATGAATTTGATCAATTTTGCATGTGAAAGGTGTAGGTATTTAAATGAATAAAAAAAAAAAAATTCCAACAGTGGTGAGATGCGAACTGACGACCTCATGGTTACTAGTCAGGAGCGCTGGCCACCGGCCCACGCTGTTCGTTGGTTATTGCTTTCTATCAAATGTATATAAGCCCACTCCAAATTTTTCAAAGTCGATTTTCTCGAATTTGGCTAAAAAGCGCGTCTTAATATTTTGGGAAATTAAAGTCCGAGTGAAGACCTTCATGTACACTAAGTATAAACAAATTCTGAGGTGGACAGTCCTGAAGGACTCCTTGTCAGTGCCGCGAGTGAATCAAGCGCGCATGCGCATATCGTACGAACAACCGGACGCCGAATATTCTCAGCATAATACGCGAGTGGCGCGAACCGGACGCGAATTATAATTGGTGCGCAAGATTCACACTACCTGTGATTGGTGCGATTAGTACCGCGAGCCGGTATAAATACCGGGCCGCCAGCAGCAGAAAGGCAGACTTGGTTCTATCACCGAACCCACCCAGACCTAGGCAGCTTTCATTAGCTCCTTTGTCAAGAAGAAGTTTATTTTAAATTCCAATCTCCCTCTCGAGGCAGCTTTAGTTAGCTCCTCAACCACGATCAATCCACTAGAGGCAGCTTTAGTTAGCTCCTCCACTTCCTCTCGAGGCAGCTTTAGTTAGCTCCTCCACTTTCTTTCGAGGCAGCTTTCATTAGCTCCTTTGCCAAAAACCTAGACCTACACAACGACCAACTCCAAAGCGTGGGGCCAGCTTATAGGCACCAGAAGAACAATAAACAATCTGAGGGAAGCCAATAAACTTCTATCTGGGGACGCAATAATCTTGCTACCTGGCTACCATCCTAGAAAGCGTGGGCAAGCTGATAGGCAACTGGAAGCCATTTCAATCAGAGAGAAGGAATCCTCTCCAAATTCTACGACAAATCGACCAAGTGTCATTCTCTGCGTTATAACAAACGAACTCAATTCTTAATTACCGACCTAGCATTTAAATCCAATCGCCGTGCGATACATCGTTACTATTTCTGTTTTATTGTAAAACTCAAGAGACTGAGAACCATATATGTTCATTATTTGAATAAACTATTGTTATTTTTCACGTTAAAAGAAGGACTCTCGTATCTTGAAATTCATTTCTCAATCGCATGCCACCCAAACCAATCCCATAAATCACAGGTAAACCGCTCTACTTGTGAAAACTCCTGTAACTACGGCAACGTCTCGTACAAGAACGTTACACGGGCCAAAACAAATTTTCAGGTAAATGCGATAGGGACCTCTTGTAGGACAAACATGTCTCTTTAATTTCGTTTGTATTATTTTGTTGTATGATTTTTATGGAACGAGTTATTCGCAAACAAAGCAAACAAGTCATTTTTCACTTTGGTCGTCTATAATTTGCGAACGCATGATTGTAAAAATGGACAGCAAAGAAAATTTCTTTTGAGAGTTGTTGGTTACCAATTTAATGAGATTTTTTGGTAATTATGCAGAACAGGTGTTCCAGCACCGATTTCAATGATTTTTGGATATGTTGTGGGGGACATGATTCTGAATAACTTTTTCCTGTACATGTTACCGCCGCTCGACTTTCGTTTCCGAGATCTTTGCGAAAAACCGCCACTACTGCTACAATGTATTCTGCCGTAAACCTACCTACAGTACACGTTCGTGGCATCGTATGCGCCAGCATGGGCCAAAACTAATGACGAACCTTTGTTTCCCAGATATTTGCGAAAAACTTCTATTGATTTATTCCGATGCAACGGACACAGCAATTAACTTGAGGTGGTTGGTCATCTGGGGGCGCCCCGAGGTGTCCAGAGACGGAAATAAACACATACCCCAGATGACCAACCACCTCAAGTTGATCGCTGTGTCCATATACAAAACTTATTGAAATCGGTGAGATGTACCTTTTTATGCATTTATTACCAAATAGTTTTATGAATATCTCGAAAACTAAACCTGAGCAAGGTATAGAATATAAAGGAGAAAGGATGTGGAGGAATATATATAACTACTTTAGTTTGCTTTTAGTTAAATTTTGAAATTTATTGAAATTTATTCGTTGGTAAGTGGAAAATTTCCGTCATTATGTTAAAAAACGCGATTATGCGATTATTAAAATCGAATTTTCGTCGAAATTGGAACTCCGATATGTATCCGGAATAATGATATTCACGTGTTCCATAACGCGGAACATTTGCTCGTGTTTTCCTGCATACATGCTCTATATTTTGAGTGTGTGCCCCTGTATCCGGATCAACAAAGTTGATTTTATGATTCACTCTTAAGTATCTATAGCCTTCTTGATTTAAACAATCGTAAGATTTCCAACAGTCCGACATGACTGTTGTTCCTGGTTTAATCCATTTTTTTATAACTGAAAGTAGAGTTTCGCAAGTTCGATTTGGTACTGGTTCAATGAAAACTTGCTTACTATCTCGTTCAATACCTCCAAACACCCACTGTCCAGTAACAAGATGGCCCTTGTTGTATTTACGCTTGCCAATCTTAGCTTCGTCAACTTCGACCACTTTGTTTTCGCCTCCTATTTTGTTCTTATAGCTTTTTAATTATTATTGGATGTTTCTCTTGCTAGTTTAACATCATTTTAGTAAAAAAAAAGATTTAAAAAAATTAGGAAAAATATTTTCATCCAATCTCTCCGTAATTAACGAAAACGGCACCATGCCGCCAGCATTAGTACCGTCGATTTTGTCATTGCAAAGAGATTGGATAAAAATCGTTTTCTTAAATTTTTGAAATACTTTCTTTTTACTAAAATGATGTTTAACTAACAAGAGAAACACGCAACTATCGTTAAAAAGCGAGAACAAGAAAAAGCTTCTCTTTTGAAGAGAATACGTAACGTGAGACAGGTGATCCTTCCATTTTTCAACACCATATCGCATGTTTCACCATCTAGGACATTCAAACATGGATTCAAAAACTAGAAACTTCAAGCAATAAGGTACTTTGTCTTAAATATTTTTGCGTCCATTTTTCGTAGAGATATAGGCCATTTGAAAATTACTAAAATTTTTGAGAAATTATAGTGATCCTTTAATTTTGTTCAGCAGAGTGTTAAAAAACTTATTCAAAATAACTTGAAGAACTGTCACAATGATTACTAATTTTAAGAAATTTCTAATCTACCAAATATGTAAAATATACTATACTACGTATAGATTTCATTTGTATACATATTATTAATAAGTAAATGTTGGAATAAGTGGGCACACAAAGTATAGCACTGTTACGTCGCAGCATAAGGAAAGTGAATAATTCATTATTCACTCAAAACAAGAGTCTTGTATTTATTCCAGGCTAGCGTTCAAGGGGTGAAAACTAGGCTGCCCCGAAAAAAATGAAAATGATTGTAGCGTTAGGCCTTAGTGCGGGAAAGTTGTATCCTGGGATCAATAACAAGTGTGCGAAATTTCAGCCCTGTGAGTTAATATCTTCTGTTCCGGCAAGAGCTTGAAATTTCGAAATTCGATTAAAAAGTATAAAAATTACCTTACAGCCTTTCGCCCACCCTGTGACAATTGGCATCAGAGAACTTGCTGTGCGCATCGTGTTGGGAGCACGTGAGAATCTAAAGTCGGTAAAAATCCGAAAATATTCTCCAGCTTCCATGAATTTGGATGCTACCGATTATGCGGACTTGGTCAATTTGGACGAATGTCCAATAACTTCATCACCTATACTGGATTCTGTTGAAATCTCCCTAATAAAAAATGCTAGAAGAGGGAGAGATTCGCAAATCCTGGGACCTCGAGGCATACCCTTGCCACACTCAGGCGGTGGAGCGTATGGTAAAGCTCGTAACAGAAGCATCCAGCAAAATAATTGGACCCGACGCAAGGGATAGCTTCATTCGGGCCACCCATGAGTCGCTCAGTCATATGTCCGCCTATGAGTGCAAATCTCATGTTTCCACTTCATCAAGTCGATAAACCAAACTTCGAGTCACCTATCGCGATTAAGAAATTTTTGTCGAATTTCGTCTTCTAGTCCACAAGCTAGGATGGTTGGGGTGGGCTAAGGAGGAATTCCACATAAAGCCACCTTCACGTCATGAGTTTTGACTCACAATCAGTCTGTTGCCATAGGGGGGCGAAAAGTTGCGAGGTCATTTTTATACTTTTTAATCAAATTCCGAAATTTCAAGGCTCTTGCCGAAACAGAAGATATTAACTCACAGGGCTGAAATTTCGCACAGTTATTACTGATCTCAAGACAACTTTCCCGCACAAAGGCCTAACGCTACAATCATTTTCATTTTTTTCGGGGCGGCCTAGTGAACACAATAGTGCAAGGAATTTGGCTTATCGTTATTTAGCGGAATGAGTCATAAGGGTTGTCGGAAGTAGCGATAAAATGGAACGATGATAGTGTATTGAGCAAGGAGTGAAGGTTTGACCTAACAGCACACCATTATCAAATAAAATTGAAAAACTTTTGCTCTGCATGGAACTTCCTGTGGAGCTATCACACTTCAACAATGTTGTAACCCGGCGTTCGTAACGTAGGGAAATGTAACAAGAGTAGTAAGGTGGGGTCCCATAGACCCCGCAATTAATTTAGGGTATTATAGAAATCCGTATCTTTAATTAAATTAGTATTACCCCAAAGGACTTCCCACAATAGCTTATATAATGAACAAACTAAATAACACTGCCATGCGTTGTTAAAACGTTATACTCAATTTAAAATCTGACCAACATCTACTGCTCTATGAATACAAAAAATGTGTCATAAAGAGTATCTACACACATGATGTAGAGAGTAGTACGTACATAAATAATAAATACGTATCTGATATTTTGAAACAACATCATATGCATATGTAACAAATGTAGGTACCATACAGGGTAGTTGGCAACAGGTATCAGACACATTAACTTAAGAGGTGATTCTACATGTCAAAATAAAACGAAAATCAAGAATGACAAAATTTCATGTTATTAATTGTTGAAAGCCCAGAACACTCAGAAGTTTGAAACAATAGTAACCCGAACGGTGAAAGTCTTAAGGGTCCCACAAACGTCACGATTTCTCGTACGACTAAGGTCGCGGCCAGATATATTGGCCGGTGAATTCGTTTTCGCGAACAGCGATCGAGGAGAAATCAGCCACCACCATCCGACGATCGTGGATTAGCAGTTGAAGTTGCGTGGCCCGCGAAGGGTATGGTGAGGTAACGTGGACGCTGCTCGGTTCCGCCTGAACGTTTGGCCTACACGTAAGGAACTTGGCGCTATCCTCGCCAGTTCTGGCTCACACTTGTTCTGCGAAGGTGAGAGCGAGTCAGAAACCATTGAGAAAAGGAGCACCAAGGCAGGCAAGTATGGTGGGAGAATACCCCTCAAGAAACTTGTAACCGTGGAACGCGGGGTTACCGGTGGGACGGTGGAGGTACCGTATCGCCAGCTCAGGACGGTGATCCAGGGCCCCCCATCGAATGGGGTCCGCCGACCCCAGCTCTGCCTATGAGGTCACTCCGGAACAAATCCTGCGCTGCCTCTCCGTAATCTTAAAAGGAACGGCGTTACATTGGTTCCGCGTTGAAAAGTAAAATCTCCCGACGTGGGACACGTTTCTCACAGCATTTAAGTGGAAGTTGCTGCCACGGAGAAGGCAACACGATTTGGAAAAAGTCCAGGCCATCGCCAGGATACCACCCCCCACCAACCTCAAGGGGCTATGACGATTCTTGGGCATGGTCTCCTGGTACAGGCGATTTATACCCAGGTTTACCGACATTGCCGCCCCCCTTAACCGTCTACTCCAGAAAAAGGCACGGTGGACATGGGGTGTAGACGAAGAGTCAGCATTTGACCAGCTCCGAGATCAACTGGCAACCGCCCCGGTACTCGCCTGTCCGGACTTCACGCTGCCCTTCACCCTCCAAACCGACGCAAGCAACGAGGGGCTCGGCGCTGTCCTAACGCAGGACATAAACAACGAAGAACGCGTTATCGCGTACGCAAGCCGCACGCTAAACTCCGCCGAGAAAAACTACTCGGTAACGGAGAAGGAATGCCTCGCGGTCGTATGGGGCATCAGGAAAATGCGGGCGTACCTGGAGGGATACCGCTTTACCGTCCTGACTGACCACCAGTCACTCAAATGGCTGCGCACCATGGACAACCCCTCCGGTCGACTGGCGCGCTGGGGCCTAGAACTGCAGGAATATGACTTCGACATCCAGTACCGAAAGGGAGCCAACAATCTCGTTGCCGACGCTCTCTCTCGACAGCCCGATAAAGACTCCGAAGCAACCGAGGTCACCAAAGTGGAGGCACCGACCGGATGCGCCTGGTATGACCGCATACGGGCAGCCGCCGAAAGTGCCCCACACCGCTACCCGGAATACCATGTCGTAAATGGACGATTATACCGCCACATCTCGGACACCCACGGCCCTCTATCTGAGGGCGAATGGAAACAGTGCGTACCGCAGCCACTCCGGGAAGCGGTACTGCGCGAGAACCATGACGCACCCACCGCCGGACATTTAGGAGCCAGTAAGACGGCCGCGCGACTGGCACAACGCTACTTCTGGCCGGGAATGGTTCGTAACGCAACGAGATATGTACGCCGCTGCCAGAAGTGCCTCGAATACAAGGCATCGCAACAGGCACCCGCTGGCGGAATGCAGACAACACCGGCCGCCAACCCTTGGGAGGTAGTCGCAGTGGACTTGGTCGGCCCCCTGCCACGGTCAGCCAAAGGATGCACCATGCTGGCCGTGATGCAAGACAAATTCAGCAAGTGAGTCGAGCTACAGCCACTGCGACAGGCAACCGCCCCCGCCGTCACTAGGGCCTTCAAGGAGCGGATTGTCCTCCGTTTCGGATGCCCACGGCGGGTAATCTCGGACAACGGCCGTCAGTACGAGAGCAAAGAATTCACGGGCATGCTACGAAACTATGGGATCGAGCACCAACGGACACCCCCGTACACCCCCCAGTGCAACCCCGTGGAGAGGACCAATCGCGTCATAAAAACAATGATCGCCCAGCTAACCGACGGAGACCACCGCCACTGGGACCACTGGCTACCCGAAATAATGTTCGCGTACAACACCGCACGCCACGACTCCACCGACTACACCCCGGCCTACTTAAATTATGGCCGGGAACCAGCGATCCCCGGGGCGATCCGCCAACCAACAACCGCGATCAACGACGAAGACCAGACCGCAGACCGCGCCGAAGACATGGAGCGCCTACAGGAAGCCGTGCGCCTCGCCCGCCACGCACAGGCTCAGGCGACGGAGGCGCAGAAACAAACATACAACCTCCGGCGGCGAGACTGGCGGCCGCGGATCGGCGACAAGGTAATGCTCCGAGAACACCCGTTGTCGTCCGCGGCGAAGAACTTCGCAGCCAAATTGGCACCAAAGTTCTCCGGACCCCACATCGTCAAGGAATACGTGGGGCCCAACCTAGTCCTGCTGCGGAACGGAAGAAAGCAACCGCGGAGAGCCCACGTACAGGATTTAAAGCCCTGCGGAGGGGAGGAAGGCGTCCCTGACGGGACACAGAGTGCGGGCGCACTCGACCTGACCATGATCCCCTCCCCACAAGTAAACACCGAGGCTAACGACAACACCGTTCCTAGAATTTTGAAATCGACTCAAAAGGACGAGCACCAGGTGGCTGCAACGATAAACACCGCGGGAGGACTTTCGCGCTGGAGTATTCAGCGCGAAGGATCCTATAAGCCCCGCGGTGATTCCGAGGAGGTAATAGCAAGCCAGCATGCCGCCGAAAGCCCGAATTGCTCACGAGGCCACGAGGCAAGCAGCAGTCCCTCTCCGGGTCTCCGAAGCCAGACGGCCGATGGAGTGCCAGCTCCGGAAGCGACCAGGCTCGACGCCCCGAATCGCCCCAGCAGCCAAGCGAAAGTTGGACTTCAACATCCCCCCGCCGGCACGAGGACCACCGGCCCGGCCGAAGCCACCGTCCCGGAAGCCGTCCTCCACCATGGGGGTGACCCTGGTGGAGGAGGTAGAGAAGAGTCGGCTGCCACCACCGCTGCAACCGACACCAACACCGCCACCCCGAGGCATCACGGACAAGCCGGACGAAAGGGGCCCAGCCGCCTCGCTGCTAAGCGAGTTGCTCCAGGCGCCGCCACCACCATGGAAGGCGATGGAGACGCCGCCACTGCAGCCAAGGGAACCGCTGACACGGCCACCGCCGACGCAGCCAAAGGCGCCGACGCAGCCGACTCCATCAGTGCAGCCGTCGCTGCCGAAGAAGAGGCCAGGCAGTCACCGCCAGCAACCGCCCCGTCCCCAGAACCCCCCGGCCCTCATGGACCTCGACATTCCCCTTCCCCCCACAACACCAGCGCCTCCGCCGACTACGCCAGCACCGACGCCTCCGCCGACACCGACCCCGAAGCCCACGCCAACGTTCGCGGGACCGATGGTACCCCCACCGCCACCGCCTCCGCCGACCCCAGCTCTGCCGACGCCGACTCCGCCACCGCCACCAAAACCGACGCCAACGCCGATGGAGGTAGAGCCATCGGAGCCGCGGACTACTGCACCGCCCGGCCCCTCCCCCCCGCCGGCCACAGGAACACCGTGGCAACGCCAGCCGGGCAACCCGACGGAGCTCCGGCTCGATCTTCCGGCCTTCCAAGTCGGCCGGAGATACCGTATCCCGACGCCCGGAGGATACATGGAGCTGAAGCTCTTGCGGAAGCAACAGATGCGGCATAGCTCAGTCGGTAGAGCATCAGACTTTTAATCTGAGGGTCCAGGGTTCGAGTCCCTGTTCGGGCGCCAGATGTAATCGTGGAACGCGGGGTTACCGGTGGGACGGTGGAGGTACCGTATCGCCAGCTCAGGACGGTGGTCCAGGGCCGCCGATCGAATGATCAGACTCTTAGGTTGAGTGGAGTACGACAGTTTATTCACACTTAATGCTAGATACAGAATATCCCGGCCAGGTCTAGGCTGGCACACAGAGTATGTACGGCTTAAACTACCGCGGGTCCCGGTGTGTATCGCGGCGCACGGTTCGGTGTGTGTCGCGGCGCGAGAATCGGTGTGTATCGCGGCGCGAGAGTCGGTATGTGTCGCGGCGCGATTCGAAATCGGTGACGAGGCGGCGAAAGAGGAGGGGAGAGACGATTTGACCGATCGGTGTCTTGGCGGGCAAGCCCTGCCGTGAGACCCTGGTCGGAGAGTCTTGAGTCCGGTCACCCGGTGGGCACAACCCGTGGGTGAATCGGAGACTGTGGGGACGCTCTCGAGAACGGAGATGACTCTGTTCGGGAGATCGATAAAAGATAACGGCCTGCGTCTAGAGCATGGCTCACGCCGTCCTTCTGGGAACCGGGGAGGGGGGAAGTCCAAAAATGCACAGAGACTCAGTCTATCGACGCACGAGAACTAGTGCGGACACGGGCGCTTGTCTTTCGCAAGAACGAGTGTTTCGACACGAGAACGTGGAATCGCACAGGAGGTCTCTGGGAGAGGTGTAATCGTAGGTACGATAGCTCTAGGCCGTCTCTCCCAAATAGGCCCGCGCCCCCAGCTTATAAGTCCTCGTCCGCGGATTTCGGCAGCGAGAAAGACACTTGCTAAGTGCCCATCTCGCGCCGATTCTCGGTACCCGCGGACGAGTGGTGGGGGGCAAGACCGTTGGCAGAGCGCGGTACGCGTCTTCGCGGTCGGGCGCGCGGTAGGGGGGCAAGATCGTCGTCCCACCGACAATAACTCGTTACAAACTCACCGGCCAATATATCTGGCCCCGACCTTAGGTCTGATACGATTATTTGAGCGATAATCGTACTCCTTATAGACTGCATAGACGTACAACGCGATTGTATTGTGTATACAACTGTTGTGTATTTGAGTCTATGGATAATGATCCTTAACAGAATATTGCCTCCCGCGACTTCACTTATAATTCTACTGCATAACACTACGTTAAAGCTTCCTTTGTAGCGCGTATACATTAGCTCTCGCTGGCTGCCGTAGTGCGAATGCGCTCCTCTCGCTTGTCCTCTCTGCGTCGGCTCACGACCGCTTCACGCGAGTAAGCGCGCGGTATATAAACCTATCTAACATATTGAATGGTAGTCCAGCATGTCCATAAAATCTCTCGGAAAAGTTCCCGGATCCTTTTAGAGCGGGCTGTGTCAAGCACGTTACCTAACTGGAGAAAGCGGTGTACAACCTTCTCTAATAAACAGAGTCATAAAAATAGGGA
This sequence comes from Andrena dorsata, assembly GCA_929108735.1. Classification (NCBI taxonomy): domain Eukaryota; kingdom Metazoa; phylum Arthropoda; class Insecta; order Hymenoptera; family Andrenidae; genus Andrena; species Andrena dorsata. The sequence continues at coordinate 1,842,546 of OV815487.1, forward strand.
AGAAGGGACACCTGAACCTGAAACTCAAGTACGTTAGAAATACACTCATTCAGAACGGCTTCACTAAGAATAAAATAAACCGGACATTACAAAGGACCACACAACAAACATAACTAAAAAAGAAAAATGACGGGGAAACTAGTAAGAAGATACTAATCTTCCTGCTTTAAATATAAGGAATAACAGACAGGAGTTGGAGAAATCCTGAAGAAGTACAACATCACGACAGTATTTAAAACAAATCCGAACAAGTTTTCATCACCCCCATGGATCCACAATAACAATTTGCATCAGCAGGAATCTACAAGATACCCTGCTTTTGTGGGAAAATAGCAGTGTGAGCACAAGACTAAAAATACACAAAAGTTGCGCCAGACTAGGGTACCCATAATCCGTTGTAGCAGAACACTAAAACACTACAGGTCATAAAGTACTTTACGATGAAACCAAACTTATAGCCAAGGCAAACAGGTACGTCTGTTTCAACGTGTGATTTGACCCCTTTGAAAGCTAGCTGCAATGCTGGTGAAATGTTAAAGTGAAAATCCTAGTGGACACGGCTTACACCTTAGAGCATATAAACATGGAGCAAGCATGCAATAGGCAAAAATGTAGACGGCGACAGAAAGAGAAAGATATACAGGAGGGACACCCCCTCTCTTTCCAGCTCCAGGGGCGGCAGTGTTTTTTGTTTAATGTTAGAAAGAGAGGGGGTGTCTCTCCTGTATATCTTTCTCTTTCAATTGCCGTCTACATTTTTGCCTATTGCATGGTTCCTCCATGTTTATATGCTCTAAGGCTTACACTCGGAAGGATAAATCCGCAACCTACTTCATAGCATCGTCGTACAACATGACGATATATGTATAAATATGTATAAATATGTCTGTAATATATCCTAGGATTTATACGAAAATTCGTTACGTTTTTGGCCCCTTTTTAGCGTTTCATTGGTTTCTATGTATTAATTATTATAGGAGATTTTATTTTTATCAAAAAGTGAGATTTTATATAGGTTCAGTTACGTGAAACGTTTTGAAATCGCTTTTAACCCCTTCGCGACCACGGACGAGATATTTCGCTACACGGTATCTGTCGTACGATGCCACGGACGAGTTATCTCGCAACATTAAGTCGTTCATACGATGCCACGGACGAGTTATCCCGCGACATTATATCGTCCATACTATGCCACGGACGAGTTATCCCGCGACATTATTTCGTTCGTACGATCCAATATACTATGCGACACAATATAGTTCGCACGACGCCACGGATGAGATATCCCGCCTGTTTATTTAGTTAGTTTTAATTTGAAGAAAAATTAATTTACTAAACATTTTAGCGAATAATAATTGAAACATATGTTATTTTAACAACAGTTTCGTTTATTTTTATTGTACATGATATAATTCGAAGCATGGAATAACACATAATGAAACATCACAATTTTGACAAAAATAAGTAGTTTCTTTACGTAAATCATTTTTTTTTTACACAATGCACAACGTTTGGTCGGGTGACATTTGTATCAAAGTACGTTAGTTTTTAGAAAAACGTGGCCATAGGTAACCAAGAAGAGCTGGCAAGGATCTTTAGTTAAATCTTAAGTGTTGGTGCAACAGTATACTCAAGATTTAATTAAAGATCCTTGCCAGCTCTTCTTGGTTACCTATGGCCACGTTTTTCTAAAAACCAACGTACTTGACATTTTTTTTGTTGTTGGAGGTATTTTTTTCGGGAAGCATCGGGAATTAAAACGAAGTGGATTAACCTAAAACTTTTTCCCTTTGTTATAGAACTTTTTTTTGGCTTGTAATATTATCCGGATATCTAATATATTAGAGAAATCAACAGACGCGGTCGCGTCTGGAAGCTAATTCCCCTTGCGCGACCGTGTCTCTATACACGAAAGATAGCGAAATCGACAGGTCGTCGGAGCTATTTTAGCCTCATTATCTTATTTTATGACATAGTCCCGGTGTTTTTACATGATTAAGCGAATCATTTTTTTTTTTCGAACCCATATGTCGTTTTACTTAATGTGTCAAGCTATTTGTCTAAAAGATATAAGATTTAATTAATAATTAAAATTAAAAAAGGGATACTTTTTTTTGGCTTAGACGTTTCGTGACGTAACGATACTTGACGCCAGTAGATGTCGCCATTCTCGTTTTACTTCTAGAATTAACACCAGTAGATGGCATCGTTCGAAAGCAGAATTTATTCCAACCAATCAGGAATGGTTTTGCTGAAAATGCGGTTGCGCAGTTGACGGAAAATGTAAAACGTCGCTGCGTTCAGGTCTCTAGTAAATGTCACCTAGCTGTCACTTAATCATAACCTGCCAAGTTTTGGATTAAATTCGAGTTTTCAGAAATGAGCAAACATACAACAAGCAAACAGGGGATCGAAGCTAAAAAAATCGTTTAAAAAGTATGATTTCTTTTCATTTTTGACGTTGCAAAAAAAGAATACAAGAATATGAACCGCTCTCAGGATGAAGACCATTATGAAATACGGCACTAAGTAATTTATATTTATTTATTAGGGGAGACCGGGGCAAATCGGCCACTGGCGTAAATCGGCCACAGGAAGTTTTACCCAGTAGAAGTTAAAATAGAATCTCGTGTTTGCTTTTGTAAACGTCTCTCTATGTGTCTACAGTACCAACGGAATTTGATAGCATTTGAGATTATGATGCACTTTGTAGAAGGCAAAATACGTTTTCGGCAGTGATAACAAATTTTCGTGACTTGTGGAAAATTTATCTTTACTCCGTAATATTGATGTTCTGAAGTTTGAGGTGAGTATTTATTGATTAAAATAGCGGTACCGATTACGATTCCGATGATAGTTTGAGTTATTTTGGAAAATCTCTATTGTGTTTGAGTGATTGAAGTTAGAGTTTACGTCTAACACCCGGGGCAAATCGGCCACTCACTGATGATGCCGAACCATAGTAAATAAGTAGTTTTATTAACTTTTGTGCTAAATATATTCATCGATGCAGCGCTGTCGGTGGATCCGACGCTCAACAATGGAAAACAGTTAACGGTTTCGGGACGAGGTGAGGAGTCGCGGGGCATGGACGGAAGCGCGGCTACGCAGTGCAGTTCGATCTTTGGAAAAAGGAAGTTATATCCGTGCGTTTAAATATTGATTGAAGCGATTGTAGCTTGAATAGTTACGAGGAGAAATGAATATCGTCTACATTTTTCAGCAACATTAACCAACATCCAGCCCGAATAAAAGGCCGTTTTGCCCCGAAGGAGTGGCCGATTTACTCCAGCATTTTTCGAAACGGCGATTTTACACTATATTACGAATTCTCTGGAATGACTTTAAAAACGGGGATTAACGAAAATTTGTTGTAGCATTTATGTAAGTACTATAGGGATTACTCTTTCGGATAGTATAATTCACATAATTGAAAAATTAATTTTTTTTGTTAAATTTATCAATGGAAAAAAGTGGCCGATTTGCCCCTGTCTCCTTTACATATTGATATCGGTTGTGGAGCAGCTGTATTTTTACAATTAATTTCTTTAATAATGTTGCCATTTTCATCACAATAGTTTCATAATCGTTTAATTAATTTTGTTGTTGTCAATACATTTCGATGCTTATGTACCATCACGTATCATGCATGAATATGAACCGTTTTGAGGATGAAGACCCTTATAAAATACGGCACTTAGTAATTTATAACTAATTATGAAAAAAGAGATGAAATCCCCTCCCCCCATAAACATGACTCATGTATGAAAGAAGCTAATTCCCTTTAATTCACGAAAAAAGTTCACATGCAAAGATTGTGAAATCATCTTTGCTAATTCCAATTGTATTCTCGTTCTCCGTTCGAACACTGATTCCTCTGTCACTTTTTATACTTGACATTCCTTTATTGGTCACAAATCAATTCAGTGCTCAGATTTTCAGCTTCGGTTTTAAGGAATTAGCGGGCGTTGTATAAGAAAAAATCCTTGATGATGACTACCAAGGTTTTATTATTTTCCATCGTAATACGATTTTTATACGACATTTTTAACAGAAGGTGTCGCTCTTATAAAAGTTTTTGTAACAACTACAGGCCTCGCCCGCTAATTCCTTAAAACCGAAGCTGAAAATCTGAGCACTGAATTGATTTGTGACCAATAAAGGAATGTCAAGTATAAAAAGTGACAGAGGAATCAGGGTTCGAACGGAGAACGAGAATACAATTGGAATTAGCAAAGATGATTTCACAATCTTTGCATGTGAACTTTTTTCGTGAATTAAAGGGAATTAGCTTCTTTCATACATGAGTCATGTTTATGGGGGGAGGGGATATTACAAGCCAAAAAAAAGTTCTATAACAAAGGGGAAAAATTTTATATCAATCCACTTCGTTTTAATTCCCAATGCTTCCCGAAAAAAATACCTCCAACAACAAAAAAATGTCACCCGACCAAACGTTGTGCATTGTGTAAAAAAAAATGGTTTACGTAAAGAAACTACTTATATTTGTCAAAATTGTGATGTTTCATTATGTGTTATTCCATGCTTCGAATTATATCATGTACAATAAAAATAAACGAAACTGTTGTTAAAATAACATATGTTTCAATTATTATTCGCTAAAATGTTTTGTAAATTACTTTTTCTTCAAATTAAAACTAACTAAATAAACACGCGGGATATCTCATCCGTGGCGTCGTGCGAACTATATTGTGTCGCGAGATAACTCGTCCGTGGCATTGTACGAACGAAATAATGTCGCGGGATAACTCGTCCGTGGCATAGTATGGACGATATAATGTCGCGGGATAACTCGTCCGTGGTAACGTACGAACGACATAATGTTGCGGGATAACTCGTCCGTGGCATCGTACGACAGATACCGTGTAGCGAGATATCTCGTTCAGGGTCGCGAAGGGTTTAATGACAGGTTATATAAACATATTGAAATATAATTTAACTTACTCGAATTTTATTCTTCGCTTCAATAATTGAACGTTGTTGGGGGCGTGGATACCTACAACATGTAGCAGTATTAGACTCGATTATAAATAACACAGGGAAAATTAAAATAAGTGTAGGCCTTGTCACATGACGCTACAATTAAAATGTGAATTTCTGTGATAACTAACGGATCAGGCGAACAAATCTGCATGATGGCACTCGGTCTCGTAACCAAAAACAATTTTATTGCGCAAACGTGCAGAAGTAAAATTTGCAGCGACCCCGTTAACCATAAAAAAATATAAACATTTGTGACACATTCAAAAAGATAGAAAATGATATTACAAAAAAAGCAACGTTGTAAACAGAGTATACCAGAATCGCAGGAGGCTATGAAATACTATTCATAATTCGGTGATATTTTGTAGGTAGAAAAACCTACTTACAAAAACAATTAATCTTAATATGCTGTAAAGTGCTTACATTAATGCAGATCTTCCGCATAACATCTATATGAAGAAAATTTGTTTACTAAACTGCAATATAGTCCAAACATCACACAAACATCTTGTAAATTATTATATGTATGTACTCAAAAACTTCTACATAAGAAAATAAGTAACATCTTAGGGAAATCTGTTAAGTTCTAAAAACGTCGATGTAGTTAATAAATTGATACGTCCTTAAGAAATTTATGCAAGTATGATAAGCCGTGAAATATGCAGTAAACTAGGGACGAGCGTTATCAAAATAAATTCTTATTCGAATAATTATTAAAATGAAATTCTTATTTTATTTGTTATTTGCTCTATTAAGCAAATCATACTTTATCTGAAATAATGTTATCCGAGCAGTAATGTATTTGACAAATAAATAATTTTATTATTTGTTATTCAATTTGAAAATTAGACATTTGTTATTTGATTTTGAAAGGAATTTGTAGATAATTTCTGAAAGTGCGTACTATCGGCAATATTTACCTTTATCACAATGCTTATATTGTATTATATTGCTTATATTACCTTAGTCTAATTATATCCTTTGTAACAAACCCCGATCTCCCGCCACTACTTTTTCCCCTTTTTAAACAATAATTATAATTACTATTTTACTTATTACATTACACTAGTTTATAAACTAAAAAAAATATTTGCGCAACGGATGCAACTATCTTTATCTTATTGAAAATGGCCCGCTGATTCTGTAAATAAGGTCTAAAAAAATTTGTACCGATATGTTTTCGAGATATCGATAGAAGAACTTTTTACCTACCTGTCAAAAAGGTGATCCCACATAATTGCGAATATCTCGTGTGGCGAATAACAGATATGGTCCGAAATTACCTCAAATTAAAGATAATTGAATCACCAACAAATTTACCTAACAAAATTTTTAAATCGGTTCAGTAGTTCCGGTGAAATCGATGGAAATATGCGAAAAAAGTCTTTTTTTTTACCGAAATTCACATCGACAATTCATTTAATCATCTGGGAAAAATCGAAATCGCAAAAATAAGCCCAGTTTCTTAATTTTTACGTTGAGTTTGCACTTTTAGGAAGAAAACAAGCTGCTGCTGAAGATAATCTATGGATAAATGCCGAAGCTAGAGACAATTGTGTGAAAACATTTAGATTTCATTCTTTCTGGGATTTTATGTTTTTTTTTTTCAATTTTATTGTGTTATTTCCATTTTAATTCATTGTGTACATTTTTTTCAACTATTTTGTTAATATGTGTTTGTTTCAGAAATAGTAAAAATCCACTAAAAATAAAAAAATAATTATTTTCTTGTACAAAAATCTCGATGGTGTTTCTTCACTATAAATAACATCGTGGAGCATTTTTAATAAAATCAGTTAACATAAATTTTTTATATATGTCTACACACAGTTCATTTTCTATTGTATGGCTTTCATTTTTTTTATTTTTCCAAGAGACGTAAACATATCCTTGAAGATCCATTCCTTGTATTCTCACTACAATTTTTTCCCATAAAATCTTAATGACGTAAGTAAATTACGAGCACGGAAAGAGATTCCATGAGGATATGAAGGGTATTGAGCGGCGATATCGTGAATTTTGGAATGAGACAATATTGGGAGATTATATTTGGTTCCTCATAAGAGAAACGAAGGCTAAAACGGACAAAAGACAAAAAAAGGCCAGAACTATTTTTAAAACACACATATGTATATTAACAAAATACTTGAAAGAAATGGACAGAATGAATTAAAATGGAAATAACACAATAAAATTGAAAAATACACAAAATCCGAGAAAAAATGAAATTTAAGTGTTTTCACACAATTGTCTTTAGTTTCGGCATTTATCCATAGATTTTCTTCAGCAGCAACTTGTTTTCTTCATAAAAGTGCAAACTCAACATAAAAAGTAAGAAACTGGGCATATTTTTACGATTTCGATTTTTTCCAGATAATTAAATGAATTGTCGACGTCAATTTCGATCGAAAAAAATAACTTTTTCACATATTTCCATCGATTTCACCCGAACTGCTGAACCGATTTGAAAATTTTGAGAGGTAAATTTGTTGGTGATTCAAGTATCTTTAATTTGAGATAATTTCGGACCATATCGGTTATTCGAAACCCGAGATATTCGCAATTATGTGGGATCACCTTTTTGACAGGCAGGTAGAAAGTTCTCCTATCGATATCTCGAAAACGTATCCATTGAAAACATTTTAGACCTCATTTTCGGCATCAGCGGGACATTTTCCATAAGAAGAAAATAGTGGCATCTGTTGCGCAAACTGGCAACATATATAATAATAATAATAAGTCGTCTTTATTCTTTTTAAATATAAGTTACAACGCAGTTGAATTAGAAACGCAAAGTCCAGAATGGGCGATTCTCAGCGCAGCTGTTATTATGCCTAACCCAAAATAGAATCGGAAAAGAAGAGAGAACAAGAATAAGAGGGGGGCGGAGTATCAAAATAAAACAATTAAATGAACGAATCAGCGGTAGATCATATCATCCCGGTCAGGGCTATGTCATAAGTGGATGATTAAGGAGGAAAGCTTTGGTAGCATTTTTGAAAGCGTAAAGAGTGGGGAGTGATCGGATAGCATCGGGAAGAAGATTATAAAAATGAGATGCAGTAAAGGAAAAAGAGCCGGAGAATTTTGCGGACTGAAAAGTAGGAGTGGAAAGACTGAATTGTCTTCTCGTCTGGCAGGAGTTAGAGGAGTGGAAGTCAGCGTTGTAGGGGATTAGGTCACAAAGGTAACGAGGTGTTTGTGTGGAAACGAGTTTGTATATTAGGCAGCAGAGATGAAGGATCCATTTTTGGGACATGTTTAACCAGCCTGTTTGAGAGAATAGCGGGGTAATATGGTCGTATTTTCGGGTGTTAAACGAAAAGCGAAGACAGGAATTCTGGACATATTGTATTCGACGAAGTGTTGACTTAGCGATGCATGGAAAATAAACAATATCTGCATAATCAAATAATGAAAGTACAAGTAGCTGTGATACAAGGAGTTTTTGACGAGTGGAAAGGATTCTCTTAAATGGATACAGGAGTTTTAGACGAAGACGTGCAGCAAGGAGCTTCGTAGAGACGTGTGAGGTGAAGTTCCAGGCGGAGTCCAAAGTAACACCAAGCACTTTTAGTGATGATTTCGTAGGGATTGTGGTTTGGTTTATAGTGATATTGAAAGATGTGATGTTCTGAAGGAGAGTAGGAGAGCCAACGAGAAGGAAGGAGGATTTTGCTGGTTTTAAGTGTAAACCGTGTGCCGCTGACCACTCCTGTATCCTCATCAAGTCCGATTCAATTTGCTCCACGGCTGAGGCACCGCGGGCCGAGTCAAAAGATAGAACAAGTTGGGTATCATCCGCGTACATGTACGCCGTACAAAATTCTGGCAAGAGAGGTAGTTCCGCCACATAGAGGTTAAATAGTAACGGTCCCAAGACCGAGCCCTGAGGAACTCCGTGTGTAACTGCGCGTACCGACGAGAATTGGGGAAAAGGGTTACAGATTGCAACTTGCTGCGTACGTCGAGTGAGATAAGAATGAAACCAGTCCAGAGCTGAGTCGCTAAAGTTAAGGCTGCTCATTATATGGCTGTAAACTAATGTTATTAACGTTCCTATCTTATCTTACTTATATACATATATATTTATATATACATATATATATACTAGGGTGGAGTGAAAAAAACTTTTTTTTGATAATCAAATTCTAATAGTGCGGAAAAGTTGTCTACTTGGCCCAATAAAACGTGTAAAAAATTTCAGGTCGATCGGATAATTTCTTCTGTGTGCACCAAAGGCCTTAACTTTCAAAATTTTAGTACAAAACTGAAGAAAGTTGAACTTTCTTCAGCTGGTGGATTCTACCTATTTTTTTTTACCCAGGACTATATTTGCTGCGTAAATGATGCAAAGAAACATCCGTGGCTGGTTTCGGAACGATAGGATTGGCCTGTCGGCACTGTAAACTATCAAAAAATACAGCCGTTCGCTATACTTTCTAAAAGTCGTCTGAGTGGTCGTAGACTACAGTGACTGCCTGGGTTGAGTACTACTCCCACCTTCACGCATTCCCCCCACCATCCTCTCACGCGCCTGCCTCTGCGGCACGGTGAAATTACAGTACTACTTGCCGCGCCTTGTCAACAGACAAGGTTGATCTTGCGTCGATAGACCCCAGAGCTTAGCGCTGTCCGAGCGTTGTTCACACGCCCTTAAGTATGGCCCAATCAAAATTCTCTCTTCGCCAGACTTTTGTCTGTCCCCTTTTTGGCAATCCAAAAGATTTAGGGCTCACTCAACTCCCCACGTATGAGGACGTACTCAGATGCTGTGCTCATGAGAGACGTAGTTTGGGTATTGATTCGGGTGGAAACAGAGAACCGTCCTTTTCAATTATTGTTGAGAGGGTAGCGAACAAGGTTATCAGTCTTTATGGAAAGGCATCTATTCCTTCTGTTTCGTATACACGCGTCGTACAACTAATCACAGAGTACCATAAAAAATACAGAAAGGTCATAAAGTACACTTGCAAGGCCGGCAAAAGCTCAGCCTTACAGAAAAAAATTGATTGTTTCAAAGCAACTGCCAACTATTTATTTGACATTGCCGCTTGCAAATGCCGTGATTTCCAGTCCTGTTCTTGTCCGAAGGATCGAAAGGTTCCTCAGAAGGAACAATCTTTTCTTCTTGACCAGCGAGGGGACCGAGTCGGTCGCATCGGAGGCGTTGACATTCCTGAAACAATAAAGCTTATAAACAGAGCTAACCGTCATAAGAAAATACAAAATATATATGCGGGGGTACCTACGTCAGAAGATGAACCTTGCTCTTCCACTAGTCGACAACCTTTACTATGTTTATCTGAATCTGAAATTTCAGAAAGCGAATCGAGTGATTTTGACGACCCTTACTTAGCACCATCAAAGCCTTCTCAAATGAGAGTGAATTTGAAAGAGACGGCACTTACTAGTCAAAGGTATGGTGTCAGTGATAGAGCGACAGCGATGATAGCTACTTCAGTGCTTAAAGATGTTGGTCTAGTATCTCCAGATGCCTCCGAACTAGTTACAGATCGAAGTAAAATAAGGCGGGAAAAGTATAAGATTCGGGAACAGGTGAAATTACAAGCGCAACAACATGCTACCCCACCTAGAGGACTGTACTTTGATGGTCGAAGAGACGACACACTCATTCAGGTCAAACAAGGAGCAAAGCTTTATCGACGCACTGTAAAAGAGGAGCACATTTCAATAATATCCGAACCTGGATCAAGGTACTTAGGACACGTAGTACCGAAATCAGGGAGTGCACGGGATATTTGCGATAGCATTTACGAATTGGTCTTGAAGGAAACAGATTTAAACGAGCTTGTAGTCGTAGGGTGTGATGGCACTGTTGTGAATACGGGAGCAAGAGGTGGTGTTATTAGGTGCCTTGAAAACAAGCTTGGTCGATCGCTTCATTGGATAATATGCCTTCTTCACTTTAACGAGCTTCCATTTCGGAGTTTCTTCGAGTTTATTGATGGAGGCACATCTGGGCCAAAGTCATTTGCTGGGCGTATAGGTGTTCGACTTAAAAACGTTGAAAGCTTCCCAGTTGTTTCCTATAATACCATTCAATGCTCCTTACCTGATGTGGGACCTGTAGATCTGAGTAAGGACCAGAAGTACTTGCTGGACATTTCTAAGGCAATTCAAACCGGTAGTTGCCCGCCTCACCTCAGCTGTCGTAACCCAGGTATCCTTAACCACGCTCGCTGGCTGACCTGTGCAAATAGAATACTACGTTTATACATATCCACTGAAAAACCAACGATAGAGCTGAAAGATATTGTCACGTACATACTTAAGGTTTATGTCCCGATGTGGTTTGCGATAAGATGCAACAGCTCTATTAAAGACGGGCCGAAGCACCTTTTCAATACCATTCAACAGTCACGGTACTTACCAAAAAAGTACTTACGCGTGGTTGATGCCACAATTGCCCGTAATGCTTTCTTCGCATTCCCGGAAAATGTTCTCATCTCCATGATGACGGATGAAAGGCGTGAAGTCCGTCTAGATGCGTTACGCAAAATTTTGCAAGCCCGAGAATTAGATGAAAGTGATGAACAAGTACTACCTCGTGCAGTTCCGGAAATCAACTTCTCCGCAGACGACTATTATAAAATAATCGATTGGTCCTCTGTCCGAATCACGTCACCTCCAATTTTGAACAAAGTAACTAATCAGGAGCTATCAGAAAAATTGTCGAGCAACAGCTTGTTTCTAGACTGGGAATTTCTTAAGTATCCCTGCCACACCACTGCAGTCGAACGCATGGTGAAACTCGTGACCGAAGCATCCTGTCAAGTGTGCGGTAGCGATGCAAGGGATGGTTTCATTCGGTGTACATTGTTATCCCGCCAGTCAATGCCAAAATTTGAAACGAAGAATCAGTTCTCGTTATAAAGTTTGCACACCAATAACAGCTATAACAAGCGCAGTTTCTCATTCCGACAAATAAAAATATGAAAAAACATTATAAAAAGCAATAAAATTATTTAAAAAAAAAAATATAAAATACAAAAAACAACACAAAAACAAGGAGCCCGTCGTACAGCTACCTCCACGTGGTGGGTTCTGGGTCGTATTTTCTGTTAGGAAAGTGAGCGAAGAGCTGTATTTTTTTATAGTTTACAGTGCCGACAGGCCATTCCTATCGTTCCGAAACCAGCCACGGATGTTTCTTTGCATCATTTACGCAGCAAATATAGTCCTGGGTAAAAAAAACGGTAGAATCCACCAGCTGAAGAAAGTTCAACTTTCTTAAGTTTTGTACTAAAATTTTGAAAGTTAAGGCCTTTGGTGCACACAGAAGAAATTATCCGATCGAGCTGAAATTTTTTACACGTTTTATTGGGCCAAGTAGACAACTTTTCCGCACTATTAGAATTTGATTATCGAAAAAAAGTTTTTTTCACTCCACCCTAATATATACCATGCACTTCCCTATTTTTTAAATATTTTTATCTTCAATACTTTAGGAGATATCAAGCTGTCCAGTCTTAGGTGGGACACCCTGTATATAATATAATATATATATAGAAATGCTACTTAGGTAGGTACACCTGCGGTATCGAGAAGCGCACCGTTACTTTTATTTCGCACTTGCTTCTACGCTCGGATGGCCGGTTCCTTCGGGAGAGATGCATATCCGAGTGGTTCTGATACAATTTGCTCCCTATGGTTGAATTTTAATCTGGCAACTTTTACTCCTCCTAACCTAACTAATCCAACTTGCATACGTCCCAAAAGAACCGGCCATCCGAGGGTAGATGCAAGTGCGAAATAAAAGTAACGGTGCGCTTCTCGATACCGCAGATGTACCTACCTAAGTAGCATTTCTGACGGAAAAGAATTGTCAAGCCTTTGGGCCTGGCTAGACCTTTGGCAGGTAGGTATCTATTTCAACAGGCAATGCGACCCGTAGCGCCACTAAGACCGTCCCCGGCCCTTGCTATTCCAGAGAGTTATCTTCCAGTGAAAATCAGTATCAGTAAATTTGCAAGCACAATATCTCAAAAACCAGTGGAAATCAAGTGTATACATTAAAGCTTATTGAATTTGTCCTGGAACGCACTATCCACTCAGTTCTTAAAAAAAAGTAGTTTCATTTGAAAAACCGAACTTGACCATCGCACAGTGGGGTATTTGGCCCGAAAACCCGGACATGGCTATTTTAAAATCTTCAAACTCTCATAACTTTGGTAAAATACATCCGAAGTTGATGAAACATAAACGATTTTATAGTTTACACTTTCTACTTTTCGACTCATTAAATCAATTTTATCGAAATCGGTATCCAGGGGGTAAAATCCGCCCTTAAAGAAGAATGTGCGAAACTGTAAAAGTTTCTTGATGTTTGGCAAGTGCTACGGAGTGCAAACAATATATTTTATAATTTTTATGTATACTATCGAAAAGTAGGATCCTTTGCCTTTACGATAAGCCGTTCCTCATAAAAAAGATGTTTTTTAACAAAGATACAGCCATTTAAAAAAACTTCCATTTTTTAAACGTTTTGTGTACGGTATAGATATGAATATGATATTGTTACGTTTCGTCGTAGTCATAGAAGAAACCGAGTATATAGGAAGTATAAATGAACATGAACTAAGTTAACAGCAAATGTAATGTAATATAATTAATACAACAGTAACGATAGGCAAGGAGGAATTGTTCGGAAATACGTCTGCTCGCAATGGCGTCTGTATCTGAAGTGACAGCTTGACAGGCGATCGATCAGATCGCCTTCTTCTCGCTATCTCTTGTCTTCGTCGCGAGCACCAGCGGGCCATGGATCCAATCCATAGGGTGCTCGCAACACTGCTCCCCCCTCTCGAGGAGCGGTCGTCCCGACCGTTGCAGCTCTTCCGTCGCCTGCAGCCGTACCCTGGTCCGGAAGGGTGGAAAGGATGCTGTGTGCTGTGTGGCCCCTTCCGTCCATCGCCTCGGCATTCGCCTTCACGCCCGAGGGGAAAACCACTCCAAAAACCCTGGGCAAGACGTGGGTACGTGGGTCCCGCGTCTCTGCCCTCCACTTGCGTCTTCGTACTTGTGAACTTCTGTCTTGTGCGGCTTTCCTCCTCTTCGACGGGGCATCTTCTTCTTGGGCAGAGGCGGGCGAGGAGGTCGTCTACTGGTTGGGACTCTTCGACTTTCTAGCCGTCGGGGTTCAGGTTGATGCTGCCGGAACGGCTCCTCTGTTTCCTGCCCTGTTCTGTTCTCCCTCGGTGACGGTTCTCTCGGGATTCTCGGATTTTCCACCGGGGCTTCCGGAACGTCCCTCGTTGATCCGCTGCATTTCCCCGAGCGTCCCTCGACGTCCCGCGGCGGTGTTGCATCCTCCTTGTGGCCCGGCCGCTGCTCGAAGTCCCCATCCTTTGTAGCTCTGGAGTCTATTCCTGGGCTGCTCGGGTGACGTCGCGTTCCGGGTCCCCTTAGTGAAGAAAGTGGACAGAAATTAATTCCCTTTCTCCTTCTGCGAGAGTCCGGTGGAGCGAGACAGAACCAGGAAAACGGAAAGGCGAGATGGAGACCGAAAGCAGGGGGTTGCAGCTAGTCACAAGCTTGCCCTCGGCCCGTTCCCCGATCAATCCGCCCAGAACCGCCAGCTCGTCTTCGTTCTTCTTTCTTGTACGCCTCCAGTTTTCCAATCCGTGGCTTCCTGATGGCCCCATTCCTCTTCGTGGCCTCTGGTGCTGCTCCAGGGGACCGTCTCGGTGCGGCTCGTCAGCGGCCCCGTCTCCGCGATGTCCCCTCTGACCGATCCGTGCGACTGCGTCGCACGTCCGTCCAGTGGTTGGGGACACCATTTCCCGTCCGCTGTCCACCTCGTAGGGAGGGACCCATCGGTAAGCACTGTACCGGGGACGCGGCCAGGATCCCAGCCAGGAGGTTAGCGGGGTGGTTCCACGTATGTCTGCACCCCGCTGTGGACTACCACGCTATTGTGGCACATTCGGGGAATTCGGGGTCGCCTTCAAGCCGCGGCAGCAGTCCCCCGGCACCTTGTCCCTCGTCGTGGGGTATCGTGTTCTCTGAAACAGACTCAAGAATGGGGGGCCGGGCTACGGGGGCAGCCTCCGCAGCCCAGTCCACCTAATTAGCTTAAACTAATCTTCTTTCTTGAGTCCTCCTCGTGTTCGTGTCCCTTGATCCTTGGAAGTCTTCACTCCTCTTGGCATCGTCCTTCGTATTTCGCCAGGCGTCGCACGTGCACCACCTTGCACTTCTTCCTAGGCGAGCGTTGAATCCTGTAGACGACGTCGTTGATCCTCTTCACCACCGTGTAAGGTCCTTCCCAGTCGGATTGCAGTTTTGGGCACTTCCCTTTCACTCTTCGTGGTTGGAATAACCACACTCGTTCTCCGGGCTGGAACTCTACCGCGTGCACACGGTTGTCGTACCAGGACTTCATCTTCGAACCGTAGACATCCAGGCGTTGTCGAACGAATTCATGGATCCTCTTCATTTTTCCTCGGATCCATTCAGAGTATCCTTGTTGGATGTCCTCGTCTTCCTCCACTTCTGGGGGCAGTCCTCTCCATAATTGCAGGGGTAGGCGAAGTTCCTGGCCATACATGATCATCGCTGGCGTTAATTGCGTAGCCTCATGACGCGCTGATCTATAAGCGAGGAGGAACATGGGAATCCACTCGTCCCAATCCCGTTGGTGCTCCGAAACGAACATTGCGAGATATTGGAGCAATGTTCTATTCAAACGTTCCACCATTCCGTCGGATTGAGGATGCAGGGGAGTTGTTCGCGTTTTCCTGATTCCCAACAGCTTCATCAGTTCCTTGAACACGGAGGATTCGAAGTTCCTTCCTTGGTCCGTGTGTATCTCCAGTGGTACACCATGACGACAGACCACGTTGTGCAGAAGAGCCCTTGCCACTGTGACAGCTCGCTGGTCTGGCATCGCGATTACTTCCGGCCACCGGGTAAAGTAGTCCGCCACGACCAGAATAAACCTGTTGCCGGCCTGAGACCTCGGGAGCGGACCCACAACGTCCAGGGCAAGCCTCTCGAACGGAGCTCCCACGTTGTATACTCTCAGGTTCCCCGCTCCTCTCTGACGAGGTCCCTTCTTCGCCGCACAGGTGTCACACCGCCGGCACCACTCTTGAACGTCCCGTCGACACGTGGACTAGAAGAACTGCTGGCGGATCTTCGCCAAGGTCTTATTCACTCCGAAGTGTCCAGCTGTTGGCGCATCATGGAATTCCCTCAGAACCTCTGCGACCCTCTCGCGCGGCACTACCAAAAGCCATGAGGTCGTCGCACCATCGTGGGACTCCCATTTCCTGAAAAGTAAACCTTCATGAATTTCCAGCGAGTCCCAGATTGACCAGTAATATTTCGTCTGTGGGGAGAAACGAGCAACGTCTTGCCAGTCGGGCTTCTCCCCTTCCCCTTTCTTTTTCAAGATGAAGCCAATCTCTTCATCTTCTTCCTGACTTCGTTTCCATTCGCTCTTCCTTTCGTCACAGAATATCCGGTGAATTTTCTTCGTGCTCAGCACTTCCTCTTCTGCCTCCTTTTTATCCAGTCGGTCGCATTTCCTGCAATCTTCTTCGATGCAAGGTCTTCTAGAAAGTCCATCAGCGTTTCCGTGGGCTCTTCCTTCCCGGTGTCGAATCTCGAAGTCGTACTCTTGTAAACGTTCAATCCAGCGGGCAACTTGTCCTTCGGGATTCTTGAAGGTCAGCAGCCAACGGAGCGCTGCATGGTCAGTCCTTACGAGAAATCTCCGTCCGTAGAGGTAATGGTGGAAATGCTCGATAGACTTTACCACTGCTAGTAACTCCCTCCGAGTCACGCAGTAGTTCCTTTCGGCTTTACCTAAGGTTTTGGAGAAGTAGGCTACAACCCGCTCTTGGCCTTCGTGTTCCTGCGAGAGGACACCGCCTATGGCGAGGTCGGAGGCATCCGTATCCAGGATGAAATCCTTGTCCATCACCGGATAGGCCAGCACCGGCGTTCCGGTTAGTCTCTTCTTCAATTCTTGAAAAACTTCTTGACATCCTTCGGTCCATTGGAAGTTTTGCTTGGCCTCGGTGAGGCGATGCAGGGGCTTTGCGATCCTGGAGAAATCCTTCACAAATTTCCTATAGTAGGTGCATAATCCCAAGAAGCTTCTTAATTCCGTCACGTTCTTCGGCTGTGGCCATTCCGAAATCGCTTTGACCTTCTCCGGGTCCGTCTTGACTCCGCTCTCGGTGACGATGTGGCCCAGATACTTCACTTCCCGGCAGAAGAAGGAGCATTTCTTGGGACTCATCAATAGTCCGGCTTGGCGTAGACGCGAAAACACCGTTCGAAGGCGTTCGAGCTCCTCTTCAAAGTCCTTCCCGAAGATGACGATGTCGTCCAAGTAGACTAAACAGATTTTCCAGGTCAGGTCCCGTAGTACGTCTTCCATCAGTCGTTCGAATGTTGCAGGGGCGTTGCAGAGTCCAAAGGGCATCACTTTGAACTGCCACAGTCCCGTCCCCACTGAGAACGCAGTTTTCTCTCGGTCCTTTTCGTCCATAGAGATCTGCCAGTATCCGCTCTGCAAATCCACGGTTGAAAACCACGAAGATCCGGTGAGAGCGTCCAGAGTATCCTCGATGCGGGGCAGGGGGTACGAGTCCTTCTTCGTTATCTCGTTGAGGCGTCGAAAATCCACGCAGAACCTTATGGTGCCGTCCTTCTTCTTGACAAGGACGATCGGAGAGGACCACGGGCTCCGCGATTCCTCGATTACGCCCTGTGCCAACATTTTCCGAAGTAGTTCCTCTACTTCTGCTCGTCGGTGTAGCGGTAACCTCCGCGGTGCCTGCTTGATGGGGCGGCTATCCCCAGTGTCGACGACATGCTTCACCCGGTCGCAATTCCCGATTTGAGTCGAGTCCTTGGCGAAAACGTCCTGAAATTCACGAAGTAAATCAGCAAAAAGTTTCTTTTGTCTTTCTGCCAAACCTGACGAACAGCGTGTGTACAGCTCTTCCAAATGCTGTGGGACGACCGTTTCCCCTTCTTCTTGTGGTGTGTCCTCCTCGGCGATCGGCTCACCAAAATGAATCTCTGGTTTTCCGGGAAGACATAGGACTCCTCGAGATAGGTCGATGCTGCAGCGGTGCTTCTTCAGGAACGCCGCTCCTAAGATGCACTTTTCCACCATGTCGACGACGTAGAAGTCCTCCACGCTCGAGAGTCCTCCAACGCTGAGATCCAAGCTCTTCTTTCCAAAAACTTTGATTTTCTCTCCAGTAGTAGAGCGAATGTCGACCTTCGTCCTATCGAGGTCGCTTGTAGGGCAGAACTCCTTCTCCAGAAGGTTGATGGGAGAACCTGTGTCTAAAATAATCGGACAGGGATTTCCATTTATTGTTCCACATACGTAGATCTCTCCAGTTGGATTCCATTGGTGCCCAGTCGCCTCCTGCATCGCCACACTCTTGACGACCGGGGGACTGTACTTTCCGGTCCGGCGTCTCCCCCTTACGCCGTCCTCTTCCCGTTTCCCTCAGATTTCCTGGTTGCCACTCTTGTCTGGCCGTTCTTGGCCTGGAAACAATCCTTCTGCATATGCCCTGTTTTTCCACAAAGCCAGCACTTCGGTTTCCTCGGCCCGTCGTCCGTTCGTTCCTCGGGTTTCCCAAATCTTGGCTGTTTCGGCGGGAACCTTTCAAAGTTGTCAAACGGCCTTTCGTTTTTCTGTGTATCGTTCTCGCGATTCGGCCGCGGGGCGGCGAGACATTGCCTCGACGGCCTCGATCTCGAGGGCCCTGGTCACGGCGGCCCTTAAAGACGTAAAACCGCCTAGTCGCAGTTCCCGCTGCATTACAGGGTTAGCCAACGCCGTGACAAACTGAGATGCGGCTAATTTATCGCGGGTTTCCGCCGGGCAATCGTTAAAAGCGGATTGCGCCAGACGTTCAATCTTTGTGGCAAGCGAGGAGATGCTCTCATCCCTTCGCTGCCTATGGCTCTGGAAGAGTACGTAATTCAGGTTAGACAGGTTTTTCGCCCCGTAACGAAACTCTAGCGCGGAAACCAACTCTGCAAAACTTTCGCATTGAGCCGCGGAGAGCGTCGTAAGGACGCTCCTTGCCGCGCCTCCGAGGGAAGCGATTAAGGCCGTAGCCTTCTTTTGATCATCCCACCCATTCGCGCGCGCGATCGTCTCGAACTGAACTTTGTACTCTTCCCACGAATTTCTACCGTCAAAAATTGTCGGTTTCACCGCGTACCCCAAACTAAGTACGCGCGGTTCCGAAAGAGAGGCAGCGGCGGGTGCGCTAACGGGTGCGGGGATCTGCGTCGATGGAACACTATTTACAGGGGCATTTTCCCCACCCCGAAGGTTCGCGCCGCTACCAACCGAACCTGTTCCGCTTTGCAATGAAGCGGTTACGACCTGGATCCGTTCTTCCAAATTCGACATGCGCGCCTCGAAAGCCGCCTGAGTCCGCCGGTCTTCGATCTCCTTCTCCTCTCTTCGGCGATCCTCTCTCTGTCTGCGGGCTTCGTCGTCCCTCCGCTGCTCCCGCATCTGTCCCACGATACTCAATTGGAGGGAGGAGAACAGCTCCTGGATGGAAGAATCTGCCGTCGCTGCAGGAGGAGGGTTCGAAGTGACCGCGGAAGCGCGAGTGGGCATGCTTCGAGTGGTCATCCCACTTCTGACACCAGTGTTACGTTTCGTCGTAGTCATAGAAGAAACCGAGTATATAGGAAGTATAAATGAACATGAACTAAGTTAACAGCAAATGTAATGTAATATAATTAATACAACAGTAACGATAGGCAAGGAGGAATTGTTCGGAAATACGTCTGCTCGCAATGGCGTCTGTATCTGAAGTGACAGCTTGACAGGCGATCGATCAGATCGCCTTCTTCTCGCTGTCTCTTGTCTTCGTCGCGAGCACCAGCGGGCCATGGATCCAATCCATAGGGTGCTCGCAACAATATAATATATATAATTGAACGTAATCAACGAACCCCAGTTATAGTAAAGTTAATAACATACTAAAAACTTTAATGTTTAGGGACTGACAGATGCAATTTACGGTAGGTCAACCATCGATAGACAGCGACGAATGCATGCGGGTAGGTTCTATCTGTAATCATGTAAACACGCACTAAATATATGTAATACACACTAAATATAAACAATACAAAACGAAACTTAAACTGAATAAAATGAAAGAAGAACTAAAATATAACGTAAGTACGTAAAAATTGCTTGAAATGTCTCGCTATGCAGTCTCTGTTGGCACTGATTCAACAGAATGCAGACAGAACGTAGAGGATTTAGTCAAAGGCTTATCTACAGAATAGCATAAACATCTCTTGTCTATAATCTAAACAATTCCTTCGAAGGGTTTCGTATCACCACCTCACGGAGACCTGGCGAGCGCGATCGTACAGGCGCGGCGCACAGTGGGACAAAACGCCCCGCGGCGATCAAAAATCTATAACTTTGGTTCTAGTCAAGATATTTTAATATAACTGGGCGCATTTTAACCGCAAATTTACGGCCTTTAAGCTATATTAATATAATTGATATTAACCCTCGGAGGCCCGTGCTGGGCCCGTGAATTTAGACCCATGTTTGCGAGAAGTGGGGCTACAGGCCAATTACAATACACATTATATTAACATTACTATATTTTATTGTAGTAAACCCAGTTTCTTAATATTTGCTATTGTGTTCATGCGATCGGTGCTCAAAATTTGCCAAAACCGCAAAAGTATCGCTTATCAAAAACTTTTATGTTTCCCACAGTCTTTATTCGCGATTCTGAAAATTTTTTCTTTGCGAGGTGCAATTTGAGTTAGTCACAAAGTTAATTACATAGCTATATATTCTATTAAGGCCATTCATTAGGGTAAAATGTTAATAACAAACATTTTTTAAATTTTAAAAAGTTGCAACCATATGCAATGAGTTTAACTGATATCATGTGAAAGAATGAACCTTTCTCTCTTAGAAACAAAAAGCATTAGGTGGTACTTTGTGCTACTTTCCAAGAAAATGGTAATTGAAGTAAAATCGACCTTACCTGCCTACACGATATTTGCGTCACACATCTAATAATTGAATCATTTCCTCCGGGCATATCTTAATTACATCTTTTTTGCTTCTTATTCTTCGAAAATATGAGATATAAGGGTCCGAAGATATCAAGAGCATATTCATCAGGTCTTGATTCTGTGCACTTCGAGAAATTTTTCGACTGTTATGGTAACAGTAATATTTATACCCCCCCCCCCCCCCCATAAACATGACTCATGTATAAAAGCAGCTAATTCCCTTTAATTCACGAAAAAAGTTCACATGCAAAGATTGTGAAATCATCTCTGCTAATTCCAATTGTATTCTCGTTCTCCGTTCGAACACTGATTCCTCTGTCACTTTTTATACTTGACATTCCTTTATAGGTCACAAATCAATTCAGTGCTCAGATTTTCAGCTTCGGTTTTAAGGAATTAGCGGGCGAGGCCTGTAGTTGACACAAAAACTTTTATAAGAGCGACACCTTCTGTTAAAAATGTCGTATGAAAATCGTATTACGATGGAAAATAATAAAAACTTGGTAGTCATCATCAAGGTTTTTTTCTTATACAACGTCCGCTAATTCCTTAAAACCGAAGCTGAAAATCTGAGCACTGAATTGATTTGTGACCAATAAAGGAATGTCAAGTATAAAAAGTGACAAAGGAATCAGTGCTCAAACGGAGAACGAGAATACAATTGGAATTAGCAAAGATGATTTCACAATCTTTGCATGTGAACTTTTTTCGTGAATTAAAGGGAATTAGCTTCTTTTATATATGAGTCATGTTTATGGGGGGGATTTCATCACTTTTTTCATAATTAGTTATAAATTACTAAGTGCCGTATTTTATAATGGTCTTCATCCTCAAAGCGGTTCATATTCATACATGATACGTGATGGTACATCAGCATCCAAATGTATTGACAACAACAAAATTAATCAAACTATTATGAAACTATTGTAACGAAAATGGCAACATTATTAAAGAAATTAATTGTAAAAATACAGCTGCTCCACAACTGATATCAATATGTAGAGGAGACAGGGGCAAATCGGCCACTTTTTTCATTGATAAATTTAATAAAAAAAATTTAATTTTTCAATTATGTGAATTATACTATCCGAAAGAGTAATCCCTATAGTACTTACATAAATGCTACAACAAATTTTCGTTAATCCCCGTTTTTAAAGTCATTCCAGAGAATTCGTAATATAGTGTAAAATCGTCGTTTCGAAAAATGCCGGAGTAAATCGGCCACTCCTTCGGGGCAAAACGGCCTTTTATTCGGGCTGGATGTTGGTTAATGTTGCTGAAAAATGTAGACGATAGTCATTTCTCCTCGTAACTATTCAAGCTACAATCGCTTCAATCTATATTTAAACGCACGGATATAACTTCCTTTTTCCAAAGATCGAACTGCACTGCGTAGCCGCGCTTCCGTCCATGCCACGCGACTCCTCACCTCGTCCCGAAACCGTTAACTGTTTTCCATTGTTGAGCGTCGGATCCACCGATAGCGCTGCATCGATGAATATTTTTAGCACAAAAGTTAATAAAACTACTTATTTACTATGGTTCGGCATCATCAGTGAGTGGCCGATTTGCCCCGGGTGTTAGACGTAAACTCTAACTTCAATCACTCAAACACAATAGAAATTTTCCAAAATTACTCAAACTATCATCGGAATCGTAATCGGTACCGCTATTTTAATCAATAAATACTCACCTCAAACTTCAGAACATCTATATTACGGAATAAAGATAAATTTTCCACAGGTCACGAAAATTTGTAATCACTGCCGAAAACGTATTTTGCCTTCTACAAAGTGCAACGTAATCTCAAATGCTATCAAATTCCGTTGGTACTGTAGACACATAGAGAGACGACAAAAGCAAACACGAGATTTTATTTTAACTTCTACTGGGTAAAACTTCTTGTGGCCGATTTACCCCAGTGGCCGATTTGCCCCGGTCTCCCCTAATAAAAAAATATAAATTACTTATTGCCGTATTTCATAATGGTCTTCATCCTGAGAGCGGTTCATATTCTTGTATTCTTTTTTTGCCACGTCAAAAATGAAAAGAAATCATAGTTTTTAAACGATTTTTTTTTAGCTTCGATCCTCTGTTTGCTTGTTGTATGTTTGCTTAATTTCTGAAAACTCGAATTTAACCCAAAACTTGGCAGGTTATGATGAAGTGACAGCGAGGTGACATTTACTAGAGACCTGAACGCAGCGACTTTTTACATTTTGCGTCAACTGCGCAGCCGTATTTTCAGCAAAACCATTCCTGATTGGTTGGATAAATTCTGCTTTCGAACGGTGACATCTACTGGTGTCAATTCTAGAAGTAAAACGAGAATGGCGACATCTACTGGCGTCAAGTATCGTGACGTCACGAAACGTCTAAGCCAAAAAAAGTATCACTTTTTTAATTTTAATTATTAATTAAATCTTATATCTTTTAGACAAATAACTTGATACATTAAGTAAAACGACATATGGGTTCGAAAAAAAAATGATTCGCTTAATCATGTAAAAGCACCGGGACTATGTCATAAAATTAGATAATGAGGCTAAAATAGTTCCGACGACCTGTCAATTTCGCTATCTTTCGTGTATAGAGACACGGTCACGCAAGGGGAATTAGCTTCCAGACGCGACCGCGTCTGTTGATTCTTTATTTTTCGTTTCCTGCACCTCTTCTGACAGCTCGCCAATTGGCAGTAAGTGGTGAAGAATGATATTTTTTCCATGCCTTAAAACCTTATGTACTGTGGCTGTTAATTTTCGCCAAGGATAATTCTCTGTTAACAATTTTTCTGCTTCTTCTGCATATGCTTCGAATTTTTCAGCACTCACTGGCAGATCACAAGAAAGAACATTTAATATTGTCCTAAATTTTTTTAAAATATCTACATCTATTCCGGTAATTGCCGATGTTATATCAGGATATTAAAAAAATCTGCGTGCAGTGTTGCCATCATTGGTGTTCTCAAATCCTTGTTTAGGTGTGTCAATGATTAATTCAAGCTGATTCTTGAATTCTTTTATAATCCTTGACTTTTTCTCTTGCCTCTTCTGTTTATTGTCTGAATTATTTCTAACTCCTTCACCCTTAAAGCTTAAATCGTAGCTTATATGTAAAACGAACTCCATAAATCGTATCCTTGCATGTAGGGGTGAAAGGCCATATTGGTAATTCTCTTCTATATCTTTCCCTCCAGGAGTAACAAATTTTTTTGGACTTTTTTGGCAAATGATACACGTGGAACTCGATTT
Source organism: Andrena dorsata (assembly GCA_929108735.1). NCBI lineage: Eukaryota > Metazoa > Arthropoda > Insecta > Hymenoptera > Andrenidae > Andrena > Andrena dorsata. Next base: position 1,866,878 of record OV815487.1, read on the forward strand.
AGTATCTGTTAAATGTTGAGCAACTTTTCCATCTGCCATTGTCAAGTGTAGTTTGTGAAACACTGATATTTCTTTTCCATGGACTAAGCGTTTTGTAAGCACTAATGAATTAATTTGATTTTTTATAAAGTCGACTTCAGTTTTAATTAATTCTTTTGTTTCTTTTAAGTATTGAAACTTAATATGTCTACAAAAGTGGGCGGACGAAGGACGAGGATTTTTCCACAGGATGCTGTCCGTAACACTGCATTGTAAACGTAGAGGAACCATTGACGCTATAAACATATTATTATCCGTTAAGTTTGAACTATTGTCCTCACGAATCTTCTACTTGTATTCGCTTTGTCCTGACGAACCATCACATCCCCATTTGCTTACTAAAACTAAATGGGTATCACTCAAGGCTTCGATTTCATCCTGTGTTTTTAATTGTAAAATTCTGGCCGTTGTGGAATCAAGCAACTTTTGAAGAGAAACTGAAGCAGAAACGTTGGTCACCTCCATTTCTGGCAAGCATTTTTTTTTCGGTTCAATAATTTTATTATAGCTAGGTAAAGCGTAGTGATTTCTCTTCTGTAACTCATTTCGAAGCACAATATATTTATCTTTCGACAGTCCCAAGTCCAAAAACAAAGACAAAGCTTCTTCCGGTGTAAATTTCTGCGGCTCATCTTTTGGAGTTAAAATTCTATCCTTAATTTTTTCCAAATCATCTGGACTACCTTTATCAACAGCTTCTACAATGAACGCCTTTTGGTGTTGTTTTTCGTATTTATAGCGTTGGCAAAGTGATTGTTTCACCAAATCAGTTGACAGATTTTCGTTGTGTTCTCTCAGCTTCGGTCTTTTGGTGACTTCTGAACAATTGTCCAAAGATTTAGCTGGCCTGCCTCTGTTGGACGAAGTTAAATGTTCACGTGTTTCTAAAATTGTAGATATTTTTGTGGTTTTCAATGTCATTAGTATATCTAGCCATGACTTATATTTATATTCAAATTTTGCCACAATTCTGCCAGAACATCCCCACTTTTCTTTAAAAATTCGAAAAAAATGCCGGATAGGTGTTTCGTCCACTATTTTTACATCATAGGTTCTTGAAATATAGCCCGACAGTTCCTGATATTTATTCAATTTGTTTTCATGAATTATTTCGCAAAGTTTACGGTACGAGATTTCCATATTAATGTCTTTTCTTGACTTAGTGATTTTGTTTATATAAATCAGAATTCCACAAAACACAAAAGATAACGAAGCACAATGCAAAAAAATACGTTTATAACACTTCTGTAACGATCGGGGACCGCATCTGGCCAGCTACGTTTCAATTAATCTAGGGACGCCGTAGCGTCTCGATGCCAAGTACATGAAAGACACCCTGTAGATGTCGACTGTCGCTACCGCTATCATTTACTCGTCGTCCTGCTAATCCAACCTATAACCTGAAACTTATTTGATTATATCTCATTACGCCAGCAATATTTTCTAAATTTAAAGGCATTTTTCTTATGTAAACCGCATATCAGCTTTCGAATAAGACCAATTTCAATAAAATCAGTCCACGCATGACAGAGATATCATAATATCATCTCATTGGAACTGTCAGAAATGGTAAATTTTAAGATTTTTCTTCTTCTCCTGATTCTTCAAGAAATTTTTCGTCAACCATAATAAATTGGTCGCAGAGATGCGACCAAGCGTGCGTATCCCCACTGTTGCGTAAAGGCGCGGATTTTCGAATGCGATTCTGCTACCGGTGTAGCTGCTGGGCGATCGCGGTGACGGCCTGGTCGAGCCATCTCGGGATTGACACCAGGACTAATTAGCTATTGTCTTCCCCACTAATTAGTTTTGTCTCGCGTGATGTACGTGGATCGCGTTGATTGGCCAGGTGTCTGCTCTCCCGAACCGGTGCCTTGGCCCGTGCCGTCTCCGCGATCGCTCTCTTCTCTGTGGATCGTGCTACGATAAACATCGCTTATCAAAGTCGCGAAAACAAAGAGCTATCGGAGCTCCGATAATTCACCAACAGCTTGGAATTTCTACAAATTCCTATTCACGTGCTTGCGTGATAATTAAATCTTGTATAGTTTAAATTGTGTTTCAAACTTTAGTTTAGTTCAAGTAAGTCAGTGTGTCTTAAGAATAAACGTGCTCGTTTATTGTGTCGCCATTACTCTACAAATTGAAATCTTTCATATTTCTTAAAAGTCTCTTAAGTTCTTCGCGCGTTAAACAAAGGCAAGAGCGTAGGTGCTCCACGTTCTCGCTCAGACACACGCACATCTTCAGACAAAAAGAAACTAATACATGTTTCGTTCGTCGACTCTCGGTACGCGTTACACGCACGCCTTCAGCCAGCAGAAACTAACACATGTTTCGTTCGTCAAACGCTACCTTCACTATGCAATCTACTCAAAATTTTGACTGCTTACATTCAGGTTATAACCTGGCGAGTGTTAAATAAGGTAAGTTTTCAAAATTTGAGATGCCACGTATTTTTGGAAATATGTATCGTACCATTGAATTGCAATCAAAATGCAGTCTCAAACACAAGGTAAATTGCCAAACTTTGAATTGCGACATGTTTAAATATCATCGAACTGTTTTCTATTTGTAACTAAACTCAGGATTTTATTTATGTATATATTATTATAGATAATTGAAGCGTAAAATGATGTTGGGATTGAATTTATCCTGAATTCTGTATATTAAGTAAGGGGTAAGGGCACAACGTGGGTATCCGTTGATGATTTACGTGTAGAAAAACAAGCTTGGCCACGAAATGCTAAAAATGCATAGGTACATAGTAGTTAGTCTATGCCGATTCTGGATCAAGTGGAGGCGAGGGGGTGAGGCGGGGCGGGGGGTACCGCGCTTTTCCCTGAGATGGGCGCGGGGGTGAGGAAGGGAGGGGGTACCGAGTTCGTAGGTGAGGGGGGTGACGTCACAGGGGAGGGGGGATTTTCAAATTTTCAAAATGGCGTCTCGCGCGCATGTCGAGTTCGTGGACGAGGGGGGTAACGTCACAGGGGAGGGGGAGGATTTTCAAATTTTCAAAATGGCGTCGCGCGCATTTCGTATTGGGGCCACCTATTGGATGTTTAAGGTACTTTGGGTCAGCGTTGGGTAATTTTTCATATTTTTCGTGCATTTCGTATTGGCGCCACCTGGTGGATGTTGAAGGTACTTTGGGCACGCGTCGCCGCCGCGCAATCTCCGTACGCGTGCGGGGATCGGTGCGCAGGCGCGACCGCGACCGATTCGTGAAAATTCGAATTGCGTCTACGATGATGATTTCTGAGAAAGAGGGCGAACCAGGATTTCTGAGAAAAGATAAGGAATCATGGCGCGCGACAGGATTGAACGCATTTTGTGACACCTACGTTCACGCGCTTCCTGCCGTGTGTTTATTTTCGAATCGTGGGACCGATACAGCGCTTGCAATGCTTTAAACATAGAGCGATAATCATTGTAAATCAATCATCGCGATAGCCCATGGAATAAACATTGCACCGCGTGTTTATATCTGAGCAGGATTGAACGCGTTTTGGCCTCTAAAAAGTACCCTCAAGAAAACGCAATGTTCCTGAAACAATAAATTAGGCGTTGCGTTCACGCGACAATTATTCAAGTGGAGTTCCGAGTATTTTCACGATCGAGAACAGGGCGACGTCTCAAGTATCCTTCTCGAGGGGGCTGCGAGTCAAGCGCCGTGGGAAACGTGTCAGGGTGAAAAGAATTCGTACATAGATTTACGTGATTTTAGAAGTATCCTTCTCGAGGAGCTGCGTAATTCGACATCGATAACTATTCGAGATTAGTTAACCCAAATACCCCAACCGCCTCAACGTCGACATTGAAAAGCTCAACTCGTTGCCTTTATTGTCGGCTATGGCGATCTCGACGTGGCACGAATCCATGCCAATGCGTATTCTAATAGTTAGACGTTTATAAGCTGTTATGGTCAATGGGTAATCACGTCCCAGGATCCGTACGACTAATGGTTTTGGTGTTTTCAACGTTTTTGCCGTTGCGAATCCAGAACTGTAAAAAACATGTATATGAAATTAATGCATCGTTCGCTCGCTATCGTTTACAGTGAAAGAAGTAAGTGTAAATTGTATAATAACGAGTACGTACCTCATATTAGACTGTTGATGTTGTTGCTGTTGTTGACGTTTATTTGGAAAACCACCATCGTTGCCGGGGGCGCATGATGAATCGTTTAACCCACGTTTATACATTTTGATATGCGCTGCGTATGATTCTTTTCGGCGGAAAAAATGGTCCGAGCGGTACTTGTTAGCAGTCGAGCGTACGCGACGTTATGAAGTCTATAAGACTGACCAACGTCATTTTATACAGATTCACGTACACGTACACACCAATGTGCAAGAGTATATTGTATCATGGTTGTGTTACGACACACAAACAATAATATGAATAACGCGCGATAAATTAAAATGGCGTGCGCGGCAGATTCAAATAGCGCACCCGCTAAATTCAATACGCACACATGCCGCAGAAGAGTTGAAGACAATTCGCAGTGCGAGCCATAAAAGTGCACTATAAGTTGGAATAATTAGTATCAAATCATCGAAGAAGAAGAAGAAGAAACTGTGATATGGATGCCCCCACCACACATACTCCACGACTACCCCTACTCTGCAACGTGCAGGGCTAGCCCTCCAGCCTAGAGAACCGAAATCCATATAAGGACGTCGACCGCCACCGCACGGGCCAGTGTGTTTCCAAAAAGTTTTTCAAGTAATTTTTATAATTAGTTTTTTAAAAAAAAATGTACGCGTGTGAATATGTTCGTGCACCCGTGAGGCGCGGAATGAATACCGCTATGATGCAGCTATGCATCGTAAGTATACGATTATACATAGTTGTGTAAATTTAATTGGTGCGCGTATTTCATTCGACGATATTATATTGAAGTTGTGCGTTTGTTACAGCAACTACATGGCAGAGTGGAACGTGCGTGGCAGCAGGTGCGGGACGAGATGATTAGAATAATCGTAAGTATGGTTTTTTTTTTATGAAAATTGAATTGATGCGCGCATTTAATTGGACCGTATTCTAACGAATTTATACATTTGTTATAGTGTGAGCGTGATAATGTCACCACCATGGCGTGGCGCGCAGAGCGCGATGAATGGATTAGCTATCTCGTAAGTGATGTTACACAAAAAATTATATTGGTTCGTGTACACCATTAATCAATGTTTTAATAGATTCGTGTGTTTTTACAGTGCCAACGTGAAAAAACGATGGCAGATTGGACTGAGGAATATCTGGGGACGGTCGGGCGCCTCGTAAGTGATGTTTTTTAAAAATTGTATTTACGCGCATACATTAATCGACATTATTTTAATCGATTCGCACGTTTGTTTCAGCGTTGAGAGGACATTGAGGCCCATGCGCGCGATGGGGATATCGATATTATAATCCAGCTGCTCGTAAGTGTTGTTTCATAAAAATTAAATTGATGCGCGCACATCATTCGACGATGTTTTAATCGAGGCATGTGTTTGTTTCAGCGACGCCAATACCCGACAAGACGCGACGGGCGAATCTGCCATGAATTACGGAGTAAAATACAAGAGGCCAGATGTACGTGGCGGGATGATACAAACAATATTGAATTTTTATCATTTGAGGGCGACTTTTGGGAGTTGCCCCGTCTGTTTAAAGAGTGAGTATAACCGAATTTTAATTGTTTGGTGTATCACGCGCTATTACCAATGTTTTATAGAATAATAATTTGGTGTTTTTTCTGTGTGTTGCAGGACATAAAATCAACAAATAATTTTTAAATTTTTTAACAATTTTATTTTTAATTAAAATATTTGTATCAAATAATTTTAAATAAACATATTTTTTATATTCAAAAAGTTTAAAATATTTATTTTTTATTATATTCGCGTAAAAATAACGTTCGTATGGGAGGGATGGATATTCGTGCTCGTGGGTAGAGAAATCAGTTGCCGTTGTCGTTGCTCTCATCGCCGCCGCCGCCGTTATGTTCAGTGCTATAGAAATCAAAAAAATAATTCTTACATAAGTATTCGTGTCTCTGGATATGACTCGTAAAGTAGATGCAATATGTAGGACTTACATTAGGTGACGCTACGTATATAATCCCATATTATCTCGACGTTCTCAAGCGCGCAAACACCGCCGTTGTTATGAAATGCACATCGAATGGCATTCGTTGATGACATAGATTTCAGATTAGGAACGTCAGGCATGACCCCGCAATAATCGTCGTCAACGCCGTAGCCACCGTCGTCTTCGACAGTTCGAGCGTTGTCGTTGTTGCTGTTGTTGTTGTCGTTGTTGATCTTTCGCGCCGTCAGTTCATACAAATCGCATACATTCTCAACGATTGTGTCAGGTAGCAGTTGCAGCATCCACGTTTTCTTTTCCGCACCTTTCACGAGGACGAAATCAATGTTCGCGAGTACGCTGGTGAGGAGTCCTGGCAGTTTGGAATATGGAACGTAGCCGTCGGACCAGCGAAGCCCGTGATGATTCTTCGCGAGCCAGGATGCTTGACGGTGCTCGCAGGATTTCAGACGATTCCAGAAGTATGGAGGTTCGAAGATCCAATGGCTAATCGTCGTCGTCGTCGTTTTATCGTTGTTGCTGTTTGCCCGAATCGCGATCTCTTTGGCGACGAACTCGTGTTCGTTATTGAAACCTTGCAGATCGACAATGGCGAACATTATTATTCGTTTAGGTAGCACCGTCGGCGATAGTGTCAGAACAGTAACTGAGGTCTTCGACATCGGCGTTTTAAAACAGTAGCAGTATCCGCAGTAGTAGTATTAGTAGTAGCATTAGTAGTAGTGTAGCATGCAGAAAAAACGGATGAGAGACACTGACCATCGTGACGGTTCGCGGACACGCTTGTAGGCCGTCCGAGGGGAAAAGCGTGCGGGCGCGGAACCGCGACTCGCGAGGCTCGCGCTTGACGACGCGTCTGTTGATTTCGGCGGCCGCGGATAGCAACGATTGGGTATAAAATAGAGGACCGCAAAGGCAAATTCCTTCTTCGCTGCTCCGGGAGAGAGGACGAGGTACACACACGGCCGCTCTCGGACAGCTTAGGGACTCCGGCAGGAGAGTTCGGCGATAATACCTGGACGCCTGCTGGAGGGACTAGTCTGTTCCTGGACGCTCGACCAGTATGGAGAGTACGGCGATAATACCTGGACGCCTACTGGTCGAGAGAGTACAGAGCATCTCTTTAGAATTAGGGAGGAGAGTACGGGAGCTTATTCCTGGACGCCTGTTCGGATTGGAGAGTTCGGCGACAATACCTGGACGCCAACCGAACGGGAGAGTACAGAGTAACTCCTGGACGCCTCGTTAAATTAAAATCATGTGGCATATGCACCTCGCCCATTAGCAACAATTAGAATTGTATTCCTTCAGCGAGACGCAATGTCTGTGATTTACGAATTTGTAGCCCTTCCTTTCAACCACATCATGTATTTCCTCCTAATCCAAATAAATTTTGTCTGTCCAGAAATATTCCAATCCTTTGTGAAACCCAAAAGGCTACAGTAGTAGTAATCGTTTACATACGCACGCTATATCAATTTGCGTACCACGTTGGTTAAATGGCTGTATTCGACTATACGATCGTGTATCATCAAACAGTACGCGGTAGTGTTAGCGGGAACATTTTCTTTGAATTCGAAATCTATTCGCACGTCAACCGTAGCGCTCTTCAACGACTCGTTTTGCCTAGAACAATCTATGACCACGATAGGTGCGTATTGTAATAATTCGATCGCGTTCAGCAACGGTTCTCCGTGACCGTAGTACGATCGACCGAATTTCGCGTACATATCGTACAGGAGCGCGTATTTATTCCTATCGAAATCCAAGTTCAAGTCGTCGTACGGAAACGCCTCGGAATTTAGGTAGAGTCGAAAATTCGTGAGATTATTCGGATCGAATCTGCTCGCGGATTTATCGGGACGATTCTTTCGATCGGTTTGCATGCCGAATAACACGTATCGAGGTTTCTCGATTTGCGACGTAGCTTTCACGGTCCACGTGTGTTTCGTTGTAGCTTGCAGTAACGGATACTCGTGCAGGCTCCACGATCGGAAACTCATCGCGATCGGGCGACCGCTTTCCAGGATACGCAGCATCGATAGTTTATTCACTTCCTCCAAAACGACGTGAGGCATACGCCACTGTACCTTGCGTATCTCTAGTTTCGGCCACGCAGTGGCGGAGGTGCAGTGCATCACGTGCGTATCGACTCGCGATCGTATAAGAATCAGCTCGTGGCGCGCGTTCATTACGATATGTTTGTAATCCTCGCAGAATCCTAATAACACGTTTAGGGGTACGCAGAAATTGAAAGCTCCCGAATGAATAATGTCGTTATCGTAATCGATGGCATAATTCCAACCAGCATTCGCGAGCACTTTGCTTCTATCGGCCGAAAACGAAACGTAATTTTTCAACGTGGTGGTGATTCCTGGATTTCGGCAACGATCGATCTCGACACCGTCCAATTCGTATCGAATCTCATCGAACATGAACGCAACGCAATTATTGTCGAGAACAGCGGTCGCGGACGTTGCCCGACCTGTCGCGTCCTGCGCAGTCAACGTGCCGCGACCTTCGATGTAGAGAAAACTTTCGCACGGAAGAGTGTACAGATCTTGATGCTGTATGGGGATTCTTATCTCATCGCTATTGTCGAACGTCGTGTTGGCGTATGGATTGTACGTGTGGAACTCGATCTTCGTGATACGATTGTCGAAGGTTGGCGTATTCGCCACATCCAGAATAATCGACATCGTGGTGGCGTGTCTAATGGGCTACGATGAATCGTAGCGATCGTAGGAAACGTGCGTTTCGACGAGTCAACGGCTTGCTTCTCCTTATGGGGCCTTTTCTTATCGCTCCACCCGTCCTTATTCTTCTACTTTCGCCTATCGTTAAAGGGTCCCGCCGATGACGCGCGACAGAGACGGTAGGAGTAGCAGCGGCAGCGACGATTGATGATTCGTACTTGTGATCTAACACTAACATACTACACACGCGTGCATACACGCTACCTATCGCGCGGACGTCGTTGAACGTGCAAACGAATCGTTATTTCTTCTCCGCGGAAATCTATAGGACGATCGTATTGATCGACGATGCACAACGTTAGATCGTGTATTGCTCGCGCGACGATCGGCAGGTAAATGACATGTCGCGGAGTTTCCGATATCGTATATCCCGGTGGCACGCGAGGTGAAAATTCGTGGATCGTGTGTACCGGTTTATCGTTGCTGTACGCGCCGGTAGTTATGTTGCACGTCACTCTGATCACGTTAACGTGGATAATATTCACGGGTGCGTCGGACTCGTGCCAGATTCTCGGTATTAAGACACGATTCGGGGAAAATCATAGCAACGAGCCTACGTTGTTCGGTTTCGTAAAGTCTACATAGAACGAACAGTACAGCTCGCTTTTCATGGTGTTGTTGTTAGCTCGTAGCATTAGAGGGTACTTGTCGTCATCGTCGTTCTCGTTGTTACCGCGATTTCGAGGATATCGATCGAGTAATCGCTGCTTCAGGTACTCGGCGATAGCGTCTAATTCGTAGGAGCCGTGGGGGATCGTAATGTATTCATGAGCGGAGTCAGCGCTGGTACTGTTTTCACTGTTATAGTTCACGGCGAAATAGAATTTATCGTTGCTCGAGTCGATGTTTGGTATCGTGTGAAACGTCTCCAAGTCCGTGAGTCCTAATTCGTATTGACCATCACTCAAATCTATCGGCGGGAAATAATTTACCGTGAGCACGCTGCTGCGATCCGTTAACGTGAGCGTGAACGACATATCGATAGCACTCGCGAGGCGGAGAGAAAGGAAGTGAGGCGCGCGTACGAATACTCGACAATTTATCGATATTATGTGTCTTTATTAAAGAAGATATAGAAACGAAATCTTAGTACACACTGTAATTAGTACGTACGCCATAATTCCATAGACTTTTGCTGTAAAAATTGCATGCATAAGTGACCGCAATTCATCTCGTCGAAACGTTGAAAACGATTGTGATTGTACGTGATTGTTGTACCGCGTCCGAAATAGCGAATCAATTCCGTTGGCGGTCGCAGATTCCCGAAACTATCAAAGTACTGTACTCGTGGCCCGCGTTTCGCGTACGCAACCCAGTGTGTACCGGCGCCTCGATTCTCATCCATATTCGCGATGCCGCATTCGTTGCTGCGTGCACGCGTGGGAAGCGTGTCGCGCATAAACACCCCTCGAAAGAACGGAATGCTGGCACACTCTTGCTCTAATTGCAAGTTCGTCATAGGTTGGTTTATCGATCTCGACATAGGTTGGTTTATCGATATCGCCGCCACCGCCGCCACGCGCCTACTCGATCGAAGTTTTTTTTTTTCTTCGTTTGTACTCGTCGTTGGCGCCGTCGTCTCGGGTTCAAGCCCGCGCCTCGTTTGTACGGTGTCAGGTGTAGCCCTCGACCCTCCATCACCCGATGATGACGTAACGTTTCTTCCAGCTGTTTTCGAGAGGCCTTCGCGTCGTTGACCGCTTTGGTTATACCAGCAGCTCCACCGCTCAATGCTCCGATAGCTGATAAAGCGGGCAGCACGAACGGAAGAAACGGAAGAAATCCGCCGCGTTTTGCCACTCGTAGATTACGATGTCCTGTTCGTCGTCGTCGTCGTCGTTGTGGATGTTTCCTTCCAGACTTTCTCTGTTTACGTTTCGTCCTTTTCATACCCATGCCGAGTTTAGTCTTAGCCTTCATCGTTGCCCACACTCCAGTCGCGGCTGCTTTTTCGCCAAAGGTCGCGTCGTTCGCGAACACTCGTTCTCGTGCTCGTTCGGCTAACGCGCGATCAGCCTCGTGTCTTCCCTCTAAATCCTTTCGGCTAGAGTACGCGATATCGTGGTCGCGGCACGCTGCGTCCAGGGGATTCACACCTTCGTCGCCACGAGCCAATCGCTTTACCAAATGCGTTCCCGGTCCGCAGAACTGATAACCCGGAACGTGTAGTTCGAACGGCAGACGGTTTATGATACCGTTCACGAGACCCGATCCAATCTTTTTCTTCTTCTTCTTCAGTTTCTTCTTCAGATTCTTCTTCAAATTCTTCCCTAGTCCGTAAGACGTCGCAGTCGTTGATGCTACCATACACGTTGGAATAATCACGATAGCTACTGCAATAATAGACGCGTACGCACGCTTCACGTTCTAAGAACCACGGATCGGTACAAACGAAAAGCAAACGTCTACGACGACGACGATGATCAATGACGCTGACAATAACGACTACGACGCCGAAACGTCTAACAACGAACGATCGCTAAATACATGCATCGATTGCGTTTTATGTACGCTCGTGGAACTGATATTAATTCTAACGTCTTTGAAACGTCGCGACCATTCTCGACCACCCGCGAATCATGAACAAGGAGCGAGTACAACTAGTGAACGAATTACACGCCCCCGCGAGACGTAATTTCCCACGACGTAGTGTCGTGATTCGCGGCTACGATGATTTGTGGCAGGCCGATTTGGTGGAGATGCGTCCGTACGCGAAGCAAAATCGTGGATATCATTACATACTGACGATCATCGATGCGTTCAGCAAGTACGCGTGGGCCCTACCCGTGAAAACGAAAAGTGGGCGTGACGTGACCGCGGCGTTCACGACCGTATTGCGGCAGAGTGATAGATGCCCGCGAAATTTACAAACCGACATGGGAAAGGAGTTTTACAACGCGGAGTTTCAACGATGCGCGAAGACACGCGGGATCAACCACTACTCAACGTACAGCGTAATGAAGGCGTCGATCGTCGAACGTTTCAATCGCACGCTGAAAAATCTCATGTGGAGACAATTCTCATTGAACGCGTCCTATCGCTGGGTCGACCTGTTACCTACGCTCGTACGTACCTACAATCATCGCAAGCATCGAACGATCAACGCTCGACCCGTTGACGTGACCCCCGCGACGCGTTTGTCGTTCGCCGTGAATGAACCCCCCTCTCCCTCTGCATCGAAACGCGTTCGACGACGCGCGAAATTCAACGTCGGTGACAAGGTACGCGTGAGTAAGTTCAAGACCCTTTTCGAGAAGAGATACACTCCGAATTGGTCTACCGAGGTATTCGAAATCATTACGTTCCCGGTGACGTACATTCTGCGCGATTCCGCGGGAGAGCCGATCTCGGGTGGTTTCTACGAGTACGAACAACATTCGGTTGCGAATCCGGACGTCTATCTGGTCGAGAAGATTATTCGTCGCAAGGGGAATCAGGTGTACGTTACGTGGCTAGGATTCGATTCGTCGCGGAACTCGTGGATACGCGACAAGGATATTCTATGATTTGCTATCATTAGCGTGTTTAATGTAACTGGAATAAATGAATAAATAAATGAAAAAATACATATAAATATATACATTGTCCGTTAATCATTTTTTTCAATTCTTCAATTATTTACATTTTCAAGTAATTTACAAAATACAATTTTGACTAGTCTACGCTATACATATATTACATATTCATAAATAACGTTTATAAAAGAAAGAATCGTATATACATATGTACATGTAAACATTCAACATGCAAACATACAACATGCAAACATACTACGCAATGGGATGTTCGAGGGACTCGTCGGGGTCAAGCTGGAGACGTTCGTGGGTCTCGAGCTCGGGGATACGATAATGCCTCCACGGAAGGGTGCTGACCCGATCGACTAAAATACACCGCTTGTCATCGAACGGACTGAGAGCGTTCTTTTCTTCGCTCACCGAATACACCTCGTGCACTTTCGAACAAATATTGTTTTGCCGAACCGATTTCTCAGTGAGATCGCGGAGACAACGAATGTAGTCGTCGAATTGTACATGATTCGCGACCACGTGTCTCCGCACACCCTTCACTTTTTTCGTCTCACTCGTAGACCCCACTGCCGCGTTAAATGTTCTAGTCGCGTGCATCTTCGACCTCAATCCGACGAACTCGGTCATCAAGGCGCCGTTATTCTCATCTTTCATAAGTCCCGGCACATTTTTGTTTTTACGCGGCATACCGTACGGATTGTCCACCGCGTAATCACTCGTGTCGAATCGGGCGACGTCACGCTTCATCCTTGCATACGCATCCTCTCATTCCACACTATACATTAAACTGTCGGTGTCGGTGTACAGGACCTTGCACCGATCACCGAACTCCGCACGCATATACGCATAATGGAACTCATACAAGCATTCTTTTGACACATCCAGCACACTCATGCCCACGTAAATCGGTTTATCGAACTTCACTTTCAGTTTTCGCATTTCAATTGCCACCAACTGTTCGGAGAAAATAGTGCGACTGTGAAAGTTCGGTTTCGCGATCAACGCTTCCGCGCCGTAACGACCGTCCCACCGCGTCACCAGTCGCACGTCTACGCGATTCCCCACATTCTCCATCGTTTTGCCATACACCGCATTATTCATTAATTTAAAGAGAGTCTTTTGAAATTCGCTTGTGGCTCGCGTCCTCAAACCGGTGTTTAATCGAATATAGTCGCGCAACCAATGCGACTGATCGAATCGCAACACGCGATGAATTCGCGTCACGCGTAAACCGTGTTTGATGCATGCACTGTTTGAGGTAGCGATAATGTACGACGTATCGCTCCTTATCGTCGAGCGTGGCCAGAAAATTTGTTTCTTTTCCTTCTGGCGCGTGCTCGCGCACCGGGCAGAATGGAAGGTCAGCGTGGGCGTCGTGGATCTCGTTGGGATATTCGATGTCAACCTCCAGCAGGTATCCCTCAGATTCCTCGGAGACCTCGCCATCGGGCAGGGATGATACGTCGAGCGCGGCCGCCGTCGCATCGTCCAGCCATCGAAACCCTCCATGCGGCATAGCCTGCGACATCGCCCATCCGTACAGGTTGTTGACGTCGACGTATCTGATGTACTTCGACTCGTCGTACATCCCAGCAGGCAGGTACTTGTTGTTGGCACGCGCGTACCTGTGCGAACACTGGCTCAGACCGCCGCGTATGCCACGCTCCACGAACAGTAACATGTCCACGTCCGTTAAAAGCTCTAATTGTACGCCGGGGTACTTTAGCATTGCGTCCCACGTGAAACTTGGTAAAGTAAAATAATGCGCGGGATCCCAATCGTAACTCGTGATACAGTCGGTGCGGAAACCCTCGAATACGTCGGCGAGTAACAACACATTTGTTTTTAAGTACAAATCACTGTACTCGCCCAATGTCTGTACGCGAAAAGTTTCCGACACGTTCACGGCGTGCGCGTAATCAGGCTCCGACGCGCCGCGATCGTTCAGCCGGTTATAGAAGGCTTCGCGGGACGGTAGACACGTATCGTTCAGCTTCGTGTACGACGTCACGTAGTCGTACGGGAAGACACCCTTCCTGATCAGAAGATCGAAATGAGGGTCCGGCAGATGTTGAAACTCGCGTTGTAGAATCGCGAGTCGTTGTTTGCCAAGGTCCGAAGCGAGTTTCTCCAGACTGGAGGCCAAAAATTTTAAAGAATCGATGAATCGAAACTTTAAACCCCTCTTCCAATCCTTGTTTTCGGTGTCGATTCCCTTCACGTGTTTCGTGAACGATATGTACCGCTCCTTCGTCACCGGCAGCAGGTCGATCTGTCCCTCGAACGCGGACGCCAACTCCTTGATCACGAAATGCGCGTCGTAGCCTGATAAATTGTGGAACACGACCGGTATCGTGTAAGATCTTTGGAATTGTAAATTACACGACACGTGGGCCGCGCCGCGGTACTCGCCCGTCGAGTCGCAATGGTCGCGCACTTTTTTGTCCCCCTCGACGAAAGGTTGTCCGCACACGTGGCACACGATCGCGGCGTTAAAACTTTGCCATTGGTGTTTCGTCAACGAGTTCATTGGTTTCGCGTTCCGCAGCCACGAATACGCAATGTTCGCAAAGTCTCGGAGTTTTTGCACGAACCACTTCACGCACTCGGATTCATGGCGATACGCGCGATAACGGCACAGAGGCGCGTCGGTGGAACAATGGATGTAATATCCCACGTTGTACGCTCTATGCTGCTGGTACTTGTACGTCCGACTCCGCTCCGCAGGCTCGACGTCCTCCAGCATGCATTCGAAGTCCGCGTAAATGACGAATGATGCTCGTTCCTTGTTCTTGAAATTTTTAAACTGCAACCATTTATCCTTCACGGACGGCAATTCCACGGCACACTCGTTGAGATGCTGGCAGTCCACGTTGTGCTTCGTCAATTGCACGTGCGAATGGAAGAAGCTGAGACATCTGCAACGATAATAGTATTAATAAAATAATAATGATAACACATAATAATCAATAATACATTGATCGAAATATACCATATTTTACTCACCGTTCGCAAACGAATACTTGTCCATTATGTTTGCCTAGCTGCTTCGAAATCAGTCTCGACATGCTCCGAATGCACGCGAAATGGTATCGTTGGGGGTCGTTGGGGTCCTGCAGCAGTAAGAGGTTCGCGTATCTCTCTCGCTTGTCCTCGGTCAAACGCAGGGGCGCGCAGCTTCCGTCGGACCACGCGTACACGTTCACCGACACATTGTTCATCCTCTCGAACTTTGTCAGCTGGTCCAACGTTACGGGTAGAGTCATATCGCCCGTGCGTAGCACCTCCGTGTAGTGACGGTACGATGCGACCCTACTCACGTTCATAGCCACGGGGTATAAACCGGCAACGACGGACCACAAGAAACACGCATTGTCTCTTTTCTGTACGTTGACCACCGCTTTCTTCAGGACAACGGCGGACGGAAGCGGTACGTTGCAACCGCCTCGAAGTGGATTGTGCTTATTAATATTTACTAGAATATTCAGCACAGCCCTTAGGGTCCATCCACTGTCGCGATCTTGAAACTCCTCGATCGCCACTAACGTGGGAGCGACCACGTGCTTCGAGTACCACTCGCGAACGTTCGAAGTCATGAACAGTACTCGATTTCGCGTACCGAAACTTTTCATCTCTGTATTCTCACCCAACATAAACTCCGCGTTGAAGTTCGTATTCACAGACACGCTCTTATGTGTCGTGATAGCGTCCGTGACGCGCGAGATCACAGTTCGTCGAGCACCCTCTAAAAATCGACGCGGATCGACGTGTCCCACGTTGATGACCGCACCGGTTGAAATACGGCCTATAAACGCAAATTCCACGTCTTCCCATACGACTTTGGGTGCAGTCGATCGGCCCGAAACACCGCAACCGACTCGCGAAAACTTTTCCCGCACGATCGCGCGCAATGTCTTTATTCGCGTGATCAGCGACACTAGGCGTTGTTTCGCGGCCACGGACATTCCTCCGCTGCTCTGGTACTCGACTATGAGCTGCAGGCACGTGTCGCAATGATCCACCCAGTCTCGGAATTCCGCAATAGAGCGTAAAAGCTTAGACATCCCGAACAAAACCCTGTACGTGTCCATGAACCCCTCCATGTTCGCTTATTCACAAAGAGTTCACTTTTTCACAAATACTCTATTTCCCAGACACACTCGATTTCACCTGATTTCATGATGCGACTTTTCCACGTGATACGATCATGCTCCCCATCCGGAAATCGATATCTCAGTGGTACAAGGACGAGATTCGAGTTTCGCGGTAGACTCGTATGATCCACCAAATATTGTTTCAATTCCCGACACAAAAAACTAGTCACCGTGATTGTTGTTGTATCAGGACTCAGCACTTCCCGTACTTTGACCACTCCGTTCTCGATATCGTGAAGAAGCGTCAACGGCGTACACACGGTCGCGGTAATGTACTCGGTGCGCTTACGGTACACGTCTTTATCATCAACGAGGCAATGCAATGTACATTTACCTGCAGTACTGTATCGGGCGATATGACGTAACAATTAACGATGCTCGCGCGAAAATTTCATAAATCCATGTCAAAAAATGCTAATCCATGACGACTCGGATAATGACGGCGCGCTTAACGAATCGCGGATCTTATGCCTCTCGATCGTCAGTGATGCGTCATCCAACTTGAGCAACGTCGATAAATAGTTCAGCCCACCATCGAAATCGCCATCAGAATCGCCATCGGGATCACCATCGGAATCGCCATCGGAATCGCCATCGGAATCGCCATCGGAATCGGAATCGCTATCGGACGAAGATGACGCGAGCAATGCGTCTCGCGAGTCCAATTCAGCGAGTATGCATGCTCTTTTGCTTCGGACACACGTTCGCGCTATTTCAACACTACTCATAAGTAATGTCAAACGTTGTTGTTCAGTTTCTGATACACTTCGATTCGTAAAATGCGCGTTGATAGAGCCCAAGTATTGGTTACATGATACGAGCCACTGGTAGCATTGTTCGTCGGTACTTAGCAGTGGGATCATCGCCCGTAACAATTCGTAAAAATTCACGAAAAAGTCCATGTCCCGTGATACTTATGCACGCGTAACGTATTTCACGATCTTCGCCGAGCGACTGCAGGATTTTGAATATACTAACCGCCTACCCTACCCGAGATCCGTATGACGCTATCACCCTATGTTTACGCTAGTTACAGTTCGAACGGATCTTAACATTTTGCTTTGCTACTCCCACGATTCAAATATAAACATACGATATCGCGCGATCCAATGTCATGTTTATTCCATGGACTGCTGTGACGATTGACTTACAGCATCATCGATATGAAATACTCGGAACTCTACCCCGAAGCCTCTCGAGAGGGATACTTCTAAAATCACGTAAATCTATGTACGAATTCTTTTCACCCTGACACGTTTCCCACGACGCTTGACTCGCAGCCCCCTCGAGAAGAATACTTGAGACGTCGCCCTGTTCTCGATCGTGAAAATACTCGGAACTCCACTCGAATAATTGTCGCGTGAACGCAACGCCTAATTTATTGCTTCAGGGACATTGCGTTTTCTTAGAGACCAAAACGCCTACACTCCTACCCGGATATAAACACGCGGTGCAATGTTTATTCCATGGGCTATCGCGATGATTGATTTACAATGATTATCGCTCTATGTTTAGAGCATTGCAAGCTTTGTATCGGTCCCACGATTCGAATATAAACACACGGCAGGAAGCGCGTGCACGTAGGTGTTACAAAACGCGTTCAATCCTGTCGCGCCCCATGATTCCTTATCTTTTCTCAGAAATCCTGGTCCTCCCTCTTTCTAAGAAATCATCACCATCGAAGACGCAATTCGAATTTTCACGAATCGGTCGCGGTCGCGCCTGCGCACCGATCCCCGCACGCGTACGGAGATTGCGCGGCGGCGACGCGCGCCCAAAGTACCTTCAACATCCACCAGGTGGCGCCAATGCGAAATGCATGAAAAATATGAAAAATTATCCACCGCGGGCCCAAATACCGACGTGGGCCCAAAGTAACTTAAACATCCAGTAGGTGGCGCCAATACGAAATGCGCGCGACGCCATTTTGAAAATTTGAAAATCCTCCCCCTCCCCTGTGACGTCACCCCCTTACCAACGAACTCGACATTCGCGCGAGACGCCATTTTGAAAATTTGAAAATCCCCCCTCCCCTGTGACGTCACCCCCTCACCAACGAACTCGATCGACGCCATCTTGAAATCATCAAGCGACTGAATAGTACACAGGCGCACGCATGGAACGCTCGGTTCCCTCTCTCATTCATCATGCACGAATCACAATCTACTGCCTCTGATCCTTGCTCTCGTCGATCCGCTGATCGACTGAGGATCTCGCATGCGTTCGATTTTCCCACTCCTTTACTCTCAATTCTCTTTCGTCATACTCGCATCTCGCGATATCCTGAACTAATATTAATGTTAACGCTAAACACTCTTATAAAAAATAAGGATAATAGGAATATAATAAAATATAAGTATTTAAATGTTTATTAATTAGGTTTATTAATTAAAAAAAAAAAAAGAAAGAAAGGCTTTTTGGGGTTTGTTACATCTCACCGCCTGGGGTAATCTCTCGTCCTCGAGAGACAGAGATTTGTGAATTTGTTTCAAAGGGGTTTGTGGGAGGGCTTGGGCAATCCATTTCCTCATCCAGATATTGGAATTTTTGGACTTCTTCGGTATCCATTGTCAATAATCTCTTTCCAGTGGTTGGAGGTGGTGCTCGTCCAGACCCAAAAAGAAATATATATTTCCACGTTCGTTGTCGAGGGTCAGTGGGGGATAAATTATAATAGTCGCACCAATCGGTCTGAGGAATATCTATTTTATTTAATTCACGCCATTGTTTTTTTATTCTTTTTGTTTTTATTCTTTTCGTGCCTGCGCGATGGTTAGGCATTATAATGGCAATTTTTTAGAACTCAAAATTGTAATAATTCTATTATCGATCACTGATTGAACCGTATTGCTTGCTGTCGATTACCGTACTACGCATGATTTGATCGTATTCACATTGTTTCTATTCCCGCGACCTGTTCTCTCGCGACCTATCTTTTTTTTTTTTCTTCCCTATTGACGCGATTAATTCGGAGGTTTAATGCGTAGATAGGATGAAATAAAATTTATGATTTTAATATTTTGGTGATCACCATTGGGTGATCACGTTTATTGAATAGCCCTGACGAATTAAATCATCGTCAGCACCCTCTTCATCAAAATTAAAATACATCTCGATGCATTCACTACACCTTCTTGCGTGGTATACGGTGTACAGGTTTTTGTTGCAAAATTTACAGTCCCTGTACGCAAGGGCGCTCGTATTTTGCGTAAGGAGGTGGTTGAAGGTACGGGGATATAAAAGTCTCTGATTCTCAGGGAACCGCTCATAACACTCCTGACATAATTTTCTTTTAAACGTATCATTTCTATCTTCCCGGATTATACCCGGGCCTTGGAGGCAAACTAATCGCATTAATTTTATATAGATTGTTGGATAGTTTTCGGGCAGTATCCCATCCCATGGCCCATAATACTCCTCGTCCATGTCCGTGGGGCGGAATGCCAATGAATGAAAAACAGGCATTCTTTAACCAATTAAAACGACACTCTATTAATTTAATTTATTCATTATTTTAATTTGGTTTAGTAATTTCCTTACTCACTTCACTTTCTATATTTAACTTCTTTTCTGCTACTTCTTTCACTTCTAACTACTTTGTTTGGGAGTATTCTCGAAATGAAATCTCAGTGCGCACTAAATTTTTGAACTTGATTTCGTCCTAATTAATCCCGCGGATCTCCCCACTTTTCGAAGTCATGGTTCCACATTATTACCAATCTGATTATGGTCCCTAGTATTATTATGGTTTGATGGAATGTAAGCCTTCTTAATCCTATCCTGATGTACGATTCTAGTGAGACGGGGACTTATTGCCAGTTTCACGTTATTATTCTCCAGTACGTCCATAATTACATACGGTCCGTCGTAATCGTTGCTAAATTTGTTCCTTTTTGGTTTTAATAACATTACTTCTTCGCCTCTATGATATTGGACTGATGATATTTTTCTATCGTAATAGTGTTTTTGTCTAAGTTTTGAATTTTCTAAGTTATTTCTACCTATTTCACGAATATTTATCAATTTATTCATAAAGTTATCAACGAAATCTGGATATGTGTTCAGTGAATCATTTGGTACTATGCTAGATGGTTGTCTAGCCTTTTTCCCATAAATGAGTTCATATGGAGTGAATTTAGTACTTTCATGTACACTAGTGTTGTAAGAAAACATTGCTTGTGGCAACCACTGATCCCATTGTTTTTCTTTTGTTATATAGTGTTTTAAATATTCGATTAATACATGATGACTCCTTTCTAGTGAGCCATTCGATTGGGGATGAAATGCGGATGTTTTAAACTGTTCAATTGTGACGTCCCGACTCCAGCACACGCGACTTAGTGTCAACGAGCGGCACCAGAGTTCTCCAATCTTTCCCGCTAGTCCTAACTCTCAATGTCATTAGTATATATACAAGTTCCAAAATCATATCCTCTGTGTCCCCGTGCGTGTCTAGGGCAGGGACCGCCAGCTATAGCCCTACTGACGAGTCTGGCTGGCGGTTCCAAGACGAAACACACCTCTTTTTTTCCTCCTCGATCCTAAAATGCCGATCCACCCGCCCCGCACAGTTTACTCCATTGCGGCGTAATCCGGCCGGCCTTAGGGCGCGACGGTACGTTGGAGGCGACGGGGCAAGAACTCCCTATCACGTCATTGTCCTAACCCCATCACCACCCGGGACGTGACACAATATTAAAAACTTTGGCAAATTTCCTCATAACGAATCCGATAAACGAAGAGCCTTGATCTGTTAAAATTGCTTTGGGACATCCGTACTGACATAAAATTTTTCATAAATGCTTCTGCTATTTCTTCACTCGTAAATGAGACTAATGGTATGGCTAATGAATATTTAGTTAAATTATCTTGTATCGTAAGTATGTAACTATTTCCTGCTCGAGTATATGGTAATGGTCCTACAATATCCATAGATACCTTATCAAACGCGTCCAATGGTGTGTCTGTTATCACCATAGGTTCTTTCGTTTTTATTCGAACTAATTTTTGTTTTTGACAACTCATACAGGTTTTAATATATTGTTTAATGTCTGCTTTCATATTTTTCCAATAATATGAACATCTAATACGCTCATACGTTTTTGTTATTCCTTTATGGCCTCCTACTGGTGATTCATGATTTTCTTTTATTATGGTTTTCCTATCTTGTTCCATAGGTAATTGTATAGTTCCATTACAAATAGTTATCGTGATTTTAGCCTGAACAAATTTTAATTTAATTATATTTCTTATTATTTCCCATAATGTGTTATTACTTTCTTTGGGTAATGATATTTTCTTAATACCCCGTTCCGTGAGGTTATGGCATAGGTTTCCTAATACAGTGGCATATGTCTGTATTGTCGGAGGATCCTGTACTACCATTCCTAAAATTAATTGTTTTCCTTCTGAAATGTTTATCACTTCTCCTATTTCGAATGGGGTTTCTGAGGTTATCTCTAACATCTTTCTTTCCCTCAACTCTATTCCTGACTTCTCTACTGGATTGCCTTCTGTATTAACAAATATCGCTAATGTTTCTCTTCTCATCCATAAATAATCATTTATTTCCATAAACTTACATCTGATTGGAATATCAGTTATTATCCTGGGTATTCGTTTTTGTTTAATATTCCTTTTTCTTGGCTTAGTAGGTTTAATAAATTTATTTTTATTTTTAGGGGTTTTAGGAATTATTTCATATTTTCCATCTCCTTTTTCTTTTAATGTTAATGGTGATACTCGTCCTGATTCTGTTCCGCTAGATTCTAAGTCATTCCTTTTTTTAGGAAGGATGGGTCTGATGCTGTTACTGCTGCTGCCAGAAGAATATATTTTAGGAGGATCACGATATACATGGGTTTTGGGAACTTCTACATTTTCATCTATTTCCATTGTTTCGTCTCCGTCAATTATGCATTTATTTGCTATTGGTTCTGCACCTTGTCTTCGTTGATTCGCGGATGATATTATTTCGACCTCCATTCTGGGTTCTTCCGGTTCTTCTTGATTGGTGATTGATTTAGGAGGAGGATGTATTTCTACTGACACTTGAATATTCTTATTTATTTCGTAACTATCTGTAGACTGTTTAGTTTTTAAAGATTCTTTAGTTAATAGTTCTTCTCTTATGTGTTTTTGGACTGGTCGACCTGTCGGTGAAGTCGTCGTAGTCTGATGTTTTGGTTTCTTCTGAAATGGTCGACCTGATGGTGATGTTGTTGTTGTTTGATGTTTTCGTTTTGTTTTTCGTTTTATTTGATAATCATACATCATTGGGTTATCGGTGTCGTCTGAGTCATCTGAGGCCCATGATGAAGCATCTCCTTTGGGTTGTTTTAATGGTCTTGGATTCCCGGATTCCGTATTAGTAGTAATTTGTGATCGGGTTCGTTTCTCGGTTACTTGTAGAGGAAGAGCAGATATTGGATTTCTTGATAGGGCATCAGCGTTGGTATTGTATTTCCCGGCTTTATAAATGATTTCATAATCATATTCAGCTAACCTAATTTTCCATCACATCAACCTTGAAGTTGGGTTTGCCAATTTATGCAGCCATTCCAAAGGCTTGTGGTCCATTATTAGTTTACATTTCTTGCCATAAACGTAGGGTCTAAAATGTTCCATGCCATATACTAATGCTAGTAATTCACGCTCAGTCGGTGCGTAACGTGTTTCAGCATTATTTAGGATTCTAGAGGCATATGCGATCGGAAGGTCCTTTCCAATTTCTCCCTGACTGAGGACAGCTCCCACGGCGTATCCGGAAGCGTCCGTTGTGATAATAAATAGAGCGTTAAAATTTGGGTATTGTAATATAGGCTTGCAGCATAACGCGTCTTTTAATACCTCGAAAGCTTCTTGTTGTTTGCTTGTCCAAACGTAATTATTATTTTTCCTTGTTAAATCAGATAATGGTTTAGCTATTTTAGAGAAGTCTTTTATGAATCTACGATAGTGTCCGGCCAGTCCAAGGAACTGTCTCACATTCTTTATTGTTTTTGGTAATGGGAAATCCTTAACAGCTTCTAATTTTTTTGGATCTGGTCGAACTCCATTTTCACTAATAATATGTCCTAAATACGCTACCTCTCTTTTTAAGAATTCACATTTGTCTGGTTGTAAACTTAAGTTTGCTTCCCTAAGTCTTTTCATTAATTTTTCGAATTTTATTGCATGCTCTTGGAGTGAGCGAGCATAGATTACTATGTCGTCTAAGAACACGAATAATTCTACACCCTGTAATCCAGTAAGAACTTGATCCATCAATCTTTGAAATATAGCAGGGGCATTCTTCAATCCAAATGGCATTCGATTAAACTCATAATGTCCATAAGGAGTAGAGAATGCTGTTTTATGTTGGTCATCTGGATGCATCGGAATTTGATGGAATCCTGAAGCTAGATCGAATACTGAGAAATATTTAGCACTACCAAGTTGATCTAATATGTCTAATATATTCGGTAGTGGATATGCATCTCCTATTGTTTCATCATTTAATTCGCGGAAGTCTATTACTACTCTCCATCTCTTATTTCCTTTACTATCTGGTTTCTTCGCGACTATCCATACTGGAGAGTTATAAGGAGAGAATGAAGATTTAATAATGTCATTATTTAATAATTCACATATTTGTTTGTTAATTTCTTCCTTATGTACCTGCGGATATCGATATTGTTTAGTGTTTATTGGTATTTCATTTTTTGTAATTATTCTATGTTTAATTACACTAGTAGCTTCTAGTCCTGTTCCGGGAAGATGAAATCTGTCGGAATATTTTCGAATTAGGTTTTCTATATTTTCTTTTTCTTCGGCATTCAAATGATTAGTACGAAGTAATTCTAATACTTGTTCTATATGTTCTGCAGTTTCAAGAATTTCTGGCACCTCTACTTCCTCATAAGGTTCTATTTGAATGGGTGGTATCGCTAATGTTATATCTTTAGTGGATGTATTAATAACATAAAGATTAACTAACCCATTATTATTGGTAACCAGAGCATTTCCCATAAGGATTTTAGGATGTAAATTTAATTTAGGTACATATCCAGTTTTAAGATTTGAGGCTAGAACTTTAACTTGCATTTGGCACCTTGATCGATTCGGTATAGTTACTTCGCAATTTTCAAATGGTAGAATATAGTCTCCTATTACTACAGCTGATCTAGAATAATCTATTTTTGCTCCAGTTTCTTTGAAAAAGGTTGTACCAAGTAATCCATCCTGTGCGATTGGCAATGTTTCGACAACATGGATCTCTACTTCAGTATTTAAGAATTTAACTTTAATATATCCTATAGTGGGAAGAATACTATCGGCTATTCCTTTTAATTCATATACTGCATCTGTATAAATTGGGATGTCAGGCGAAATAGATTCTTGTTTAATTACACTTAGGTCAGCACCCGTATGACCGTTTCTGATCCCCGAGACTCCATCTCCGAGAGGAAAGGGGATGAGTAGGACGGGACAATTGGGTGGGGGGGGGGGGGTAGGGATACTCCCCAGACCAAGGGTGCCGGGGGTGGACTGGTTGACATCTTCAAGGGGAAGGCGCTGGCCAGGACACCCCCCTTGAAGGAGAGCACGGGCCCTCTGGGGAACGAAACGGGAAAGCTTGCGGGGACCAGGGAGATGGGGACCCCGAGCGAGCTGGCGGGTCCCTCCACCTCCACCAAAAAGGCCACCGAGAAGAAGGAGGGCAGGTCCTGCTCGGCCCCGAGGGTGGAGGGATGCCCCAGCAAAACACGGGAGGGGGAGCCGAGGAACCCCACAAAGCTCGGGGGCGTCCCCCTGCTGCAACAACAGGGCGGTGCAGCAAGGGGGCCCGATACACAGAGGGGGGGGGGTGAGGCGACCCCTGGGGAGGGAGCGCGCCGTCTGGCGGAGGTAGCCAACCTGTTGGGGGCCGTCATCCGCGACTGCGCGAAGGCGACCGCGGAGTACGGCGACAGAAAGGAGTCGTCGAAGGTCGTCTCTGCGAATAAGGTTGTTGACCTGATCTCCAAGGTCACCAGGAGATGTGAGAGGGCGGCAGCCGCAGTCGCGGGTGTTATCGCGGGCGGCGAGATTGGGAGGGGGATGGAGGTTCCGCCTCCCCCCGCCCCACCGGCGAGACTCACGAGGGACGCGGGGACACAGCACTCCCCCCCGCCAGGCGTAGGCGGCAAGGGGAAGTTCCCCCACCCCCAGACCACCCCACCTAAGGGGAAGCCCGGGGGGAATGGAGGAGAAGACCCAGCGAGGGGGAAGGATAGAGGCCAGGGCGGAGCAAAGAGGGCCAGGAACTCCCCTGCATCCCCGCAGGAGGGGAATAAGAAGAGGGCCTGTGAGGAGGTGGAGACCCAAGTGGGGGCTACAGGTCCTGAGCGCCCAGCCACGCCGCTGGGGCAATGTACCCCGGCCCAGACCCCCCGCGGGGGGATAGGGCACGGGGACGGGTCACCATCACTGAGGCCTGGCGCTGGCGCTGGAGCCGGGGCGGGGAAGACGCCGAGGACGAAAGGGCAGGCGAGAACGGACAGGAAGGAGCAGAGAAGAAAGGACCTCCTGGCCCAGAGACCCTCCGCTGGATCCCAGATGCCCGCCCAGGGGGAACCTGGGAAGGGATCGCCCACACCGCAATGGCCACTACTGCGGCCTACCATGCAGGACATGCAGCTGCAGTGGTGGTCAAAGTGGCCCACATTAGGGCAGGCGCAGGGCGTACCGGGGGATCCCAGGGACCCCCAAGTCCAACAGCTGCAGGCGCTCGGGGCCTGGCAGCAGCAGTTGCAGCAACAACAGCAGCTGCAACTGCAGCTGCAACAACAACAGCAACAACAGCAGTGGCGGGTCCAGCCACCCAGGCGGCAGAAGGGGCCCAAGGGGCCCACAGGGGGATCGGGGAGGGGCGTCCGGGTCGTCGAACCCAAAAAATCCCCCCAAAGAACATGGGCAGGCGGGTCGTAAGACCCCCCCGAAGCCTCCGCCCCCGGTGAGGAAACGACCGGAGGCGGTGCTGGTGAAGGTCCCTCCCACAGCAACGTACTTGGACACATACAAGTTGTTGCTGTCCAAGGGGAGGGAGACCCTCGACGGGGTTAGGGGGGTGAAAAAGACCCAGCAGGGCCACATCCTCCTCGAGGTGGAGAAGGGGGCCAGCGTGGAAGCCTTGACGCAGGCGATCAAGGCGAAAATTGGGGCGGGGTTGGAGTGCACCCCGCTCCAAAACAGGGTGTCCCTGGAGGTTAGGGACCTGGATCCCTCGGTCGAGGGCCCGGAGGTTCTCCGAGACCTAGGGGACGCCCTTAAGGTGGACCCGGGGGACCTCCGGCTCAAGATGTTGAGGCTGGGCCCCAGGGGCACCCAAGCAGCCGTGGTTGAGGTTCCACTGAGCCTCCTTAAGAACCTCGGGGAGGGAGGGGCCCGCTTCAGGTCGGGCCTGTCCTGGGCGAAGGCCAGGGTTCTGCCTAAAAACACGAGGTGGTATAGGTGCCACCTTATTGGCCATATGGCCAGGGACTGCGGGGCGGTCAGGGAGGGGTGCGAGCTTTGCAGGAGGTGCGGGGCTTCGGACCACCTGATCGCCAAATGCCCCAACCCTCCTAGGTGCGCCGTGTGCCTGAAGGAGGGGCGGAAGGGCCCAGGTACGGTGCACGTGATGGCATCGCTCGCATGCCCGTTCAACAGGCCGCCCAGAGGAGTTGCGCCCAGGACGGAGCCCAAGGGTCGAAGGGGAACCAGCGCCGGGAATGGCCCTTAAGGTTGCCCAGATCAACCTGAACAGGAGCCGCCTAGCCTAGGACCTCATGGAGCATCTGATGTCTCAGCTCTCGGTGGATGTGGTGATCATCTCCGAGCCGTATCGCCAGTTGAACTACTGGTTCAACGATGCGGCTGGAGATGCCTCCATCTGGGTGACAGGATTCAACGACCACTTCCCAACGATGGCCCGCCCCGGGGTGGCAAACGGGGTTGCGGCGGTCAGTTGGGAAGGAAAAGTGCTGTTGAGTTGCTACTGTTCACCCAAAACTAAATTGGCGGAGTTTGGAGACTACCTCAACACCATCGAGGGCATTATTGCGGAGATGAGGTCACTGGGCATGGGCGTGCTCCTGGCAGGTGACTGGAACGCCAGGTCTCCGGCCTGGGGAGGGGTACGGCTGGACAGGAAGGGGACGGCGATTCTCGACCTGCTGGCCGGCCTAGGCCTGGTCCCGATTAAGATCCCGGAGAGGTTCAGGTTCACCTTCGAGAGGAACGGGAGGAGGTCCCTCATCGACATCCTGTCTGCGGACCGTGCGACAGCCAGAAGTATCAAGAGCGAGGTCCTTAATCAAGACTCGTTCTCTGACCACAGATATGTCCTCCATACCATCCGGAGGACAAGGTCTGTGATCAGGACAGCCGCCTGGCAGCCGTATTCCATAAAGGATATGGACGCTGCCGAGGTGGTGGCGCACTTCGGGCTGTTGCGCGGACGGCGGGATGGGGGTGCCGATGGGGGGGACCTAGGTGAGCCTGGACCCCCGGGTGAACCGAAGGCGGACAGGCTCCAAAGGACACTTGAGGAGGCCTGTAGGGACAAGCTCCCGAAGAAGTCCCTCCCCCGCGGGACCCGTAAGCCCAACGGGTGGTGGTGCAGGGAGGTGGCTGTGGCACGGGCGGCGTCCCTGAAAGCCAGGCGTAGGGTGAAGAAGAGGAGGAGGAGGGGTGGCCCGGAGGCGGAGGAGGCACGGGTGGCCTACTCCGTGGCCCGGAGAGGGGCACAGGTTGCCATCTGGAGGGCAAAGGAAGCCCAGTGGATGGGCATGTGCGCCCAGGTGGACCTGGACCCCTGGGGGAAGCCCTACAAGGCGGTCATGGCCAAACTCGGTGGGTGACCACCGAGGATGACGATGACCCCGGCCCAGGTCCGGAAGATACTGGACTGGCTCTTTGTAACGGTACCTCCCCTCCCCTCCCCTCCCCCTCCCCGTTATGGTGCTGCACCTGAGGACGGGGCCCTGAGGGCTTTGATGACGGCCCCTGAGGTGGATATGGAGATGCTCGAGGAGGCCATATCACGCCTCAAGCCGAACAAAGCCCCGGGTTTGGACGCGGTCGCGGCGGAGGTCGTGGTCGCCGTGTCGAGGGCGTTCCGACAGGACCTCGTGGAGGTGATCGCGGACACCTTGAGGAGGGGATCCATCCCCGCGGCGTGGAAGAGGGCGCGGGTGGTGCTTGTCCCCAAGCCCGGCAAGCAGCCCACCGAGCCCAACGCGTACCGTCCGATCAGCGTGCTCCCAGCACTTAGTAAAGTGTGGGAGTACGCTGTTAAGGAGCTGATCGAGAGGCAGATTGGCCGGGACCCCTTCTCCCCGAACCAGTTCGGTTTCAGGAGAGGGGTCGGGACAGTGGAGGCTGCCCGGGAGGTCATGGCGTTTGCCGAGGGCTGTGTGGCCTCCACCAAGCCTAGGCTCTGCGTGATGGTGTTGATAGACGTTCGTAACGCTTTCAACGCCATCCGCTGGGATACCATCGCACGGGAGCTCGTCGTCAGGCGTGTGCACCCAACGGTCCGGAAAGTCCTTAGGGATTACTTCTCCGACCGTTATATTACGGTGCACACGCAGCACGGCGAGGTCACGACCGGAGTCTGCGCGGGGGTTCCTCAGGGCTCGGTCCTAGGCCCTTTCCTGTGGAACCTCCTTTATGACGGGGTTCTTAAGACCGTTGGTCCCGGGCGTTTTGTCAAGGCCATCGCCTATGCCGACAACCTGGCAGTTATGTTCTCAGCTAGGGACGTAACCCAGGCCGAGGCAATGATGGCTGAAACGCTCGGGAAGGTTGGGGCCTGGTTCGAGTCCACTGGCCGTGAGATGGCCTCGGATAAAACCGAGGTCATCATCTTGGCGGGCCTGCGCGCGGACAAAGGAAGGGAATTCCCGGTGATGGGATCGGTGGTGGCGGCCATGCGGTCGGCCAAGTACCTGGGGGTCACGCTGGACTGCCGTCGGAGGTTCAAGACGCACCTTGACGGGGCGGTCATCAGGGCAGACAAGGTGGTAGGGGCCCTGTCGGCGCTGCTCTCGAATGTTAGAGGTCCCTCGGTCGCATCGAGGCGACTGTACTACAACGTTTGGGAGTCAGTGCTGACGTATGCCGCCCCGGCATGGGCGTTGGCCTTGGAGGTGGGAGTAAACCTCACCTCCATCCGACGGGCCCAGCGATCTGCCCTCATCAGGACATCAGCGGCCTATCGGACGGTGTCGCGGCAGGCACTCTGTGTCCTCGCGGGGAGGATGCCACTGGAGATCAAGGTGGCCATGTGGAGGGAAGTCCACGACTGGAGGGCGCGGGATAGGGCGAACCCGGCCCTAATGCGAGACCCAAAGGTGCTAAGGGCAAAGCAGGCGCAGAATAGACGCATTGCCCTGGCCTCCGCCATGGTTAAGTGGCAGGAGGCCTGGGACGGGATGGGCCCCACGTATTGGACGTGGAGGCTGGTGCCTGAGGTCCGGACGTTCGCGGTGGGAGCCGGGCTGGCGCGGCAGCCAGATTACTGGCTAACCCAGCTCCTGACCGGACATGGGTCCTTCGGGGCCTTCAGGAGGAGAATTGGGAAGGCCCCTACTGGCGCATGTGAGGAGTGCGGGGCGGCGTTGGATGACGCCAAGCACGTCCTCACGGCATACCCGGTGTTTGAGGAAGAGCGCCGGGCATTGGCCGAGGCCCTGGGGGCCCCGTTGGACCCCAGTACATTGGTCCGCCTCGCTATGGGGGCGGGCAGTAAGTGGGAGCAGCTCCGGACCTTTGCATCCACTGCCATGGGTGCAAAGGCCCGGAGAGAGGCCCTGGCGGAGAAAGCCGCGAGGGCCGCCCGGGCGGCGGCGGCTAAACAAGAGGCCCAAAGGAGGGCCCTTGAAAGAAGGAGAAGGGCCCTGAAGCGAAAGAGGGATGGGGCGGGCCAAGGGGTTAGACCCCCCCCTAATAAAAGGGTGAGGAGAGTGGTTCCTCCTCCCCTCCAATAAAGGTGGGTCGATCCGGGGATACGTGGGTATCCCCCGTTAACTAATTCGCGTATTTATTCCGTAGACGTAAGGTGGGCGGCGCGTAAATTATCCCGTTGTTTTTTTTTGTGGGGGGAATGGATGTATCGCGTATTTATTCCGGCTTGTGTGGGTATGAATGCTATGAGTGTACGTCTGGGTGTGTGAATGTGTGCATGATATTTATTTATTTATCTATTTATTTAGGTAAGTAAGTATTTATAAATTGTACATAGGAGGCGTGGTCTACACCGCTAAGGACGCTGTGGTGGTAGTACTGTCTCGAAGTTCCCACCACAGCGGGTAGACACGAGAGAGGCGGACCTAAGAGAGGGGGTTTTTAGTGGGTATCCCACCACTAGGGTGGCGAGTCCCACATAACCCCGGTATCCGTACCGGGGTATGCATAAAGCATTTTCCCCCTCTAAAAAAAAAAAAAGACTCAGTGCCGCGAGTGAATCGTGCGCGCATGCGCACATCGCAGAGCAACCGGACACTTCTATCCGGGGACGCCCTAACCGGCTACCTAGCTACCATCCGAGGACGCTACGACTAGCAACTCGGCTACCATCCTAGAAAGCGTTGGCAAGCTTATAGGCAACTGGAAGCATACACCAAATCTCAGAGAAGGAATCCTCTCGCATTTTACAGACTTTAAAACATTCGAATCGACCTAGCGTCCTACTCTGTATTACCGACCTAGCGTTATAAACCTAAACCGAATAATATTCTTTAATACCGACTTAGCGTCGTAACCTAAACCGAATTATATTCTTTAATACCGACTTAGCGTCGTAACCAAAACCGAATTATATTCTTTAATACCGACTTAGCGTCTAAAACCGAACTAGCGTTAAAAACCAATTACCGACTGATACGTAGTTATATTAGTTCAAATAATTGTAATAACTCACGTTACTGAGTTTCATATATGTTCATTAGACCAAGCGTCAAAACTCTTTTGAACAAATCTTTGTTACATATAGTTAAAGAAGGACTCTCGTATCTAGAAATTCATTTCTTAATCGCACGCCACCCGAACCAATCCCACAAATTCACAGGTAAACCGCTCTACTTGCGAATCTCCTGTAAAAGAACGGCAACGTCTCGATCGAGAACGTTACACGCGGCATATCGTACGGGTTGTCTGCCGCGTAATCGTTTGTATCGAAGCACGCTCTGACATCACTTTTTATCTCTGCGTAAGCATCCTCGCACTGCAGCAGATACATTAAACTATCGGTGTCCGTGTACAACACTTTATATGAGTTTATCGAATTTCACTCTCAATTTACGTAGTTCGATGGCGACAAGTGGTCCGAGAATATCGCGCGACTGTGGAAATTTGGTTTCGCGATCAACGATTCGGCGCCGTAACGTCCGTCCCACCGCGTCACCAATCGCACGTCCACTCGCTTTCGCATATTTTCCATAGTCTTTCCGTACACGGCATTGTTCATTAATTTGTACAGTGTTTTCTGGAAATCACTGTCGGCGCGCGTTCTCAACTCCGTGTTCAAAGTGATGTAGTCGCGCAACCACTGCGATTGGTCAAACCGTAGAACGCGATTAATTCGCGACTCGCCTAATTTCTGTATACGAAAACCGTTCCACACGTTTCTTGCGTGCGCGTAATCAGACTCCGACATATCACTATCGTTCAGTCGATTGTAGAACGCGTCACGAGGCGGTAGTCGCGTGTTGTTTAATTTGTCGTACGACGCCACGTAATCGTACGGAAAGACCCCCTTTCTGATGAGGAGACCGACTTTTTCGTCAGGGAAATGATCGAACTCGCGTTTGAGAATCGTTAGTCGCTCTTTCCCGAGATCCGACGCGAGTTTCTGGACACTCGTTGCCAGGAATTTGAACGAATCGACGAATCGAAACTTCAACATTTTTCGCCAGTTCTTGCCATCGCCCCTGAGGTCCTCCACGTCCTTCGTAAAACAGATATACCGTTCTTTCGTTAATGGTAGGAGGCTGATCTTTCCGTTGAACGCGTCTGCCAACTCCTTGATAACGAAGTGCGCGTCGTAGCCGGACAGGTTGTGGAACACCACGGGTATCGTGCAGGAACGTTGGTAGCGCAAGTTGCACGATCTGTGCGCCGCACCCCTGTACTCACCCGCCGAGTGGCAATGATCGCGCACTTTCCTGTCGTCCTCACCTCGGTCAAAGGGTCCTCCGCACACGTGGCACGCGGTTGCCCCGTGAAAACTCCGCTACTGTTGCTGCGGTAACGGTGCCATGGGTTTCTTGACGCACAACCACGAGTACGCAACGTTCGCGAATTCGCGCAGTTCACGCACAAACCACTGCACACAGTCGGTGTTACTGCGATATGCTCGATATCTGCACAGAGTCGGGTCGTCGGAACAATGTACGTAGTATCCTACGCTGTAAGCTTTGTGGCGTTGATACTCGTACGTGCGACGACGATGCTCCATCAATGGCTGCTCCACTTCCTCCAGCAAACACTCAAAGTCCGCGTAGATGACAAACGGCACGCGTTCCTTGCGTTCGTGATGCTCGAACCGCAAAATTGTCTCCTCTTCCGACGGTAATTGCACCGCGCAATCATTCAAGCGTATACAATCCACGGTGTGACGCTGCAATCGCTCCGCCGACAAGAAAACGTTGAGGCACCTGAAACGTATACGTAAACAAAAAAAAAAACGTAAACGCTTCTTCTTCTTCATCTATCACGTATCGCTCGAATTTTTTTTTTTTAATTATTATTCTTATTTACTTACCTATCGAAAACGAACACTTGGCATTTGTGTTTGCTGAGTTGGCTAGAAATCAAGCGGAAGAGATTGCGGATACACGCGAAATGGTACCGCTGCGAATCCTTCGGATCTTGGAACAACAGCACGTTCGCGTGTCTCCTTTCCCGCTTGTTGCCGGATACGCGTAGAGGTACGCAACCATCCTCGTCGGACCATAGGTAAATGTTCACGGACACGTTGTTGGCATCCTCGAATTTTTTAACCTTGTCCATGGACATGGGGAGTCGCACACCATCCGTATGGAGCACCGTCGCATAGGGTGGATACGATGTAATTCTGTCCCCGTGTCTAGTAACCGGAAACAAACTAGCGACGACTGACCACAAAAAGCACGTGTTATCGTTGCACCGAACGTTCACCACCGCTTTTTTCGTTGCGACTACTCACGGAAGCGGCACGTCGCACCCGGCACGCAATGGTTTATGTTTGTTTATGTTTATCAGGAGATTCTGTACTGCCCGTAAGCTCCAGCCACTCTCGCGCTCCTGAAACTCTTCCGTCGCGATCAACGTCGGAGCAACCACTTCTTTCGCGTACCACTCGCGAACATTCGACGACATAGACAGTACTTGGTTACGCGTCGCGAAACTCTTCACGTCCGTATCGTCTCGCAACATGAATTCTGCTTTGAGAACGGTGTTCACTGACAAGCTGCAATGCTCCATAATAGCGTTCGTAACGCGCGAAATCACCGTTCAACGGGAGGAAGGAGGGTCTCTATGGCGCTGTATATGAAGATATTTTTGTTGGAGGAGAAACATAAATCAAGCATACGATTATATCGATTATGTACGTGGTTCAGCTGTTGAAGATTCAAAAGGTTAAAGTATTTACAGATAATGTCCGGCGCTGTCCCTTCTGGCCCATGGTGAGTGGGCAAATGGAAAAGGGTACCCTCCATATCATTATGAAATGAAGAATTAGATAGGTTATAGTCGTCAACAACAATTATTTTAGAGTTCGGAAAGCGCTGTCCGACCCATTCAACGGATTGGCAGTGAAGAGGTGCACACAACACAGTATATTGAGTAAAATGATCGTAGTCTTTATTATAAAAACACACGTCGTGTGACATGAGCAGTGAGACGATGCACGTTGTGCAGAACACGGAATAATACAAACTCGTTGAGATTGTACCACGCACCACGACCACGCGGTCGCACGCCGGCGGCGATTGACAATCGATGATCGCGTGAGACTTGAGACGAGCATTATGAATTGTTTGAGTACGTGATTTTAACTGAGCACTGTAGAGAACTATTGAGCTGAAAGAATTCAAGAGTTACATGTTAAACGTTCAGTAAAACTACTCCCGTACTCTGCGTGAACAAGATCGACAATCAATATGGCTGAGCAATTCCGTTACGCGTCTTCTCCAGCTTTCCAGCGGATCGAACGACGTGGGGAAATCTGATTGGATGAGCGTTTTGTCGTTGACCTTTGATTGGGTGAGCGTTTTGCCGTTGACTTTTGATTAGCTGATCGATTGTCGATCAGCCGTGCGTTGCACTGCCCAGGAGGTGCTGCCATGATCTAGGGTGTGGCAGATGAGAAGAAGTAATTGATTCTCAAACAGCGTGAATCATAGAAAGAATTATGCTGTATCGACAGAAACTGCTTCGAATAATATCGGGACGGATCGTCGTTTCTTTTTTGCATGCAATGCATTCGAGGGTGGGAGTACACCAAAAGAGTAAGACAGAGATAGCAAATCGTGATATCAGTCATAAAAGCGTGCAGTAAACTGCACAAAGCCTCAAATCGTTGCAACGTGTTGCATGGAAAAGATATTACAATTACATTCCAGTTACGATCATGGAAGAATTCCCGCAAGCAGAACGCCAATTGTTGGATCAATTCGCAAGATTCATTTCCTGAGAAGAATACCTCGCGTGGGAAGAACGGTGCAACGAGTGTATCAAATCGTTGCAAGAACACAGCCGTGTGAAACGTCCTCGAATATCGATCGGTGTTCGACAATCCATGGTTGCTCGAATCGCACGTCTCGAAGGATTGAAACATTCGTTGCGCGGACGTTTCGTGCGTGAAGGTGCCGGACATTAGAGCACAGGATTTTTGTGGCGCGAAATAGTCGCTGCGTTCGATGACCGTGTATTAACTGGTGCCGTGTTAAATTCGAACTACGTCGAGCCACGCAACTTCCTCCAGGATGCGGCGACCATCGTGTTGGAGCATGTGCGAGGTGCTTTGAGGAAACAGCGGAACCTCAAAGTGAACACGGTGTTCAACGGCGAATTTGTGGCAGGTGACAAGCATGCTTGTAAAAGGATCAACACCTGAAACTGCGAACTCTTCCGCTCATCTGATCTGCAGGAGTGGTACCAGCGATGCGTCATCGAACCCACCCTGACATCGCTGGAAGAGTTCCAGGAACGCGACAGCGGATGGGCATTGACGAGAAGCCTCAACCTCACCGTCAATGTCAACAAGTACAATCCGCTACGTGCAGGATGCCACTTCAATTTGCCGCGTGATTTATTGCTGAAGAAAGCATCAATTAGCGTGCAAACCTCAGACAACGCATGCTTCGCGTGGGCAGGGGTTGCCGCTCTCTATCCTGCCGAACGAGACACCGCCCACCCAAGTTCATAGGACCACTATGCTTCCGTATTAAAGCTCCAGGGCATTGAATTTCCAATGCCCCTGGAGCAGATTGGAAAGTTTGAAGGGTTGAACAACATCTCCGTCAACGTGTACACCTTCGAGACGAAGAAAGGGTCGACAGTCTTTCCGCTGCGTCTCACCAGCCGAAAGAGGGATCGACACGTCAACCTGCTCTACACGCCGAATCGAGAGGACGGCGATATAGGACACTTTGTACTGATCAA
This sequence comes from Andrena dorsata, assembly GCA_929108735.1. Lineage (NCBI taxonomy): Eukaryota > Metazoa > Arthropoda > Insecta > Hymenoptera > Andrenidae > Andrena > Andrena dorsata. The sequence continues at coordinate 1,903,103 of OV815487.1, forward strand.
GGACTTGTCTCGGCTGGTGAGCGCCCAGTTGAGCAAGAACAAAGCCAAGAAATTTATCTGTGATCGGTACGTATAGAAAACATATGCAACGTTGGAAAATATATCGCGAAAAAAAATTAAATAAATTTTTTTTGGGTTTACAGGTGCATGCACTACTTCAGATCTCTCGAGAAGTTGGAGGCCCATTCGCTGGACTGCGGCAAGATGAACAACTGTACCATCCTGCTGCCCAGCGAAGGAAACAATCTCCTCAGCTTCAGTAACCACTGCAGGAAGGACCGACTTCCTTTCATGGTATATGCAGATCTCGAGTGCATCTTTGAAAAAACAGAGGACAACCGAGTGGGTGATATAGATAATAAATTGCGCGCATATCAGCACCATAAAGTGCGCAGTATTGCATATTATATGCATTGTTCATACGATACATCGCTATCGACGTATTGATGTCGCCGCGACGCGGATTGTGAAAACCCCAAGGTGGTCTACCTCGTGCGCGAAAAATCAAAATTTAGACCATGAAGCTCCGGAATTAATATTGCAAATATGAACACAACGCAACCCACCTTTACCCTACGGACTGACCGAACGTTGATAACTTTAAACACTAATAATTTGAGCAGTGGGACGAGGGGGGAAATGATCGATACGTGATTATTTAGAGGAAAGCCTGCTGAAAATATTGCAATTGGTCCCAAAGTGGAACTTTTCGACGTTTGGAAGATATCCCTAATCAAATTTAAAAAATGTCGCCATTTTCGTTAATGCATATAAAAATATTTTTTAATGGATTGTTTATATTAGTTACTAATAAAAAAAGATATTTATCGCATAAACCTGGTCTTTAATTTAAACAAACCGATTTGTTGCTACTTTCCTTCATTATTCGAATTTTCCGTATAACTTGGAAACGAAAAGTTTCCCAAAATTTTGCGTACACCACTGTAAAGGGCATTAAATAAGGTATCAAATAAACAGAATTAAATTTTTTCATCACAAATAAGGTAACAAAATTAAAAAATAAATAAATACATAATTGTTTAAAAAAGGTAAATTATACATCATTAGATAGGAATAATTTTTTCCTGTTTTTTAGCGCAACTTTCATTCCGATATCTTAAAAAAAAGACCCAAAAGGCGGCAAATTTAAAATCCGGCCCACTGTGCGTCGCCTCCGACGTAACGTAAATTCTAAGGCCGGCCGGTTACGCCGCAATGGAGTACTGTGCGGGGCGGGTGGATTGGCTTTGAAAGGATCTCGGAGGAAAAGAAGAGGTGTGTTTCGTCTTGGGGCCGCCAGTCAGATTCATCAGTAGGGCTATAACCAGAGTTGGGCAAAAGTTTATCTAAATAAAAATCTCAATTAACGAACAAAAGATACATAATTTTTATTCGTTACTCGAGGCTCGAATAATTGAAATTATCTTAATCGAAGAGCAACGAATAAATAATTTTGTTCGATGAGAATTTATTCGACGAATAGGGATAATTTTTTGGAATTAGAAAACGAGAGAGATGGGGATCGTGTGCTAGAGTGCGGTCAGCAGGAGAGCATGGTGCGAGGAGGTAGTCTTGAGGGAATATGGCACGAGAGCTGCGTCTAGCGTCAGAGGTTAGAGCCTCGCCTGAACGTAGCAATAATGAAAGATAGAGAGGTCCGGGAGTGTAAGAAGGAAAGATGAATAAGATACAAAACGGTAATGGTGTATTATATTTAAAGAAGATCTTCTTTATTTCGGGATATTTGTCTAAGACTGTCCAATAGGGTGGTCCTTAGCTATAGGGGTCGAATTTTTTTTTGAGTTTTTTTTTGGCCTTACCCGCCTAAAATATGAGGTTTGGTGAGAAAATGATATGTGTAAAGTTTCAAAGTGATTGGACAACGGGAACCCGTGTCGCATTTGAGTTGAAGTTTTGAAAATATCGTGATATCCCAATATTTCTGCATTTTTACGAAAAGTTGTTTATCTAGCACAAATTCGCTACATTGTATCGAATTCTGTAGACATTTCTTATGAAGAAACCATTCACGAAAAATGTCAGAACGGTTTATAACTCGGACTGTTCGAGAAAATATCCATCGGGAACGCGTGCACGGTGTTTTGCCGCCTGGCGGCCATGGCTAGCCTGCCGCGTCTCGCCAGGGCCGTGGCTACGCGCAATCGACGCGGTGCCCCGTAGAATGCTCCTTAGCTATAAGAGTCATAATTTGTTACGAATTTTTTTGGGTCTTCGGCTACTTTCGAAGTATCAATGAATATTGTTTAATAAAAGTATAATTTCTTACATGTATAATAGTAACATTCGTATATTACTTCCAACAATAAACTCAAAATCTTTGAATTAGTCTTAGCACATAAAACAGCGTCTGAGTTACGGCAGTACGTAAGCCAGCTACCTGAGGTATAAAACCCAGTCATCCATTTAGTCACCCTCACTGGTTTTTCCCTGCGAAGGACCTTTTATTGTAACGTTAGCGGCTTCGTCACTAGCTCGCCTTCCCAAGTAAGAGATAATTGTATCGTTTAGCGTAGGTGGGTAGGGGAGATCAGAGCTGGTAGGCCAGTTTTTCAATTTTTGATTTTTAATGAATTATGTGGACGAAATATCATTAAACCGGTTAGTATATTTGATAGAGCATACATTTGCCTATCTGATTAAATTATTAATGTTGACTCAATGTGACAACAATTAAGGCATTTTAATGTTTTTCTAACACCTTCCATGCTAGTCATCAGTTAAGAAAATATTATTAGTAACTTATCTCAGTCGTAATAAAATAACACAATGTCACAAGAGTTGTTTCATTATAAAATATTAATTTCTTTCTTTCATATTGTTACGTTTCGTCGTAGTCATAAAAGAAACCGGGTATAAAGGAAGTATAAATGAACATGAACTAAGTACTCCAAAGTCAACAACAAATGTAATGCAATACAATTAATATAACAGTAACGATTGGGAAGGATTGTTCGGAAGCACGTCTGCTCGCAATGGCGTCTGTGACAGAAGTGACAGCTTGACAGGCGATCGATCAGATCGCCTTCTTCTCGCTGTCACATGTCTTCGTCGCGAGCACCAGCGGGCCATGGATCCAATGCATAGGGTGCTCGCAACACTGCTCCCCCCTCTCGAGGAGCGGTCGTCCCGACCGTTGCAACTCTTCCGTCGCCTGCAGCCGTACCCTGGTCCGGAAGGGTGGAAAGGATGCTGTGCGCTGTGTGGCCCCTTCCGTCCATCGCCTCGGCATTCGCCTTCACGCCCGAGGGGAAAACCACTCCAAAAACCCTGGGCAAGACGTGGGTACGTGGGTCCCGCGTCTCTGCCCTCCTCTTGCGTCTTCGAACTTGTGGACTTCTGTCTTGTGCGGCTTTCCTCTTCTACGACGGGGCATCTTCTTCTTGGGCAGAGGCGGGCGAGGAGGTCGTCTACTGGTTGGGACTCTTCGACTTTCTAGCCGTCGGGGTTCAGGTTGATGCTCCCGGAACGGCTCCTCTGTTTCCTGCCTTGTTCAGTTCTCCCTCGGTGACGGTTCCCTCGGGATTCTCGGATTTTCCACCGGGGCTTCCGGAACGTCCCTCGCTGGTCCGCTGCATTTCCCCGAGCGTCCCTCGACGTCCTGCGGCGGCGTTGCATCCTTCTCGTGGCGCGGCCGCTGCTCGAAGTCCCCATCCTTTGTAGCTCCGGAGTCTATTCCTGGGCTGCTCGGGTGACGTCGCGTTCCGGGTCCCCTTAGTGAAGAAAGTGGACAGAAATTAATTCCCTTTCTCCTTCTGCGAGAGTCCGGTGGAGCGAGACAGAACCAGGAAAACGGAAAGGCGAGACGGAGACCGAAAGCAGGGGGTTGCGGCTAGTCACAAGCTTGCTCTCGGCCCGTTCCCCGATCAATCCGCCCAGAACTGCCAGCTCGCCTTCGTTCTTCTTTCTTGTACGCCTCCAGTTTTCCAATCCGTGGCTTCCTGATGGCCCCATTCCTCTTCGTGGCCTCTGGTGCTGCTCCAGGGGACCGTCTCGGTGCGGCTCGTCAGCGGCCCCGTCTCCGCGATGTCCCCTCTGACCGATCCGTGCGACTGCGTCGCACGTCCGTCCAGTGGTTGGGGACACCATTTCCCGTCCGCTGTCCACCTCGTAGGGAGGGACCCCTCGGTAAGCACCGTACCGGGGACGCGGCCAGGATCCCAGCCAGGAGGCTAGCGGGGTGGTTCCACGTATGTCTGCACCCCGCTGTGGACTACCACGCTATTGTGGCACATTCGGGGAATTCGGGGTCGCCTTCAAGCCGCGGCAGCAGTCCCCCGACACCTTGTCCCTCGTCGTGGGGTATCGTGTTCTCTGAAACAGACTCAAGAATGGGGGGCCGGGCTACGGGGGCAGCCTCCGCAGCCCAGTCCACCTAATTAGCTTAAACTAATCTTCTTTCTTGAGTCCTCCTCTTGTTTGTGTCTCCTGATCCTTGGAAATCTTCACTCCTCTTGGCATCGTCCTTCATATTTCGCCAGGCGTCGCACGTGCACCACCTTGCACTTCTTCCTAGGCGAGTGTTGAATCCTGTAGACGACGTCGTTGATCCTCTTCACCACCGTGTAGGGTCCTTCCCAGTCGGATTGTAGTTTCGGACACTTCCCTTTCACTCTTCGTGGTTGGAATAACCACACTCGTTCTCCGGGCTGGAACTCTACCGCGTGCACACGGTTGTCGTACCAGGACTTCATCTTCGAACTGTAGACATCCAGGCGTTGTCGAACGAATTCATGGATCCTCTTCATTTTTCCTCGGATCCATTCAGAGTATCCTTGGTGGATGTCCTCGTCTTCCTCCACTTCCGGGGGCAGTCCTCTCCATAATTGCAAGGGTAGGCGAAGTTCCTGGCCATACATGATCATCGCTGGCGTTAATTGCGTAGCCTCATGACGCGCTGATCTATAAGCGAGGAGGAACATGGGAATCCACTCGTCCCAATCCCGTTGGTGCTCCGAAACGAACATTGCGAGGTATTGGAGCAATGTTCTATTCAAACGTTCCACCATTCCGTCGGATTGAGGGTGCAGGGGAGTTGTTCGCGTTTTCCTGATTCCCAACAGCTTCATCAGTTCCTTGAACACGGAGGATTCGAAATTCCTTCCTTGGTCCGTGTGTATCTCCAGTGGTACACCATGACGACAGACCACGTTGTGCAGAAGAGCCCTTGCCACTGTGACAGCTCGCTGGTCTGGCATCGCGATTACTTCCGGCCACCGGGTAAAGTAGTCCGCCACGACCAGAATAAACCTGTTGCCGGCCTGAGACCTCGGGAGCGGACCCACAACGTCCAGGGCAAGCCTCTCGAACGGAGCTCCCACGTTGTACACTCTCAGGTTCCCCGCTCCTCTCTGACGAGGTCCCTTCTTCGCCGCACAGGTGTCACACCGCCGGCACCACTCTTGAACGTCCCGTCGACACGTGGACCAGAAGAACTGCTGGCGGATCTTCGCCAAGGTCTTATTCACTCCGAAGTGTCCAGCTGTTGGCGCATCATGGAATTCCCTCAGTACCTCTGCGACCCTCTCGCGCGGCACTACCAAAAGCCATGAGGTCGTCGCACCATCGTGGGACTCCCATTTCCTGAAAAGTAAACCTTCATGAATTTCCAGCGAGTCCCAGATTGACCAGTAATATTTCGTCTGTGGGGAGAAACGAGCAACGTCTTGCCAGTCGGGCTTCTCCCCTTCCCCTTTCTTTTTCAAGATGAAGCCAATCTCTTCATCTTCTTCCTGACTTCGTTTCCATTCGCTCTTCCTTTCGTCACAGAATATCCGGTGAATTTTCTTCGTGCTCAGCACTTCCTCTTCTGCCTCCTTTTTATCCAGTCGGTCGCATTTCCTGCAATCTTCTTCGATGCAAGGTCTTCTAGAAAGTCCATCAGCGTTTCCGTGGGCTCTTCCTTCCCGGTGTCGAATCTCGAAGTCGTACTCTTGTAAACGTTCAATCCAGCGGGCAACTTGTCCTTCGGGATTCTTGAAGGTCAGCAGCCAACGGAGCGCTGCATGGTCAGTCCTTACGAGAAATCTCCGTCCGTAGAGGTAATGGTGGAAATGCTCGATAGACTTTACCACTGCTAGTAACTCCCTCCGAGTCACGCAGTAGTTCCTTTCGGCTTTACCTAAGGTTTTGGAGAAGTAGGCTACAACCCGCTCTTGGCCTTCGTGTTCCTGCGAGAGGACACCGCCTATGGCGAGGTCGGAGGCATCCGTATCCAGGATGAAATCCTTGTCCATCACCGGATAGGCCAGCACCGGCGTTCCGGTTAGCCTCTTCTTCAATTCTTGAAAAACTTCTTGACATCCTTCGGTCCATTGGAAGTTTTGCTTGGCCTCGGTGAGGCGATGCAGGGGCTTTGCGATCCTGGAGAAATCCTTCACAAATTTCCTATAGTAGGTGCATAATCCCAAGAAGCTTCTTAATTCCATCACGTTCTTCGGCTGTGGCCATTCCGAAATCGCTTTGACCTTCTCCGGGTCCGTCTTGACTCCGCTCTCGGTGACGATGTGGCCCAGATACTTCACTTCCCGGCAGAAGAAGGAGCATTTCTTGGGACTCATCAATAGTCCGGCTTGGCGTAGACGCGAAAACACCGTTCGAAGGCGTTCGAGCTCCTCTTCAAAGTCCTTCCCGAAGATGACGATGTCGTCCAAGTAGACTAAACAGATTTTCCAGGTCAGGTCCCGTAGTACGTCTTCCATCAGTCGTTCGAATGTTGCAGGGGCGTTGCAGAGTCCAAAGGGCATCACTTTGAACTGCCACAGTCCCGTCCCCACTGAGAACGCAGTTTTCTCTCGGTCCTTTTCGTCCATAGAGATCTGCCAGTATCCGCTCTGCAAATCCACGGTTGAAAACCACGAAGATCCGGTGAGAGCGTCCAGAGTATCCTCGATGCGGGGCAGGGGGTACGAGTCCTTCTTCGTTATCTCGTTGAGGCGTCGAAAATCCACGCAGAACCTTATGGTGCCGTCCTTCTTCTTGACAAGGACGATCGGAGAAGACCACGGGCTCCGCGATTCCTCGATTACGCCCTGTGCCAACATTTTCCGAAGTAGTTCCTCTACTTCTGCTCGTCGGTGTAGCGGTAACCTCCGCGGTGCCTGCTTGATGGGGCGGCTATCCCCAGTGTCGACGACATGCTTCACCCGGTCGCAATTCCCGATTTGAGTCGAGTCCTTGGCGAAAACGTCCTGAAATTCACGAAGTAAATCAGCAAAAAGTTTCTTTTGTCTTTCTGCCAAACCTGACGAACAGCGTGTGTACAGCTCTTCCAAATGCTGTGGGACGACCGTTTCCCCTTCTTCTTGTGGTGTGTCCTCCTCGGCGATCGGCTCACCAAAATGAATCTCTGGTTTTCCGGGAAGACATAGGACTCCTCGAGATAGGTCGATGCTGCAGCGGTGCTTCTTCAGGAACGCCGCTCCTAAGATGCATTTTTCCACCATGTCGACGACGTAGAAGTCCTCCACGCTCGAGAGTCCTCCAACGCTGAGATCCAAGCTCTTCTTTCCAAAAACTTTGATTTTCTCTCCAGTAGTAGAGCGAATGTCGACCTTCGTCCTATCGAGTTCGCTTGTAGGGCAGAACTCCTTCTCCAGAAGGTTGATGGGAGAACCTGTGTCTAAAATAATCGGACAGGGATTTCCATTTATTGTTCCACATACGTAGATCTCTCCAGTTGGATTCCATTGGTGCCCAGTCGCCTCCTGCATCGCCACACTCTTGACGACCGGGGGACTGTACTTTCCGGTCCGGCGTCTCCCCCTTACGCCGTCCTCTTCCCGTTTCCCTCAGATTTCCTGGTTGCCACTCTTGTCTGGCCGTTCTTGGCCTGGAAACAATCCTTCTGCATATGCCCTGTTTTTCCACAAAGCCAGCACTTCGGTTTCCTCGGCCCGTCGTCCGTTCGTTCCTCGGGTTTCCCAAATCTTGGCTGTTTCGGCGGGAACCTTTCAAAGTTGTCAAACGGTTTAGCCTTTCGTTTTTCCGTGTAACGTTCTCGCGATTCGGCCGCGGGGCGGCGAGACATTGCCTCGACGGCCTCGATCTCGAGGGCCCTGGTCACGGCGGCCCTTAGAGACGTAAAACCGCCTAGTCGCAGTTCCCGCTGCATTACGGGGTTAGCCAACGCCGTGACAAACTGAGATGCGGCCAATTTATCGCGGGTTTCCGCCGGGCAATCGTTAAAAGCGGATTGCGCCAGACGTTCAATTTTGGTGGCAAGCGAGGAGATGCTCTCATCCCTTCGCTGCCTATGGCTCTGGAAGAGTACGTAGTTCAGGTTGGACAGGTTTTTCGCCCCGTAACGAAACTCTAGCGCGGAAACCAACTCCGCAAAACTTTCGCACTGAGCCGCGGAGAGCGTCGTAAGGACGCTCCTTGCCGCGCCTCCGAGGGAAGCGATCAAGGCCGTAGCCTTCTTTTGATCGTCCCACCCATTCGCGCGCGCGATCGTCTCGAACTGAACTTTGTACTCCTCCCACGAATTTTTACCGTCGAAAATCGTCGGTTTCACCGCGTACCCCAAACTAAGTACGCGCGGTTCCGAAAGAGAGGCAGCGGCGGGTGCGCTAACGGGTGCGGGGATCTGCGTCGATAGAACACTATTTACAGGGGCATTTTCCCCACCCCGAAGGTTCGCGCCGCTACCAACCGAACCTGTTCCGCTTTGCAATGAAGCGGTTACGACCTGGATCCGTTCCTCCAAATTTGACATGCGCGCCTCGAAAGCCGCCTGAGTCCGCCGGTCCTCGATCTCCTTCTCCTCTCTCCGGCGATCCTCCCTCTGTCTGCGGGCTTCGTCGTCCCTCCGCTGCTCCCGCATCTGTCCCACGATACTCAACTGGAGGGAGGAGAACAGCTCTTGGATGGAAGAATCCGCCGTCGCTGCAGGAGGAGGGTCCGAAGTGACCGCGGAAGCGCGAGTGGGCATGCCACTTCGAGTGGTCATCCCACTTCTGACACCAGTGTTACGTTTCGTCGTAGTCATAAAAGAAACCGGGTATAAAGGAAGTATAAATGAACATGAACTAAGTACTCCAAAGTCAACAACAAATGTAATGCAATACAATTAATATAACAGTAACGATTGGGAAGGATTGTTCGGAAGCACGTCTGCTCGCAATGGCGTCTGTGACAGAAGTGACAGCTTGACAGGCGATCGATCAGATCGCCTTCTTCTCGCTGTCACATGTCTTCGTCGCGAGCACCAGCGGGCCATGCATAGGGTGCTCGCAACAATATTTTAATAATAAGCTGAAATTTTTTCAACTTAAACATTAATTATAATATATTTATAACATCGCGAAATTTAAACAAAAAATAAAAATCACTTTATAAATAACAAAATAACAGTTTAAACCTTATTAACGTTAGTAGTCAACCAGCCCCGACCGATCATTTTAACTTCAATAATCTATATAATCTTCATTTATTTGTGTATAAACAAAAATACTATCTCAATAGATCGTCTAATAAACAAACTTTAAAATAGTCCCTTAACATTTATTCTATTGTAACTATATAAAGCGTGAGAAAATAAAATCTTTAAGAAAAAATATTTACTTACATAATCAATTTTTTTACAAACGCTTATAACTGTTAAAAAACGTGCGATCGCGGGGTCGGACATAAATGAATGGCATAGTAGAAGTAACTTCTTTCTACAGTGAATCTTTTCGCAGTAAAGCATATGTCGGTGCAAGGTTATTAACAATTAGTCAACCTACCCCTTGAGACAACTAGCCTCGGTCTCTCCTACTCTCCGGTTTTTCGCCGTGGGCTGGAGTGAGTCAGGCTATCGCCGCGTTACCTGACTGGCAGGTATTTTTCGGCGTGCGGAAGTGGATAGTATCGCATTTTGGCGCCAATTTTTCCGGCGCGTTTCTGGCGTCGCTTGAGGAACGCGTACCTGTGCGAGGGCTGTATAAATTGCCCTCCAAAAGTGACGCGAGTTCTCAGTCTTGTAGTAGCCCTTGAAGGTACGGTGTCGAGTCGTTAATATTTACAAGTATATTATCCGGTTCTTGGACTTTATTAAAACAGCGCGCATCGCCAGTTCGCGTTGATATAAAGGAGTGCTAAACGGAACGTGAATTTAGAAAAATGGACACCAGAAGTTCTAATAAAATATATTTGCTGGGACATGACGAAAGTCAAATTGTTAGCTCAAAACTTCCTAGTAATGGACAAGTTTTACGTGTATTGTATTACAATTTGCGAAAAGTAAAATTAGATATTCGACCAAGTGCCGCGATGGTAATAAAAGAAGTGGAAGTATTTTGGGAGAAAGCACGTATCCCTGTAAAACAATCGTACAATAGTATTACAAAACTAATAGCGTTGTATGCAAGTGTGCGACTATTGCAACCGTCCGAAAAGCGCCGAAGTGAACTACAAGAAAGCAAAGAAAAGGAATTTCTTAACTCACTAGACGATCTTTTTGATATCGCACATAGTGATTGTTCGAGAAATCGCACTTATCGCGCCATCTCCCGAGACCTAGATCACTCAGGCGTGGTGACGCATAGTCCTATCCCCCCCCCTTGTTCATGTGGAGCATCGATCCTGTCTCCCTCCCATCGATCGGCGATCAGCACGCGGATTCGAGGAAATCAACAGCGATTCCCTCGATCTACTTGTCGACGAGCCGTCCACCAGGTAACCCGCTTTGAAACCGCTTCCGCTTGCAAAAGTTCGCTTGATTTGCTTCGCTTTTACGGGATTCGCGCCGAATCCACGTGCTTTATCGCCGCTTAATTAGAAATTGCCTACAGCGTAGGAATTAGTGCTGTTAAGTGTCTTAGAGCTGTAAAACAAACATTATAACGAGCATAACGGACCTTTATTGTATAAAATGTAAATATTGTAAATTTAACATAGCCGTTAACATTAAAGTCTTTAAGCTAAGTCTAAACCAGTTCGCGAGTGTCCCATCCGACCATGTGCGTTGCTCCAAACTTTTGCTAACAGTGATGCATTAACAATGATGCATATAGAAAGTGACAAACATTTTCTATTAAATCAAAGACAAAAGGGGAGACCAGGATCAATGATTGGAGTAGATAGAAATTTAACAGAAAAGGAACAGCGGAAAACAATTCGACAAGAAGAAGATGAGATACGCAAACAACGATTTGAAGTGATGGCGGAAGTAGAAGGTATATATATTTAAATTTGATATACATATATGTATTTCTAATTTTTAATTTGTTTTAACGTATTTCTAGACTTGAGGTAACTTTTTGTCGATTGCGCGAAGCCACGGCCCTGGCGAGACACGTCAGACGAGCAATGGTCGCCACTGCCGCCAAGCGGAAAAACACCGTGCACGCGTTCCTGCTGGGTATTTTCTCAAACAATCCGAATTTAAAACCGTTCCGACATTTTTCGTGAATGGTTTCTTCATCAGAAATGTCTACAGAATCCGATACTTTTGAGCGAATTCGTGCTAAATAAACAACTTTTCGTAAAAATGCAAAAGTATTGCGTAGTAATTATGCACATCGGCACTTTTTTAAACTTTGACGGCCGATTACAACCGTATAAAACCATCAAATTTGATAATTGTATACACCGATATATTCGGGAAACTCTCCTCTGTCTTTTGAGAGTAAATTGAACTTTCCAGCAGTCTTGGTTTTCACGTAATACCTCATTCTTGCCCAAAATCGTGCGCTTTTTACAAAAACGCATGTTTTCCAAAAACTGAGGGTGATAGAACACTTTTATTTACGGATTCGTGTTTGGGGCGGAAAACTGTACTAGGATCTCGGAGTGCATATTGCAGATCCAAATACGTGTTGAACAGTGCAATTAAGACCCCAAATCGCCTATTCTGGCTTATACTTAGCGTTGTATACTAATTTTAAAAGCTAAAACTCAAAGATTTCGTCAATATTTTTCGAAGTAACGCATACATATTATTATTGTACATCTAATAAACTGTACTTTTATTACAAAGTATTCACTGATACTTCCAAAATAGACGAACACAATTATATCCGAAATTGACGAGAAATCACGATATTTTCAAAACTTTCAACTCAAATGCGGCACGGGTTCCCGTTGTCCAATCACTTTGAAATTTTACACATATCATTTTCTCACCAAACCTCATATTTTAGGAGGGTAAGACCAAAAAAAATCGGAAGTTGAAAAATAAGGACCACCCTACTGTCCAATCTTTATTTGTCTCGTCGAAGAAATAATATCTATAAAATAAGATAAATCTGCAAGCGCAACATTCAAAGCCTCCGGTGTTGCAAAATTCAAATAATTTACAAATCTAGTTTGTAAACTAGTAAGGAGAGATGCAATTAAGGGATTACAAAATTTCCATGTCTTGTCTTTCAAAATGTTCAACTTCCGTTGTAGAGACAGCAAACAGGGTAATAATATTCCGTAAAAGACGTTGTTTTCACCTTGTAAAATGTCTATTGAACGCGCTATCGGTGATGTACACTGTAAATGTTCCTCTATGTATAGGAATTCATTGGATTTTAAAATGTTCTTGATTTCCAAGACTTTTCCTATTTCGGCGATTTTGTGTCTACTCTCTAATATTTGTTTTAAAGAGAGAATTCCACCTAGTCTCGCCAGGTCTATGTAACGTGTGGCCAAGTATTCTTTGAATTTCTTCTGCAGATTTTGGCCTCATAGCGGCCTTCCACAAAACATTGCATTTTTCAATGGTTGCTGTGTGAATCTTGGATAACAATTTATTTTTACGGGTCGTGCGCATCATATCCGTTGTTATGCATAAATTTAATGTATGCGCGGTGCATCTAATGTGGCGTGGCAACACATGCTTCATAAATGGCTTGTGGACTATTGTAATATTTTCTTCTCTTTCTTCGTGTTCTTGTTGTTGTTCTTCTTCATCTTCCTCATCTTCTTCACCTTCGGTTGACGAATTCGACGAAATATCATTTTCACCTTCTACTGTGACAGAAGATCCGTTGAGTCCAAACATTTTGAATGCTTTAACAAAATTACTAGCGTTATCGGTAATGGTGGCCACGATTTTATCGCTCGTCAGCCCAAATTTTGTATGAATACTAGTCAACATGGTCGTAATCCTTTCGAATGAATGAACACCGGCGAAGCGGCGACAAGCAAGCGCCGCTGATTTTCTTTCTCCCTTCTCCTGGGTGTATAATTCCAGCGCAATGTTGTTAAACGCTTGTTCTTGTCAAAATCGATAACCGGGAGGAATTGGATCAACGAATATGAATTTAGCTAACTATTTAATAAATTTGCGATTGGCTCTTAGAAACTACGTCATTTTTGTAATTAACAAAAGGTGTAAAACTGATGGTCCTTGTAAGACTCACTCGAGCCCCGAGAGCAAAACCGAACATACGTAATATTTAAAACCCTTGAGAATTCCTTAGTTGTGTTTAAATCTTCCTTTCTATTCATTAAAGTTATCAGTTATCAGTTATTTGTGTTATTTGTGTTATCAGTTATATATTATATTATTGTCATATTTATTATTATAATTATCCGTAAAAATGAGTGTGTGTGAAGTGAATATATCGGCTAGTGAAGTATCTGCATCGGTAAATAAACAATTACCTACAATTGTAAACGGCAAATATTTTAAAATTATTCAAGAAAAGTCGAATGAGAAAAATATTGTTGGCTTGTGTCAAATTTATTCGCCAAAAGCAGTAGAAATAAAGGGACAAATAACGTCATCGTCAAATTTGCGCTCACACCTAAAGCGGAAACATGAAGCAGAATTTGAGGAATATATTGCGGAATCAAAGAGAAGGAAGGGAACTGTGAACTCGGAAGAATGTCGACATTGTCGACGTGGCCAAAAAGAAGCAAATAGAAACGCCCGCAATCAGTTCGAAGTGGATGTCACAAATTATCTAATTAGTGCAATGATTCCCCTAAGGTCAGTAGAAGATACTTACTTTCGCTGCATGCTAAAAAACCTGGGAGTTAATGAAAAAATTACTAGTATAAGTCGACGTTCAGTGGGGAGAATCATGAACAAACTGTTTTTGGAAAATACGTGCAATATTAAAAATGAACTGAACGAGGTTTCATTTGTGTGCACAACAGCAGATATCTGGTCTGCAAGAAGAAGAAGTTTCTTTGGTGTGACGGCGCATTGGATTTCGTCACAATACGAAAGAAAATCAGCGGCGCTTGCTTGTCGCCGCTTCGCCGGTGTTCATTCTTTCGATAGGATTACGACCATGTTGACGAATATACATACAGAATTTGGGCTGACGAGCGATAAAATCGTGGCCACCATTACCGATAACGCTAGCAACTTTGTTAAGGCATTCAAGATGTTTGGACTCAAGGAATCTTCTGTCACAATAGAAGATGTAAATAATGTTTCGTCGAATTCGTCAACCGAAGATGAAGAAGATGCCGAAGATGAAGAAGATGAAGAAGATGAGGAAGATGAGGAAGATGAGGAAGATGAAGAAGATGAAGAAGATGAAGAAGATGAAGAAGAACAACAAGAAGAACACGAAGAAAGAGAAGAGAATATTACATTTGTCCACAAGCCATTTGTTGGCTTTTTATTTAAACAATTTTTGGGGATCAATAATATACGACTTGTTCGTTCACTGTCTCAGAGGAATCTGAGGTAGCCTCCGATCACCGTTTATTACATAAGGCTGAGGTACGCGATGTTGCCATATCGTATACATCAATGTGGCCCCACATGGCGCGTAACTTAAATCTACTTATCCTAAGGCAAACAATTAGTCAACACCATTTATGAAGCATGTGTTGCCACGCCACATTAGATGCACCGCGCATACATTAAATTTATGCATAACAACGGATATGATGCGCACGATCCGTAAAAATAAATTGTTATCCAAGATTCACACAGCAACCATTGAAAAATGCAATGTTCTGTGGAAGGCCGCTATGAGGCCAAAATCTGCAGAAGAAATACAAAGAATACTTGGCCACACGTTAAATAGACCTGGCGAGACTAGGTGGAATTCTCTCTACGATTCTTTGAAACAAATATTAGAGAGTAAAGACAAAATCGCAGAAATAGGGAAAGTCTTGGAAATCAAGAACATTTTAAAAGCCAATGAATTCCAATACATAGAAGAACATTTACAGTGTACATCGCCGCTAGCGGGTTCAATAGACATTTTACAAGGTGAAAACAACGTCTTTTACGGAATATTATTACCCTGTTTGCTGTCTCTACAACGGAAGTTGAACATTTTGAAAGACAAGACATGGAAATTTTGTGAACCCTTAATTGCATCCTTCCTTACTAGTTTACAAACAAGATTTGTAAATTATTTGAATTTAACAACACCGGAGGCTTTGAATGTTGCGCTTGCGGCTTTATCACATCCGCATTTTAAAAACCGGTGGTTCCTGTGCATCACGGAACATCATCGGAAGGTGCTCCAGGATCTCTTCGAACAAAAAATCATACAGGAAATGAAACAGAACGGCGAGTCTTCAATTACACGAACGCCTACAACCTCGACTCATGAAGACATTTTCGATTTCGGCGACAATCCAGCGAACCAAGTTATCAACTATTCATCAAAAGCATCATTGCAGGTCAGTATATTTTTACCTCATTAGTAAATATATTTTTTCTAGTTAATAAATATATAATGCCGCATGCATATTGTTATTTTATAGATATTACATTTCTTCGACGAGACAAATAAAGATTGGACAGTCTTAGACAAATATCCCGAAATAAAGAAGATATTCTTCCAATATAATACACCATTACCGTCGTCAGCACCAGTAGAAAGACTATTTTCGTATGCGAGCATTACAAACTCGCCAAAGTGTAATAGACTCTTAGACAAAAACTGTCAAAAAAGAGTTATTTTGAAAGCGAATTTGGACAAACAAAAAAAGAAAAAGTGAAATTGTGGAACCCAAAAAGTCTACAAACTCTATAAATTGTCATATTTTAAAAAATATAAAATTATACATTATTGAAATAAGCTATCAAATTAACTGGTTAACTGGCAATATATTATATATGATCAACAAAAAATCTGGCCAAATCTGCCAATTCTGTATCATATATGATGAAATAGAATAACTTTGTGATTCACTTAATTTTTCAATGTTGCCAGTTTGAGCACGAATAATAAATAAAGCCGTCCTGCCAGTTAACCGGTTAAAGAGACTTTATCTTTATTTGTCGTCAAATAAAAATAACAAAGAGTAATTTTTATTTGAACCGCCATGGATGAATGAGTTTATTCGACGGGAATTCATCCGTCGACCACAAATCATTTTTTTAATCGAAGGCCTACATTCTTGAGGCCTCCCGAGACCCGAGCCGAACGACGTTGTACATCGCTCACACGTCTAACCTGTCACCTGGAGTTTAACGAAACGTGTCTTCATTTCTGCAAATAAATTTAAGTGTAATATCGCTAATAATGACACTTCAAATTGTGTCGGGTTTTGTATCTTATCCATCTTTCCTTCTTACACTCTCGGGCCTCTCTATCTTTCATTATTGCTACGTTCAGGCGAGGCTCTAACCTCTGACGTTAGACGCAGCTCTCGTGCCATATTCCCTCAAGACTACCTCCTCGCATCATGCTCTCCTGCTTACTGCACTCTAGCACATGTTCCCCATGTCTCTCGTTTTCTACTTCCAGAGTTATTTGAGCTTCAAATAATTTTCAAAAAATTACCCTTTTTCGTCGAATAAAGTCTCATCGTACAAAATTATTTATACGTTGCTCTTCGAATAAATATAACTTCGATTATTCGAGCCTCGAGTAACGAATAAAGATAAAGTATCATTTATTGGATCGTTATTTAAATAATTTTTTATGTAGATAATGCCCAACTCTGGCTATAACTGACGGCCCCTGCCCTAGACACACACGGGGACACAGAGGATATAATTTCAAGGCATAACAGTAATTTCATTGACCACGTGGGGCATAATTAAAGGAAAAGAGGCTTTTTTCACTTCGGACAATGTTCCAAATGTTGTTAAAGCCATAAATACACGAGCAAACTGGACTCGAATACCATGTTTTGCACGTTGTTTTCATCTGGCTATTAGGACTTGCTTAAAAAAATGAGCGATATGAAATAATTCCTAAGAAATTCCGAACTATAGTTGGATTTTTTTCACGTTCAATATCTGCGAGAGAAACATTTATACAATGTTAGAAGTCTAGGGATTCCGAAATAATGCCTCTGCAATTGGTACAAGAAGTAGACACCCGATGGAATTCCACGTATATGATTGTGATGTCCCACTAAATTTTTCCGCGGTATTATTCTAAAGTTTCCTCATAAATCTCAAAACAATATCCTAAACTAAAATCTGGAAGCCTTATTGCGACGCATAATAGGGAATTTGCATTTAAAAGGAATTGCATAATTTATTATTTATAACCTGAATATACATCAAAAGCAATAAATGTACAATAAAATTTTTAATTGTTATAAATCTTTAATTATTAAAAAATGAAATTAAAAATTGGTAATGTTTGAAACGTTCCGTATTGCGAAGAAACGATTTTGATTGGTCGTAAAGGTTCGTGACGTCACATAGTAGTAGTTTTAAATGGCTGCTATGTGTTTATGATTGCGTCACGAAACTGGTGTTATGAGTTGCCTAAAAATACGTATATCAAAACAGCCGTCTAATAGTAAACACAAATGTATTTACTATTAGTTACCTGATGACGAATTACTGGGGCTCGTTCATGAATCCGACGCCCTAACAAAAGGGTACAAGGTTTGTGTCACGACAGACACGTCACCGAATGCTTGACTTATTTGCCAGACCGTAAGCGTAACTGTGCAGGTTATTAAGGATTTGTACACGTGGATTTAAACAATAATGATGGTATATTAACGATAAAAACATAAAAATACAGAGAGGTGGTCGCTAGCTGTAGCCAACTTGAATGCTTGCTTCGATCTGCCATTCTTGCATTTCCTGAGGCTCTACGAAACCTTCAAACCCTTGAAGGGGTGTCTTAAAGGAGATGGTAACTATTATCCTATTGGTTGAAAGTGACTGTGAAACTGACGGAAGAAAAAATAGAAAGGGAAAGTACGATTCCCACGCAACTGTACCGAACGGCGCGACGCGTCTGTTTACTGTCGCCCAGAAAACCCTTGACTCAGCTCAACGGTCCCTAATTTATTGACCCGGTCATAAATAACTGAGTCCCAATGCGTCAGTCCCAGGTAGGCAAACCAAGTGCCGGCCAAGTGCTTAGTAACAATGTTTGAAATGAGATGGTAAAACTCTTCGCACTCAACAATTCTTCTATGTGCAGTGTATTAAAAGCAGAGACCATAACTGTTATAACCTAAATCTTAAAAGTTATGGCATAAGAATTAATATTTTTGTTTAAATGATTTTGGTTATGAATAACCATTATTGCCATCGGAAATATTTTTTGGTTACGAATAACAATTATCGATGACCATAATTATTTTGGTTACGAATAACCATTATCGATGACCAGAATTTTTTTGGTCACGAATAACCATTATCGATGACCAGAATTTTTTTTGGTTACGAATAACCATTATCGTCGACGAGAAATTATTTTGGTTACGGCGTAACCAATACATTTTGCGGGAAATTATTTTGGTTACGGCGTAACCAATATATTTTGCGGGAATTTTTTTTGGTTACGGTATGACCAATATATATTACGGGAATTTTTTTTCGGTTACGGTATAACTATTGAACTATAGAATATCTGGAATACGAACTGTGGGTATTAGGAGCCGTGGCGCGCTGTTGAAAAGAGATAGTTGTACAGCTGTTTCACTCTTACACACACGTCTATACCCGCCTATACTCAAATTTACTACAAGATAGCAGTACATTTACAACAGGATCGTGTATAATACAGGATAGACACCCATTCAATGCCACTGTCTCTCTTGGCCTGGCCAGTCCGGCGTTTTCCGTACCGTATTTGCATCCCAGATATTTTATAGTTCAATGAGTATAACCAAAATCGGTTGCTGAAATTCTGTTTTTGGTTACCAATAACCAATACCGATTGCGGGAATTCTGCTTTGGTTACCAGTAACCAATATCGATGGCGGGAGTTTTATTTTGGTCACTCTAGACCATCATCAATTTTTATTAATATTATTACGAATAATTTGTATTTATGAACGATACACAATGAATTATAGAATTTATATGTTTTAATGAATAAAAGCACATATGTAATAATTATATATTTTATTAACAACTTAGGGCATAAAATTGGCGTTCAATTTTATAAATAATAATTTGTGTAAATTTTCTTCTGACAAATTACACCGCCGATCGTCTAGCATCACTTTCAAAGCCGAGAAGGCTCTTTCAACGCTGACTTCAGTAGCCGGAACAGCATGGAAAATTGTTGCCAGTTTATATCTAGAGACGCGGTAGCGTCTCGACGCCAAGTACAGGAAAGACACCCAGTATATGTCGACTGTCGCTACCGCTATCATTTACTCGTCGCGGAGCCATTCCAACCTAACTCTGATATTTATACATTAATATCTCATCACGCCTGCAATATTTTCTAAATTTAAAGGCATTTTTCTTATGTAAACCGCATATCAGCTTTCGAATAAGACCAATTCCAATAAAATCGGTCCACGCATGACAGAGATATCATAATATCGTCTCATGGATCTGTCAGAAACGGTAAGATTTTCTTCTGATTCTCCTTCAGTCAAATTTTCGTCAACATAATACGTATACGCGTTACACGCACACCTTCAGCCAAAAGAAACTAGTGTATGTATGATCGGCGTCCGCCATGTTTATAACCTACCAAATGTCAAACCGTCATAACCTGCCAAGTGTCATCAAATAATGTAAGTGGTCCAAATTTGAAATGTCAGGAGCTTTAACACTAAATAGGAGACTGAATTATTGTCTCAATTAACAAGGTAAGTCGCCAAAATTTTTTTAATAGATTTCTTATGTAGAGTCGCAGACTTGGAAGTTGTCCGGAGAAGGTTCGACAAAGAAGTATCTTCTTTCGCATAAGTTTCTGGAAATTTGTACCATGCATGTACAAAATAATATATTGTAGTAAAAAATTGCATTGCATTTAAATTGTCAGATACTTGTATTTTTGTATATACCAGCAATTTAGAGTTTTTATGTAAAGCTTATTAATATTATATTATAGAAATGAAAGGGACGCACAGGACTTCGATAAAAATGAAGGGGACGCACAGGCTTCGATAGTAGAATTGAAGGGGACGCACAGGCTTGGATGGATAGAAATGAAGAGAATGCACAGGCTTGGTGGTTGTCCGGAGAAGATTAGACGGAGAAGATTAGATAGATAGACAGAGCATCTTGTTTCGCACAAGTTTCTGGAAATTTGTCAAATAAGGTAAATCTACAAAATTTGTCAAACGACGTAGCATTAAGAATTAAAATTAAGAATATTATGGCGTACCGCTTGCAATGTAGAGTCAGTCACATTACTCAAGAAAGTACGCTAAAAACACATCTCCCTTGATTTGTGAAACACATTCGTAATACTTTAATATAATAATATAATAAAATCCACAGTAGTTGCCACGCTATTCATTAGTTCATTAATTTTTTCGATTCTCGTTATTTCAATTCACCAATAAACATTCTAAATTAATTTTATTCCAACACCAATGAATTGTGCGTTAAAAATATTGGTTCTCTACGTTCATTTTCGCTGAATTATTACCATTAGGATTTAATTTAAATTTCCTGCAATAAGTTCTACGTTAAGTTGTAGTATATAACTAAAATGTGGCTTTATATTATTATATTATATATTTACAGATAATAGAAGCAGAAGGTGATGCACTGTGATCTACGCCAGACTATGTACGCACAAATTTGCAGGTAGGGTTTTGCATACGTAATTATTCATTCAATGATCTTGAGCATGTGTGATAAATTATAAATAATAATTAATAAATGTGTCCTATTTTTCAGTTAACGATGCAGACGAAGATAATTATTTCAACATTACTGAAAATGAAATAAATGTAAATAAAAAGAGTAAATGAAATAATCACATTTTTTTTCACAAAATAAAAATTTATTTTTTTTTCATAGAAAAAAATTTAATGGCCGCTGCCATGACCCCGCTGTTCCTGGCCCCGGCCACGGCCCCGCTCCCACTCACGGCCTCGGCCCCGGCCCCGGCCCCGGCCACGGCCCCGGCCGCGGTACTGGTCCACAATTATATTTCTAAGGCTGAGGGCCTGGGCCCTCATAATCTCTAAAGCTGCCCAATTCTGTTTTTGGGCCGTCAGCCTCCACCCACCCTTCGCGTGCCGAGCCACGTGCGGTCGTGTAATAAGTAGTATAATAAATAACAATAAATTTATTAGTATTTAAATTTAGACTTATTTTCAAGCATTCTAAAAACATATACAGTCGGTGTCGAAAGTATTCGTACAGTGACCAATTTAAAGTAAAACTTTTTGTATTTATATCCATGTCAGTAATAAATTTTATCGGAAAACAATGATTAATCAATATTCTTTGATGTTCGTAGAATAGATTTTGTATAAACAAAATTTTATTTCCTTTAACATATACAAAGAAAAAAAACAAAAACAGATAAACGCGCAGAAATGGACGTGCAAAAAGTATTCGTGCAGTTGAATAAAGAATTAATAAACTATGGAAATAAACTAAATATTTAATGTTTTAATAATTTGTGGATATACTAGCTTCGAGGCTACTAGGTATATATATGAAATTACAGCAGGCTGTATTTTATTCTACTCTTGTAGCAGAATGGCTTTCAAACTATCTTATTTAGATATAATATTATGATTACGTTTTTTTTTTTACATTATTTCATCATAGATCGCAAATTTTCTTTCCTAAACTCTGTATTCTTTTTTTTCCATACTGTGAAGTGTGTTTTGGACCCAAATATTTCGAATTCACTAACGCCAACAAAATCAAAATTATCCATGACAATGATCCTAAGCATTCTGCATATAATACTAGGCAGAGGGTTTTATATAACTGTTAGATACCTAGCTTCGTAACTTTCTCTTTAAGCACATCTGGTCATTGTCACCCTCTTAAGACCCTTAGTCCGTTTCAAGCGTCCGTAACTTAACGGAAAACAGGCGGAATAGGCCGTAGGCCCCAAGGCCCTTTTTCTTCAAACGGTTACAACCGAACTTTCTCTAGACTACCACTTCCACCCTTACCAGTTCCATTTCCCACACCCTCGCAATAGAACAACCAATAGGATTTGCCAATTTGTCCACGTTCATCCCGGAGTTCGTCTCTAGCATTAGAAAGCTTTGACTCGTGGCACTGTGAAGTCATACTCCAACATATTGTATAATAAAGACGTGTTTCGTTTTATACAAGTATTCGAATTTGTTTTACCCCGGGATCACGACATAACGCACCAAAATATTTTAAAACGCCGCCATAATCACCACATATCAATCCCATATAGCATCTGTGGGATTAATTGGACAAAAAATCTTGTTTATACAAAATCTATTCTACAAACATCAAAGAATATTGATGAATCATTGTTTTCCGTTAAAATTTATTACTGACATGGATATGCAAAGTATTACTTTAAATTCTTCGCTGCACGAATACTTTCTATCTACACCGACTGTAACTTCTTAAAATGTGTATGAATGTTATTATTACGTATTTACCATCGGCCGTGGCCGGGTTCGCTGCTGCTGCTGGTGGTAGCGATGGTGGTGTCGGCTGTGGTGGTGGCGTCTGAGCCACAGTGTGATTTGCCTCCCTCGCCTCCGCCATATTAAAACTGGCTAACTCTGCGTCAATATTTAAAAATTAATTTTATCATTAATTGATTGGAAAAATAAATTTGATTTGAATAAATGTAGGTATATAAATTTTCATTATTTACCTGCCAGGAACGCGTCGTCCTCCGCAGCAACCTACAAAAATTGATAAAGAATTAATTGGCAAAAAAGATCAAGAGAGTTCATAAAAGCTGTATGATAGAAGAAAGTCATACGTGTAGCGCAAGGGTACATATTGTTCCATTACAAATTGGAAATTAGGAAATATATAAATTTGAAAACTGAATTTGTGTATGATGCGAAATTATAAAAATTACATTACATTATATTCAAAATACAAAAAACTGTAATTTATTATAACATTATTTTGTGAAGGATTCGCAGTTGTAATTAGTAGTAAAACAAGAAGATATTGCACACGTTGAAGCATATTTCTACTATAACTTATAACGCCAACGATTAGAAATATTATCAAACATATCTGAGTTGAACGTAAACGAACATGTAAAGTACATATAGTATATAAAGTAGATATTGCACACTTTGAAGCATATTGTCACTTGTAACGCCAGCGATTAGAAGTCTGAAACACATCCGAGTTAAAATATGCTTCTATGTATCCAATATGTTCTTGTTGTATATATTACTTGCTATACAGATGCCTATTGATAGTTAACGTAGGCAAAGTGCCTACCAAAGACTTTCAAAATGTTGTACTTTACATGTTCGTTTACGTTCAACTCAGATAAGATATGTTTGATATATATATATATTTCTACTCATTGGCGTTATAAGTTATTAGAATATGCTTCAACGTGTGCAATATCTTTTTGTTTTGCTACTAGTTACAACTGCGAATCACAAAATAATGTTATAATACGTTACAGTTTTTTGTATTTAATGTAATGTAATTTTTAACATTACATACGTATTCTTGCGCTAGATGTATTACTTACTTCTATCACACGCTGCTTGTAAGTGACGAAAAAATCTCGCGAATCACGTATAAAACTAACGAATAAAAACAAATATATCTCACGAATATTTCACGAATAAAACTAGCGAATACACATAAAACTGGGCTAGAGCATATGAATAACGATAGCTACGAATATATAAATAGTATTTTTTTATTACTTACATTTTTAAATTCAGATTGAGACATTGTCGAGTCGAGTGCTTTGCACGCAGCCACAATTGAGAATGGGCTTCCCCGCCACGTGCAACGATGAGGCGAGCTCCTCCGCTGCTCTTTTGTTTTTAAGGAGCCCGCTTTTGGCATATTCTGCCGCGGGCTCTTTGAATTGTTGATTTTTAAGCCGGGAAGCTAACAAGGGGACGCCACGAATGTGGAAATCGCTTTTGGAACAATCGTACATACGGGGGTTGTAGTATTCACGTAGTTAGAAAAAAAAATACCATTTCGGCTTTTTGTCGAATGGGTTAACAATTTTTCCCGTGGAAATATATTTTGTGGATATTACGTATTCAGGCCCGGATTTAAGGGGGGGCTAGGGGGGGCTGCAGCCGCGGGCCCCACTAATCAGGGGGCCCCGTTCTAAGCCTACAGTTCTAAGCAATTTAAACTCGTTATTGTTTAACTTTTTGTTACTCTCCCCCCCCCCCCCCCCCCCGCTTATTCAACCACGGGGGCCCCCGAGGGTTGGATAGCCCCGGGCCCCAAAAATCTTAATCCGGGCCTGTACGTATTAATATGTTATTAGTACGTTACATATATTATGTGATTTATTTCTCTACGCAAATTTTAATGTTAAAAATACGGCTATTTTAACGGCTATCCCACTTTACCTACACGACAATTGCAGGCGCCGAAAGGTTCGAAATGAAATATTTTCGCAGTACAAGAATATGAAAACACCGGTGAAAGAGATGATTAGAATAATACGTTGTTATAAATGCATTTTTAATTTAACTTTAATTTGCGTATTTACGTTACGTGTAAATTACACGTAAATTACATAGATGACATAACCAAAGTTATATAATAAATAAATCTTGAAAAATGTATGGGGTACTTCCTACTAGGCTCTATATTGCCGGGGCAGGTCCACAAAGGAAGCACTCGAGGTAGGTAACAACATAAATCTCTTTATATAATAAAGGGAAGTTTGGAATCTTAAACGCTACCAATTCCTTAAGCATAAATCTCGCGCGACACCAGCGTGGTATCGCGGTTCTCCCCGCTGATTGGTTCGCGGGTCTTCGGTCCCCCAGCGCGGTGAATACTCCAACCAATCCGCTAATTCTGTCACTAGCGCACGTGTATAATACGTGCGTATTATACGTTGCGTATTTTACGTGATTTTACGTGCCCATCACTGCACGCATGTCACGGCGACCGAAAATTTTTCCTGATTTCCTTGCATGTAAGTGTGCCTCATTATTATTAATTTAGGTGTACACATAATGAAACGAATAGGTTATTTGTTACATTACATGTATTAAATAATAATCAAACATATTTTTTGCTAACCTATTTCTTCATTGAAATGTGTATCTTTTTAGTTTCAAGTCCCTTGGAAGGAAACCAAATCTTCTCATCAGAAGGAGAAGCAACAGAGCAAAATATTATATTTGTAAGTGACGTTTACATTTATTTATAAATAAAATAATATGTATGATATTAGTTTAGTGTTTATTACAAATTTTTCGTTTTTTACAGGTTGGAGTTTTTAAAACAAAAATAAAGTACACTCGGTTGGCTGCTTTGCGCTACCCTGGGATGCTTTGCGCCCTTGCGAGTAGTTTTATATTACAGGCTGCATTGCGCTTCATCAATCAAATAAATACATTTGATTATCGGGTCAGGCATAATAATAATAGCCACGCTGAGCCTTGCCCATACTGTTATAGTATTATATTATATTATCGTATACAATAGGATATAGTGTATACAAAAAAATCGATTTATAATAATAAGCTTTACTGACTGTATTGCGCTGTATCTTATATATTATATAGTGTATACAACAAAACTAGATTTATAATAAGCTTTACTCACTGTATCGCGCTGTATTCCGTTATTTGCGATTCTAATTGTACTGTATCTGTATCGTATGTTAAAAAAAAAAAAGAAAAAGGAATAAAGACGAAATAAAGACGATTTATCATTACTATCGATTTATCATTACTATCGATTTATCATTACTATCGATATTATTATATTCTATCTAGAGACGTGGCAGCGTCCCGACGTCAAATACAGGACAGACACCCTGTATATGTCGACTGTCGCTACCGCTATCATTTACTCGAGAAACGGCTAATCCAAACTAACCTGAAACTTATTTCATCATTAATATCTCATCACGCCTGCAATATTTTCTAAGTTTAAAGGCATTTTTCTTATGTAAACCGCATATAAGCTTTCGAATAAGACCAATTTCAATAATTATCGTATACAATAGAATATATATTAGTGTATACTAGAATAGATAAGCTTTGCTGGCTGCAACGCGCTTTATCGTATACAATAGAATATATTAGTGTATACTAGAAAACTAGAAATATAAAAAAAAGTATAATTCGTCATGGCTGTAATTAAAAGTATTATTAATATCTCACCACTCAGTTTTCATAATATGCAAATAATCAATAAAGGCGAATGGTTAACAGATGACCATATCGAATATTTTCACAAATTATTAGAAGCTAACTCCAATTACAAACCACGCGATACGTGGAGAGTTCAATTACCTAATACAATTCAACCAGTTCCTGAAAATCAGGATCACATACAGATTTTGCACCAAAGCGATAAGATTGGAACCAATGCAGGGGGACATTGGGTTTGTAGCTTCTATAAACATGTTGAAAGAAGAGTTTATATTTATGATTCTCTTAATTCCTCGAAGTTGCATAGTCATCATAAAATTTTTCTGGATAAGTTATACCCATTTTTTAATAAACATGACGGTGCAATTGACGAAGAATTTATTGAATTTCCACGTGTACAAACTCAACCTAACGGTCGGGATTGCGGAGTTTTTGCGATTGCATTTGCTGTCTCGTTATTATTCAAAATATTACCTGATAAAGTAACGTACACTCATGCATTGATGCGTCAACATTTGATCAAAATGTTTCAATCAAATCGTATAGAACATTTTCCAAGCACTCAGGATCAACAATTAACACGTTGTGTGCACGAATATGAATCTGCAATTGGTAGTACAATTAATAAAAATCCCTCTTGTGGAAATGATCCAGCATTTAAAATCGGTCAAAGATATATTACAAACGAAACAGATAATAAAATATCCCCAGTTCAAAATGTAGTACATAGTGACAAAGAAGTCACCATATGTACAAAAAATATAATTCAAACGGACCCACATCTTCCGTTGGTTTCGAAGTCAAAAATCAGCAATGTATACCTTCCAGGTAGTAGGACAGAATACATGTCTAATTATTATAAAAGGCAGAAAGAGGAAATTAATTTAAAAAGAAAAGCTGTTTATAAAGCAAAGAAAGGGGAGTGTAACATGAAAAAAGGCAAAGACTGTAATAAAAGGGGGAAAAGCATTTCTAATTATGAATATTATAATGCTCATAAAGAAGTGATATATGAAAAGCGGAAAAATTATTATAACGCCCACAAAGAAGGTATAATAAAAAATAAAAAAATACATTATGACACAAATAAAGAAGTGAAATGCGGAAAGCGAAAAAATTATTATCAGCTAAATAAACAAGCAATAATCAAAAAAGCAAAAATGGAGTATGACGCAAATAAAGAAGTGAAATGCGGTAAGCAAAAAAATTATTATCAGCTAAATAAAGAAGTTATCTCCAAAAAGCGGAAAGTATATAATGAAATACGTAAGGAAGATAATTATAATAAAGTAGCGAAACGTCGTGCTGTTCTGAAAATAATAAAAAAGTATCGTAATATTGCTGTAACGAATAACAATATAGAAACCAAAAATAACAAAGAAGCTTATATTAGAAAACTTTCAAAAATTATTAGCTTGCCGTCCGGAGAAGCAAGTAGATTGGAAGCT
Organism: Andrena dorsata; assembly: GCA_929108735.1. NCBI lineage: Eukaryota > Metazoa > Arthropoda > Insecta > Hymenoptera > Andrenidae > Andrena > Andrena dorsata. The sequence continues at coordinate 1,930,939 of OV815487.1, forward strand.
GAGCGTATAATAAAATGGTGTTTTCATATTAGGCAAAAGTACATTTTGGAAATGAGGAAACTGTTGAAAGATTGTAAAGAAAAAGTGGAAGTTTCTTTAACGCGCGCAGCAGAATGTTTAGAAGTTGATGACAGGATTAATGCTTTGTGTGGACAATCCAGACATACATCTTCTTCAGAATCATATTTTGCGGAAAGTTCGTACCATACTTTCACCGGTTCTGAATCAATCATACTGAATTCGGAAGGGAAAGCTATAAACGTTCTACCTGTATTGCAATCGAAGAAGACGACAAAGGCATGGCATTGTAGTTATCTTTGTAAAACAAAAAATGTTGAAATTCTGAATAATTTACAGGATTTCTTCAAACGATTGTTAGAATGCTCATTAAAAAAGGTACATAAGTTGAACAACCATATCAGTAGCTGTTCTAATAAAGTGCATGATGAAAAAGTTGGCCATTCTCATGGTTGTTACATAAACCCTAAACTATGTAAGTCCAATTTTTTAGCTTTTGAGATACTGGCACCTCACTTTCCGGATTTACGAAATTTGAAGAGAATGATATACAGAATAGTGTACATTTATAAACACCTATTACATAATTTAGACAAAGCTTTAAACGACAGTGACCTTGAGACACTTGGTCGAATAACACTGCAAGCTCGGAAAGAAGCTGAAGCGTTACAAAAAAATAATACTGACGTAAGTTTGAACGAAGAAGAGATTATATCTCGATATTATTTAGCATTTAAAGCTTTCACAAAGCGGTCTATGGACACACCACGCATCCCGTGCGTTTCCTGCGAGAAACTCTGTTTTCAAAGAGAGGTTCGTAAGTTTGATATTTCTAAAAGAACATATAAGGGAAATGTAATGCAAACATTGATAAATCATATTGTATACAAAGTTGGTGACGTGAATTTTATTTGTCGATATTGTCACGATAAAATTCGCAAAGATTCCATACCACCAAAATGTATTTTAAATAAGCTTGATGTACGTTCAGTTCCAGAAATAGCAGTGTTGAACGATTACGAACGAATTCTCATTCAAAGAGCTAAACCGTTTCAAACGGTTGTGAGAATGGATACAGTAATGCGTAAAAATATGCCACATAAACATATGTTTCCAAAAGTAAAGGGGAGAACATTTTACCTTCCTTTACCGTTAGAAGAAAATTTAAAAAAAATCTGTCCTTCGACCGAACCTTTAAATCAAAATCATGAATTATACATATTGGTGCGGGGCGTTCCAACAAAATCTAAAATAGTTTGGGAAAAGTTAGTTGACTTGAAGAAAGTATGGAATGCCTTAGTATGGTTGAAAGCCAATAATCCTCTATACTCAGAAATTGTTTTACCACAATCGCACGATTTATTGCTGAGTGCCAAATTACCAGATACAGAATTTCAAGAAGAAGTTGTTGCCAATGATGATAATAACGAATCTATCGAGGACGTTGAAGGTGAAACACTTAATATCGATGAAAACCACAAACGTGCATTATTGACGCAAATGTCACAATCTGATTCATTTTATGATCAGTTTACGATTTATCCAATGTATGACAAAAGGGTTAACGAATCTGCTACCGCGCTCTATCAAATGCTTAAAGTTCAGGACATTCCGTTGGGCCATCGTGCTGAACACTTAGATGTGAAATGTTTCCCAGATTTATATCCTTATGGGGTGAACGGACAGCATGAAGAAAGATTGGTTCGTTTGACTGATCATGAATTCATTAAGTCCAAACTGATGTCCAAGCATTCGCAATTTCGATTGAACATGCAATATATTTTTCATTTATTACACGATACCAATATGCGGCAATTGAACGCTGGAATTTTCACAAAATGAACGTCGTAAATCCACGCGAAAAATACACAGCTGCTAGTTTTCTAGAGCAACTCTCTAAAGATCAGCTACAAACGAACTTGAACACTATATTTTCCAGATTACGTAATACAGCACAGTATTGGCGAAAACCGAGAAATGATTTGAACTGTATGATACACCATTATGGACCAGCTACATGGTTCCTCACGCTCAGTCCAAGTGAGTGGCTATGGACAGATTTAATAGAATATCTTCGCGATGTAAACGGCCCATCGGTGGCTAAAATGTCGCCGAACGAACTCATTGCTTCTGATCCCGTTTCAACTTCTCGATTTATAGATAATACATTCCACGCTATGCTGGATTTCATTTGTTCGCCCGACAATCCGATTGGCAAGGTCACTCATTACTTTTGGCGCAGAGAATATCAGAGCAGGGGTTTACAACATTTTCATCTTTTAATTTGGATTGAAGATGCTCCTATAATCGATAAATCTTCGAAGGAAGAAGTAGCAGCATTCATTATGAAATACGTCACTTGCAGATTGCCATCACCGCATGTGTCGCCAGAATTATATAGACGTGTAATTGCACATCAAATGCATAAATGCAATAGTTACTGTCTACGCAACAAAAAAACTAAAAATTCCTTCTGTAAAGTATGTCGATTTTCATTTCCACGTCCAGTTACAGATACTTTGATAATAAGGGATGTGGCTGTTTCTATAGGTGCTAGAAAACAATTGAAAGCGAAAGGTAGACT
>OV815487.1:1933740-2138110 GCA_929108735.1 Andrena dorsata
TGATAACTATAAGGAAAAGCGTGTTCGATAATTCTCAATGATAATGATAATAATAATTAATTATACTCGTATCTTTGTTATATAAAATTATACTAATATGTAAGAATAATCAAATAGAAGTTCAAATTAGTAAAGACGTATTTACAGATATAATTATATTTTCTTGTAAACTGTATAAACCATTGCTGAAGCTGTTTTATTAGTAACTAGCCTCAGAAGCGGATTCAGGATTTTCGTAAGGGGGGGGGGGGGGGGGAATGCAGTGGCGAATCCAAGATTTTCTTGAGGGGGGGGGGGGCGTAGGTCTGAGTAATGAATCAGGGACCTTTCCGATATTATCCTGTTAAATGAAAAAGTATTTTTTTAGTATAACTTTGAAACAAAAAGTTTTCTCAACATACGACTTAAACCACTGGAAAGAGTATTAAATATAGTACCAACTAAACACGTATTAAATTTTTTTATAACAATTAATTTAAAAAAATTGAAAAAAGAATAAATAAATAAATGTAAAAGTTATTAAGTTATACATCATTAAAAGGGGACGATTTTTTCCTAAGTTTTCAAACGACTTGAGTTTTTTCGAGAACCTAGAAGGATTAGTTTGCTAAGTGATGCATTTCGTCGTTTTGAAAAAAATTGCAACTGGTCGGAATAGCAAAAAAAAAATAGTAAAGATCGTTTATTCAACTTCTTTTTCTGAATTTTTTGTGATATTTCCAAAATGAAAATGCGTAAAAAATAAAATGAGTAGCCTATAATGTAATCTAGAACGTATGGAATATATATTCAAAATTTCATTGAAAGAAGGACAAACAAACAGACAACGTTTCACTTTTATATATTGAAGTAGGGATAGGGATATAAAGGTGGAAGAAATATTGAGAAAATGAGGATACCATAAGAGAAATTCTGTTGCAACAGGAGCATCTGAATCTAACAGGTATTCTTCCCGTCCAAGTTCTCAGTACTTTGGACCAAGTTAACCAACAATGGGCTAAAGTTCCGTTAAATATAACCTATGTCAGACAAGCAACTGCAACGCCCTGCTGGAACTGCCAGTTAGATCCGCATTAAAAAATTTTAAATCCGGATTGATGCGGTTTTCTTCCCGTAAATTGCAGATTGAACCAGATGAAATATTTTCTATCAGTTTCGAAACGGATATGCATGTAAAAATCTTGATGGTATATATCTGTATTTCCTAGCCCAATTTGGCATTGGTTTTACTCGGATTTACATGAAGTAACTAGTAACTTCGTTCATTTTTTAAGCTAGTTCTATTTGGAAATCCAGATCCAAACCAATATGGAATCTGTATGTCTTTTCAAGTTAATTTGCTACCAGTAGTTACCCGGGTTTTCACGACATTAATGGACCTGAAATAGCACGTATTTTCGTATCGAGTAGCCGCAAATTGAAATCAGTTCATAACTGGAAATGCAGGGCGAAATTCAGATGGTATTTATCTGATTTTCCAAGCCATTTTGCCATCTGGTTTTATCTGTAATGGCGGGACATTTGCGATTCTGTCATGACACGTAGTTTAACAGTTATTTTGTTCGAAATTTTATCAGGTTCGATCTGGCAGTGCAGATACAAATTTCCATTGAATTTATCAGTATTTCCAAGTCATTTTGCTACCAGTAATTACCCGGGTTTTCACGACATTAATGGACCTGAAATAGCACGTATTTTCGTATACTTTTTCATGCCGTCACAGTATAGTATAACCCCTTAAGGTGATGTCATCAAAATTTGCATCAGAGTCAAAACTGGAAATGTACCCTTTGAAAGATCCTCATATATACCGTCATAATTTTATAATAAACAAAACATTATTTACCACATGTAATATATTTAATTATCATAATCAGTCTTTTGCCGTGAGTACAATATATAGTATTTCGTTATAGGCACGCGGTTCTTGGTAGTAGAGGTATTTTCCAAGTATTAACATTATAATAATAGGTATTTTGACGTGAATACATATGTACAATATCTCGTTACACGCACGCGGTATTTGGCACGTCTCATAGCGCTTAAACGTGTAAAAAACACACTCATCAGTTCCGTGACAACACAGTGCCGGCGCGCCAGTGGTAAGAGGAAGAGAGGCAGAAAGCATCTCTTCTCCTTACCTCCGGCGCATCCGGCACTGCGTCGTCAGGGAACCGACATGTGTGCCCAAACCTTAACTGGTGGCTAATTTGATCTCAAACGAAACATCAATTATAATATATAATATACCGGTACATGTACTTTTCAAGTATTAACATTATAATAATAGGTATTTTGACGTGAATACATATGTACAACATCTCGTTACACGCACGCGGTATTTGGCACGTCTCATAGCGCTTAAACGTGTAAAAAACACACTCATCAGTTCCGTGACAACACAGTGCCGGCGCGCCAGTGGTAAGAGGAAGAGAGGCAGAAAGCATCTCTTCTCCTTACCTCCGGCGCATCCGGCACTGCGTCGTCAGGGAACCGACATGTGTGCCCAAACCTTAACTGGTTAAATTCCGAAGTAATATAAATATTTACCCTATTCGGGAAATGTAGAACAAAATTTAACAGTTGAAAATGATTTGTCACTTTTCAAAAAGATCAATAATCATCTTCTTCCAAATTCGAGTCATGTGGACCAGAATTATCATCACTATCGTTCTTTTGATTATCCTCAGTTTCCTCTAGAATATTGATAGTTTTTTTCACCGTTCGAGGTGGGCGATTTAAGTCTGAGATTTTTGAACTGATAATGCTGCCAATGCGACGCAACCACAAGTCCACTTCGGTTTGGCTACATTTTAATGACCGCAGATGATATTCGAATATATCTGAAATATATCGATAATTTGTGAATTATTATTTAAGGTAGTTGAAGAGAAAACCAAATGATTTTTTCATAAAAAAATGGAAAAAATTTGGATTCATTTAATTACCTGTTATGGCCCGTAATTTCAAAGGATCGAGCGGTGTTTTGGCGATACCGTTCTTCACTTTAGCATTGGATCTTCCTTCCACACTGCTGGTTTTAAGAGTCTCAGGGCCAAACAAGGCCAATGCCATGTTTTTTACAAAAATCTGTTTTGACCTCTTTGCATTATATATAACTGCGTCAAAAGTGCCTTTTGGTAGCCAAACACCTTGACCTACATGAATCTAGAATACATACAACATTTCTTATTATAAACACATGATCGATATTCATTTCAACAGATTTCAATATTTTTCAACGCAATTCAATAGAATGTTTCCACCAAGGATTACATCTCTATGAATTGAAGAGCAGAAAAATAAAAAACTGACAAAACTCACATTCTCCACATATATGCATCATACGTACCATATTATCAGTTCTTCTCAGAAATCCCACGGAGGGAACATTTTCTATTAAATTCTTCTGGGTTTGATTTTTCGCAGATTCAATATCTATAGAGTAAAATTGAAAATTTTAGAGTTAAATCAAGCTTGAAACCGTAATTAATAAAAATATCTGATTTGAAATACAAATCATGAAAACATCAGAGAATTTCACATCATTTCTGTATCATTTCAAAATATACCAACCTTCACTTTGCTCGAAAAAGTTTATTACGCGACGTTGAAGGTCCATGTTCAGTTTAGTGGTTTCACTTAGCATTTGCTGAAGCTCCTGATTTTTTTTTACAAGAGAATCGATTTTGTTCTGTTTCGTTTGCAAGGCTTTGTCCCTTTCGAATTTTTTATTTCTTAATTCTTTGACTTTTAATTTCAATGCTATCAATTCAGCCATCATTGATGACTCTTCCCTCACTTCAACACAATTAGTAATTTCGTTATTTATATCTTTTTTGTTGGCTTTTCTCTTGTCAGTTTTAATTCTTTCCGAATCATTTTTGTTCTCCTAAACCCATAAATATATTGTTGAATAAAAAATGTAATGAGAATGAGGTTTGCTGTTAAAATAAACCGAACAATAATTAATGTACATAGGATAACTTACTTTATCATCAGTGCCATATTTTATATATTCGCTTGGATTTGATACCCCGTTTGTGACCTGAAATAATAAAATTTAGTATAAAGCTTTCCGTAATATTCATGCGTATATGATAAACACTTACATCATCAGATATATTCGATATGCACAATTCTTCATTTTTTTCATTATTCAATGTTTCTCTTAATTCCTCGTGTGATTTCTCCTGCAACGTAATTTGACGATGTCAGCAGTGACATATAATGATACGAGAAATGATTTAAAGTCATTCTCAAATTATGAGTCTCTCTTGAGAAAATATAAAAAATCACTAGAAATACAACAAGAATGTTAATGTAATATAATCAATTTTTTGTCAGAGTTCTGGCGAAACCAATCATGCGTTTTAAAAGTTCATTTATGTTCAAGTTTTATCACAACCCAACCACCACAGCATTCCACATAAAACATACACAAATCAGGAATATATAGTGAAACTACGTATTAACTACATAGTTTTAACTCACATTATCTCGCAAATTATTGAGTTTCCCATAAATTTGGTAGAAAACAAATATATTCTCCTGCTGATCCCAAATCCATAAGAAGCACTTTCTTTTCTATCGCCGAGATGTCGAAAACTGATAATACTTTATCTTTACGTACAATTTTTTTTATATGATTTAGTTCAATTGGATTGTTCATTGAAGTGGTGCAAAGCTTCGCGGCCAATATGTAACATTTTCCTTCGATTATCGTGATATATTCTATTTGCACAATGCTTCCGTTGTTTAATAAAACAACTGTATCGTTGGTCTTTTCAACTCTTATATATTTCAAACTGTGCACAACCACATTCTTATGAATACATCGATCAAAAACTTGCACAATTGCTGTATCATTGTGAAGAAAGGCGCGAACCTTTTTTGTGACATTCTCCAATGTTTTGGGTGCACCTATGAGTACAGTATGACAATCATTGCTTTTTCTTAGGTAATCGTTTGTCAAGAGTTCTGCAGCAAATAAATTGTTGCAAAAGTGAATGCAAGCATTATTTATCGATACTTTTTTAACGCAAGATCGATAGTGATTCGCTCGTGACCATTTTGTCACAATCTGATATCCCACATTATTTGGACCGTTCACATAATTTTTGCAGATTCGAATACCGTTCTCAAAGTGGAATGTTGAACTTGACCATAATGGTCCAGTTTTCCTTACGGAGTCCACGAGATGTAATAAACTGTGCACATTAAATGTTGGTGCACGATTACCATAAAGAATCTCGCACTCACCTGTGAATTTCAATAAATCCAATTCACACTGTCTCAATTCATCTGTCGTGATTTCTAGTTTGAGTAACGTGTATATACTTCGACTGAAGAGCAGAAATGAAACATAAGCACGGTCGTTTAAAACTCCATTGAGACATACTGGGCTGTAAAATATACACCAAGAACGCCATTCTGATGCTTTCCATTTACCTTTATCTGCCAAAGATCTTGGCAATCTATGAATTTCATGTGGCACACGAATCAATTCTAAACGACGACTAATTTCTTTCCTATCTTCGATGTTCAGATGAAATTCAGATTCTCCGCTGGTCCACAATTCCCACAATTGTTTAGCAACCCCCAAACTTATCCCATGCATATATTCCACTGGATACCCCCATATTGTATCAAAGAATGGTAATCTCATCAGCTCTGAAGAACCTTTAACTCCTCGAATAGATTTCTGAAGCATAATGCTGTGCTTTGTATCTTCAAGATTTGTATTATGCGTCCTCAACTCATCATTCGTTTCAGACAAAGGATATCGGACTGTCCCACACATATACTTTCCATAAATATAGCACCAACTACAACCATAGTATCCGTTAAACTGAAAATGATTCTGAAGAATAGGACGAGCCACAGAATCGACACATGCTGCAATTGGTATCAATTTAAAAATCATATTGTGTCCAGTTTCGTGATGTGTCAGTGATAAACCTTTCTTATTCAATTGTAATATTTGTTCTACGAAAGAAGACATTAGACAATTCATCATAATTGGTGTCGGTTCCTTGTTTGTGACCCAAACACCCGCCAGAATAATATTCCTGAATCTTAAGAGTGGTGGTAATTCATTAATTATTAGTTGCAACGGCCAGAAGCTTCTTTTAGAACTTTTGAATGTGGGTGCTCCGTCAATATTGAAATTAAATGTCAGGGCCGTAGGATATTTTTCTTGAACATTTTTGTATAAAGTGCTGTCATATAAATCCCGTATCATAAAATTATTTTCGTTTCCCTGTTTGATATTGGATAAATTTTTCAAAAGGGACGATTGAATATTTTTTTGGTTCAATAGTAATTGGATTTGATATTCAATATCAATAGTGTAAAAATAATTTGAACTTGCTGTCGTTAATTTATATGATTCATTACATTTATTACATACTTCTTGTATGTTGCCAATATTCTTTGTTACTTTTACTGTAGAGAGACGATTATGACAGGTTGTACAATAAAAATGTAATGTAATTTTATCGTTTGGAGGACCGTATAGTTTTGACATAGTATGATGAGTAAAATTCCATTTATCAAACTTTGGACCAGCTAATGTTTTTGTAAATTGTACAAGCGCTGACCTTTGAGCACGCGTCATATTAAAACGGATCACCATACCGGTAATCATTAATTCAACATCCGATGTTGTGAGTTCAGCTTCAGAAAACATGACTCTATCATCATCACTTTCATACAGTTCATGAAAAGCTTCTGCACCGAATTCATTACTCGAGTCTTCGTCATTATCTGATTCGAATGTATCAGAATCAACATCACTGTTACGATCATGATAATCAGTAGCATCATCATTTTGAAATGAACCATCTTCATTATTGCAATGTGAAGAAGTTGTACTCAAAGTATTGTCGTCACATAAATTGTTTTCTTCTTGAACAATGATATTTAATTCAGAACTGTCAATGTGTTTGATACATTGATCATTTTCTTTCATAGCATTTGCATTATGACTGCCTTCATTTACGATAGAACAATCATCATGATTGAGTTGAAGCTCTAGTTGAGTTGGAGGATTATCACTGGGAACCAAATGATTTTTATCTGCTGGAAGAATAGCACATCTGTAACTGGAATTTTCAATATCTATTTGGTCCTCTTTTAGTGAATTCTCATAATCGGTGCAATTATTATCACTTATTATTATTATTTCATAAAAGTTTCTCTTGTAAAAATGTGATTTTAGTGATCTCTAAGCAGATTTGGCCAATAAACAAATTATTTCTAGCAGTGTATAATAACTGCACTGAATTTTATTTTTATTGGTGGTTGTGTAGCTAATACGCACTTTGATTTTGTCGAAAACGTTCCCAATTAAAATGTGTTTTTTGACATACATCTGCTTTTTTATAATTCGCGGTTAAAAACGATTTGTACAACTTTTTCTTTGGCGCTTCGTCTTCGCTAGCCATGATGGATAAAATTAATTTCTACCAATTCATGTACAAACTGTGCACACAATCCCAATTCTGGGTAAAATAAGCTTAGTGTAAGGTCTGCAAATAGCAATAAAATGTAACACCATTAACATGGAATTTAAATCCCCCTTTGAAAATCATGGAACTAAGGTAAAGGACCCAATTACTGTCACCCTAAGCTGTTTTACGTAAATTAACGAATAAAATAAATCTTATAAAATAATGCCTAAAAAATATTTAGTATACAATGCAAACTGTTATTTATACGATACAAAAAACAATACTTAATTTTTTCTTCATTAATTTGAATAAAACGATAAAAAATATTAAGCGGATATTAGGAGAATGGAAACGATGACTTCCATACTAGCGAAATAGAAATTAAGACGAAATATACACATTGGGCAAACACAATATCAACTTGTTGGGGACCATGTTTAAATAGGAAATTTCTTAGACAAATTGAACGAAAAAGATTCTTTGAGAAATTAATAATTTCAAAAATAAATGTAGACCATTCGCTCACCAATTCGTTCTGTGACGACTGTATCTTTAGTCTTTTCATTAAAATTCTTTCTGAATCATCGCCCATGTCCTAAGAACAGAACAGAACAAAAATTAGGAATGTAAACTGCTAATAATAATAGACTAAGTCTAAACCATCGCCAGCAATGCTCTAACAGTCCTTATCCCAATATGAATATAAAAATACGATAGCTGTACATTTACCAGTAATGCTTTGTTCGGTGTGTCTGCGTCAGAAATTTCTGACGCAGATTGCATGCGCTTCAAAGGGGGAACTGATGCTCGCCTTGAGGCAATTAATGCCTGCAATTCTTCCTTCGATTCTGAAAGTACACAGCATATTATTAACTAAAATCTAAAGATTATGATACGGATGTCAGGTCTATATGGACATATTATATGATTAAGATTTTTGAAGTCACGTGTTAGACATATATGTGGGCAAGAAAGGTACGTCTAATAACGTTACACTCACACGTAGCCTTCTCTTTATATATATATATATATACACAAACTATATACAAACTGAAGACTTAAAACTAAATGAATTCGATACAAAACTTACCTTTACAATAAACAATCGAACAATCTTTAAATTCGTTTTTGTGGTATACTTTATAAAACTTTTGAAAATTAACGTTTTTTGAATCAAAGTGCCAGATTTCCGTATCGTTGGCGATCATTAATTTACCGCATTCTCGCAATTTCACGTACACGAACATGGCTCGAACGATCGAGAAACATCTACCGGTTTTAATAGCACGTGGTGGAACAGCGCGTCCAGTATTTAGGCCAATTTACGATTACTTGATTAAACTAGGCGATTAATTTTAAGAGTCCCCACACAAGGTAAATTATTCAACTTACACGCTACTCGACTAAATACTGGACGCGAATCGCGAAGAAACGCGAGTTGTTACTTACGCGAGCAACGCTTTAGACAAGTGCCACTACGCAGTTAGAGATCTCGGGCGGGTTTTCTCGCGCATGCGCGGTGATTTTAGCATCAGTATAGTACAAGTTTCGATAAAATGGGGTAACTTGATCGCCCTGCTTCTTTCCCGCCTATAACACTAAACCTACTAGTTGCGCCCCAATATAGATACGGTACTGCAAACGCCGCGCATGCGCAAGAAAAGCCGCCCGAGTTCTCTACACTGTCTCATGGCAACGATACGCATAGATGCGCAGTACCCATAACAGTAACACTTGACTACCGTTGCCAGAGAAGCTATCTTGGCGTTGATTGGTTTAACATCCCCGCGTCATCACGCGCGGCGTGTTCTTCTACAAGATAGCTGCTGGCCCCGAACCAATCCACGCTCTGGCAACGCTAGTCAAGTGTTACTGTTATGGATTATACAGAGGATGCTTTAAAATATGTCCAAACTTTCTTCAGGCTATATTCCTGACTCAAAAACCAAGACGATTTTAGCAAAATGGATTGGAAAAACTAATAAATACCATCTGAATTTCGCCCTGCATTTCCAGTTATGAATTGATATCAATTTGAGGCTACTCGATACGAAAATACGTGCTATTTCAGGTCCATTAATGTCGTGAAAACCCGGGTAACTATTGCCCACACAGCACAATGTCCGGCAAAGTCCCAAAGACGTCTTGGAGACGTCTTGTTATAGATCAGGACATTCAGACCGTCTGAACAGCCTGATCTGTAACAAGACGTCCCCAAGACGTCTTTGGGACTTTGCCGGACGTTGTGCTGTGTGGTGGTAGCAAAATGACTTGGAAATACTGATAAATTCAATGGAAATTTGTTTCTGCACTGCCAGATAGAACCTGATAAAATTTCGAACAACATAACTGTTAAACTACATGTAAAGTGACCAGATATTTTCTGCACCAATGCGGGACAGACAAGGCGGCAAGTTAGGAACCCCCCCAAAAAGGGGGTTCGCAGTTTGTTAATGCATACATAATTTATATATTTATGCATGCACTTAATAAACTGCGGAAACATGGATCTGCAAACCATTTTTTTTTGCATCCTACCTTGCCTCCTTGCTTGTTCCGCATTGGAGCAGAAAATATTTGGTCTCTTTGCGGCAATGCACGACACTTTGCGGGACACTTTTCAGTCGGGACAAAGGGCTAAAGTGCGGGACGTCTGGTCACTTTAACTACGTGTCATGACAAAATCGTAAAATGTCCCGCCATTACAGATAAAATCAGGTAGCAAAATGGCCAAACCAAATTAATTTTTTCGAAGTATGTGTTTCGTAGAACCGGAAAGTATCGCATTAATTTTCTATCCGCCAATCCGGTGGAAACCGAACCAAATTCTTTCTCTTCGAACCCCATACGCATTCCGTGAATTATTTGCTCTGCCAATCCGGATCGCGACGGACTCGAAAGAGCTTGTGGCATTTCCGGACGGAAACTATTATCTTGCGTAATGGTCATTCCAGATAAAACCAAATCAATTTTTGCGAAGTATGTGTTTCGTAGAACCGGAAAGTATCGCATTAATTTTCTATCCGCCAATCCGGTGGAAACCGAACCAAATTCTTTCTCTTCGAACCCCATACGCATTCCGTGAATTATTTGCTCTGCCAATCCGGATCGCGACGGACTCGAAAGAGCTTGTGGCATTTCCGGACGGAAACTATTATCTTGCGTAATGGTCATTCCAGATAAAACCAAATCAATTTTTGCGAAGTATGTGTTTCGTAGAACCGGAAAGTATCGCATTAATTTTCTATCCGCCAATCCGGTGGAAACCGAACCAAATTCTTTCTCTTCGAACCCCATACGCATTCCGTGAATTATTTGCTCTGCCAATCCGGATCGCGACGGACTCGAAAGAGCTTGTGGCATTTCCGGACGGAAACTATTATCTTGCGTAATGGTCATTCCAGATAAAACCAAATCAATTTTTGCGAAGTATGTGTTTCGTAGAACCGGAAAGTATCGCATTAATTTTCTATCCGCCAATCCGGTGGAAACCGAACCAAATTCTTTCTCTTCGAACCCCATACGCATTCCGTGAATTATTTGCTCTGCCAATCCGGATCGCGACGGACTCGAAAGAGCTTGTGGCATTTCCGGACGGAAACTATTATCTTGCGTAATGGTCATTCCAGATAAAACCAAATCAATTTTTGCGAAGTATGTGTTTCGTAGAACCGGAAAGTATCGCATTAATTTTCTATCCGCCAATCCGGTGGAAACCGAACCAAATTCTTTCTCTTCGAACCCCATACGCATTCCGTGAATTATTTGCTCTGCCAATCCGGATCGCGACGGACTCGAAAGAGCTTGTGGCATTTCCGGACGGAAACTATTATCTTGCGTAATGGTCATTCCAGATAAAACCAAATCAATTTTTGCGAAGTATGTGTTTCGTAGAACCGGAAAGTATCGCATTAATTTTCTATCCGCCAATCCGGTGGAAACCGAACCAAATTCTTTCTCTTCGAACCCCATACGCATTCCGTGAATTATTTGCTCTGCCAATCCGGATCGCGACGGACTCGAAAGAGCTTGTGGCATTTCCGGACGGAAACTATTATCTTGCGTAATGGTCATTCCAGATAAAACCAAATCAATTTTTGCGAAGTATGTGTTTCGTAGAACCGGAAAGTATCGCATTAATTTTCTATCCGCCAATCCGGTGGAAACCGAACCAAATTCTTTCTCTTCGAACCCCATACGCATTCCGTGAATTATTTGCTCTGCCAATCCGGATCGCGACGGACTCGAAAGAGCTTGTGGCATTTCCGGACGGAAACTATTATCTTGCGTAATGGTCATTCCAGATAAAACCAAATCAATTTTTGCGAAGTATGTGTTTCGTAGAACCGGAAAGTATCGCATTAATTTTCTATCCGCCAATCCGGTGGAAACCGAACCAAATTCTTTCTCTTCGAACCCCATACGCATTCCGTGAATTATTTGCTCTGCCAATCCGGATCGCGACGGACTCGAAAGAGCTTGTGGCATTTCCGGACGGAAACTATTATCTTGCGTAATGGTCATTCCAGATAAAACCAAATCAATTTTTGCGAAGTATGTGTTTCGTAGAACCGGAAAGTATCGCATTAATTTTCTATCCGCCAATCCGGTGGAAACCGAACCAAATTCTTTCTCTTCGAACCCCATACGCATTCCGTGAATTATTTGCTCTGCCAATCCGGATCGCGACGGACTCGAAAGAGCTTGTGGCATTTCCAGATTGAATCCGTAAAATTTTTTATCCGCAATTTCAGATACGAACCTTCCGGGTTTGTACAAATTGCAATTCCCGATAGAAACTGGTAAAGTTTGTACCTGGAAAATCCTATTTCATCCATCGATCTGGATATCCGTATTAAACCGGATTCTTTTTTGAACTGGCAAAAATCACTGCTTGAAAATCCAGGTAGTACCGCATTGAGCCAGATAGATCGAGTTCAAAATTCAATGCGGTTCTAACTGGCAGTTGCAGCAGGGCGGGAAATCACTATTCAGTTCAAAGTTCAAACTAAGTTTAGTTTGTAATGTAATTTGCAGTTTCAGAACTTCGGTTGTTCCGAAATGTTGTAATATAACCACTGCTTTAACTTGTTATTCTGTCTTCCAGTCGAGCGTTGAAACATTTAAAACTAAATAAAGGTACTGCTATTAAAATATTTAGTTTGAAGATTAAAAATACAAATTCGTGAATTTTTGAGTTCAGAAGTAATGCCATTGCATTAACGATGCTTTTTAAAACATACTACGAATATTCATTGCATTAAGATATTCTTCATCAAATACTGAGTAAATAATAGATTCTCCATTTTGTGTGCACAGAATGCGTATATTATACTTTCCTCTGTATACTTTCCATTTAAAAGCTTAAGCTTTAAAATTATACGGTAAATGTATTTTACAATAATTATGTGTTAATTTTGGACTGAAAAAATTTGTCAATGATAATATACTCCAGTTTTGTGTTGTATGTAAATATCAACGTAAAAATTCTGTTAAAAGTTAATTCATCGAAAGGATATCTAATATTATATTAATAAAGGAAACAAATCACTCATAACAATTTCTTATATAATTAGTGTGATATTTCCGAACCTTCGTAAACTTTTAAAAATAAAATTGATATGATTCATTAATGAAACCATTAATGCTCATTTCATATCAAAAGCAAACAGAACACTTCATTCCTTTCTCCGTCATTAAAAATGCGAAACAATGTTTACAAAAATTGTATAGTTCTACATATAGGAATAAAGTGTAAATTACTTTCAAAATAATTGTTTTTCTACTATAGGTAATAAAGTCTGTTACTATTTTTTTAAATGGAACAATATGTTTTCTTTTACAGAGGATTAGAGATTGTTTCCAATCAAATTTATCTTACATGAGTGCTGCCTTAACCTTTAGGCGAAAGAGGCAGCCGCCTCAGGGGGCTCTCGAAAAATTAACACATTAAAAGAAAATAGGGTTATAAAAGCGAGAAAAAAAAATTAGAAATCCGCCAACTGTGACGGAACGAAAATAACGAATACACATATTTATTCAGAACAGGTAAATAAAAGCACTTAAGGGGGGTCACTCAGGTGAAAATCAATTACCAGTAATTTTACAGATAAAAATTTGAAAATATTTATATCCATATTATTTTTTATTCTGAAATGAATTATGTAAGAGTTAATATACCTAGTGACAATTTTTTTCTCAAAATTTAAAAATAAAATTTCGAAAAAATTATTCGATTGTAAAATCCATACCCTTATTTCTGTAGAATTGCATACAAAGACTGCAAAAAAATTTCAGCTCGAAAACTTCCTTTTTGTCCGAATTATAAAGTTTTGTTATATTTTGGGGTAGTAAGTTTTTAAATTTTGAAAAAAAAATTGTCACTATATTAACTCTTACATAATTCATTTCAGCGTAAAAAATAATATGGATATAAATATTTTCAAATTTTTATCTGTAAAATTACTGGTAGTTCATTTTCACCTGAGTGACCCCCCTTAATTAAGACAAATTTACGACGCGTTTTTACTATATCAGGAAAAGCTGATCACAAGTTTTATGCCATGTTATCAATTATCGTTTAGAGCTCCATCAATCCTTTTAAGACCCTCCTCAAAAATATAAGACAGAGTGACACGCGGTTAGAAGGGCTGTGTGAACGGCGCATTATTTTCCGCCTTCGCTCACACTCGTGGATAAAACGAACGAGTATACTTGATCCTGGATGGAAATCCTTCTTCCTGTCAGCGGATCGTAAATCGACCTGACGTTCGTTTTCTCCGAGACAGTGACTAACGAGGTGTAAAGACACCCGGTGGAGGCGCAAGGAAGTTGGATGTGATGGAAGGGAACTTGAATCAGAATTGAAGAATCACGTTCACGCCGATGCTCTTATTTGCCCCTTTCCTTCTGATCCCCTAATCTATACAGACTTTTTTTCTATAAACATAATTTGTGACTGCGCACGTGTCTTCATAGCGCTTCTTAAAACCATCTCTATCCCAACTCGTCCACACATTTCCACCTGTTTCATTTCTCTTCTCTTCGTTCCTCCTCAGAGTGAGATAATGTCAAGAAGGAAAACTAAGGTGTCGGCATGATATATAGGGTAGGACGGGACGGGTGGTACAAC
The DNA here is from genome assembly GCA_929108735.1 of Andrena dorsata. Classification (NCBI taxonomy): domain Eukaryota; kingdom Metazoa; phylum Arthropoda; class Insecta; order Hymenoptera; family Andrenidae; genus Andrena; species Andrena dorsata. Next base: position 1,948,327 of record OV815487.1, read on the forward strand.
CGAGCACATGGTAATTCCTTAGACAGAAATAAATCGAAAACGTGGAATAAAGTTTTTTATACGAGCCTCCGTTTTTGAGAAAATCGAATTTTGGGAAATTCAGCCGAATTTATCAGTAAATATGGTACAACTGTGACTGAAATGAATTCTCTGAGATTCGACGGTGGAGCTTAATTTTTAACCAAGTGTATGCACTTTTCCTAAATTAGATTTTCTCGAAAACAAGACCCAGTTCGAAGAAAAATTATTTTACACTTTCGACATATTTCTGCACAAGGATTTATTTCACTCGCAGTTGTACCACATTTACTAATAATTTCTGCAGATTTGAGAAATCGATTTTCTCGAAAACGAAGGCCCATACAAAAAAAATTATTCTACATTTTTGATCTATTTTCGTCCAAGAAATTACCATATGTCCGGTTGTACTATTTTTTGCCGAATATATAATTACATATAAATTGCTTGAAAAAATAAATGCCTAAGAAATGACATATACAATCTTCTTACAAAACATGTATAAAGTAAATAAAACAGAGAAAAAAATTTGAATACACGAAGTTTATATAAAATTTTGGAAAACTCATAATGAGGGGTGATTCATTGCGACACATTTTTTTGACAATAAAGTTTTATTAGTTTAATAATTAAGTTTGACGTTTGTATAATTTTATGATGTAGTAAATAGTAATTTGGATTATTCTTCCTTTATTTTTAATTACTTTTAGCAGCCGGGATGGCATATCTAGGGTTAATTTTCGTAAAACTTCCCGTTTCTCGGTCATTAATTTTGAAGTTGCTGCACGTATAGAATTCCAAAGTTCTTTTTGGTTATGGTACTCTGGACCATCATAAACAATGTCGGCGAGCATTTTCCAAACATTTTCCACAGGATTTAAGTCTGGACTTTTGGCAGGCCATTCGAGAAATGCAAAAAAATTTCCTTCGGGCCATTGTTTTGATAATTTTGACACGTGTATCGATGCGTTGTCCTGATACCTAATTTGTTGTTCAGAAATGGTTTCACTTTTTCTGCTAAAAAAATTAATGTATTTTATACTATCTATTCTTCCCCGTAGCCTTTCCAATAAAATGGTTCCATCGGGCAAATTTCGATATAATGTTCTATCTAAATCTACCCATGAGCACCAGGAATCTGGGCCATCAAAATTGAATTTTTTCTCGTCCGAAAAGACTGTAGATTCCCATTTGTGAGATATTTTTATCCACTGCTCTGCTAGTTCCAAACTTTTAGCTTTGTGTTGTTTCGTTAACGAAATTTTCTTTTCTAGTTTTTTAAATTGAAACTTTAGAGATTTTAACATTCGTTGTAAAGTTCTAATTGAGCACGAAAGGTTTAGATTATTCCGTATTTTTGTGGCGTTACTCTTTCATTTCTGGAATTCAGTATCCTCACTTGTTTCCTCATATTTTCAAAACTTTCAACTCAAATGCGGCACGGGTTCCCGTTGTCCAATCACTTTGAAATTTTACACATATCATTTTCTCACCAAACCTCATATTTTAGGAGGGTAAGACCAAAAAAAATCGGAAGTTGAAAAATAAGGACCACCCTACTGTAACTGTATAACAAGTAATACAAGAAGAACATATTGGATACATAGAAGCATATTTTAACTCAGATGTGTTTCATATTTCTAATCGTTGACGTTACAAGTTAGTTTGTTATTATACAGAACAGATACGGTCTAGGTCCACTGATACCGTAGGTCAAGTGCAACTCCGCTATGAGTATAGTATAGTATTTTTATTATTATATTACTTACAATTTCTTGATCCGTCTCCATCTTGCTGTCTGCCATTTTCGTCTACTTCTGATTTCTAGCTTTTCTATGAAGTTGGTTTAGATGCTTACTAACGATTTGACGATCAAAGAGCATTTCTTAGTAAATATCAATCTATCGAAATTCTTCATTACGTTATGCTCAAGCCGTGAATCTTAGAGTATATAAACATGGAGAAAGCATGCAATGGGCGAAAATGTAGACGGCAGTAGAATGAGAAAAATATACATGAGGGACACCCTCTCTCTTTTTTCTCTATTCGTTCATAACGAATCATTTCTCGATATAAATTGTGTATTTACGGAACTTGGGATGCAATTACCTACCTGAACGTAGTGATTGATTTCAAGTCGTTTGGATTTGTGATTATGGGTTATATTTATTGATTATTGCTGACTGGGTACAATTTTCACCCCCTCGGGGTTATTTGATTTTTAAAATATCGTATTGTCATCCGAACCACGCACGCCTCCAAAGTTTCAAAACAATTGGATTGGTGGAATTGTTTTAAATTTCAGTTTTCACGGCAATCGAAGCTGAATGAAATCATTTAAAACATATGATTTATTTTCATTTTTGACGTTGCAAAAAAAGAATATACACATTTGTTGCGTTACGAGGCCACTTCGTTTGATTAATTTTGTTGTTGTTAATACATTTCCATGCTGATGTACCATCACGTATCATGCATGAATATGAACCTCTCTGAGGATGAAGACCGTTGTGAAATACGGCACTTAGTAATTTATATTTTTTATTACATATTGATATCGGTTGTGGAGCAGCTGTAATTTTACAATTAATTTCTTTAATAATGCCATTTTCATCACAAGAGAACAACAACAGTTGGATTATAATAATTATTGGCGGAGTAGTAATTTCAATTTTAGTAAGCATTTGCTCAGAACATTGTTCGCACGGTTTTTGCGAACTCGATTTCCAACCAATCGGTAAAGCAATATTAACATAATCTTGTAAAGGTGAACCTTTCTTTGACTTTAAACACATTTCTTTAACTGGCAAGGGGAGAATATAATGCCTGTTAGTGGTTGTTTCTTTATGAGGACATTTTCTGCACTGTGCAGATGTTGTCATTTTAAATTGAACTATTTTTCGGAGCCCTTGTAAATTATTGCATAATGCTAAAAGAAATTCAGATGCGTCTTGTTGAACTTTTTGCAAAAATTTACCTCCTATAAAACTTCTAATATTCAAAGTAGTCAATTTTTTATGTTGTTCCGAGTAATCATTTATGAAATCTCGAATTTCGTGAAACTCTGTAAACTCTAATAATTTGGTTTTGATTACATAACATTGTACAATACATTGCATGATGGCATTTGCATAACTTGATATATGATCAGTGTTAGGTAATCCACGAATTTCTATACAATCTTCAGCATTATCCTCAATGGGAATTTGATGGGCTAGCACTCCTTTGGGCACGGCCCACAAATTGTCTGTGATTTGTTTATGTTTAATGTTTCGAATTTCGTTACTGGGAAGTGGCGGATCATGAGTGGCCCCTAATTTGTTATATTCAAGAATTGCCGATTCACTAGCTGCAACAGATTGCGGGTCAAAGTTAATCAAATGAAGTCCTTCCAAAGTAATGATTCTTGAGAGAGCCACATAAACTTGCCCAGTAGAAAACACACTGTTGCCAGCGTCAATGATAGCATTTGCCAAACTCAAGCCTTGACTTTTGTGTATAATGATACCATAGCTAAGACATATGGGAAATTGTTTTCTAACAACGAACACCCTTTCCATTATTTCAAATTTAACGGAAACTCTTTCTATAGCGCATTCTTTGCCTCCTGGAAGGACAATGGTTATTTTGTCGATATCATCTTTTTTATCAATAGATCGAGTGACAGAAACAATTGTTCCAATAGTACCATTAACGAGTCCTAAAGTGACGTCGATGTTCCTACGAATCATAATTCTCGTTCCAATTTTTATTGTTATACTTTTGGTCAGACCAACAGTTCGTGAATGATCTTCTTCGTATTTATTTAATAATTTCGTTACTTTATTTTTCAAAAATTTAGAGCAATTCAGCTGGTCCTGAGCAATAAGCTCGATCTTTTCAGATTCAATTTTTTCAAGCATTGCACTGTTAAGAGTATCACATAGGTGGCATGTAGGTAACAAGCAAACAGTGTCAGCAGGCAAATGATTGATGTATTCACATAATTCATCAAGTTTCATTGAATAACTTGACGACTTGAATTTTAATTGTCTCGTTTGCAACAATTGCATATCTGAAGTCAACAGTGTGCCAAAACGAATTCTCGATAATAGTTGACGATATGTTTCATCGTCTTTTTGACGCATATTTATCGTTAATACTTTGTATTGGAATAAAGACCATAAATTGTGACCTGCTAAGCAACCTAGAAACTTTTGTACTTGATCGCCAGACATTTGCAGGTAACAAGGACCTTCACGAACTGGAGGGAGTTGTAGTAAATCTCCGATTACCAGTATATGCTTTTTACCGAACCAGCCCTCATCACATTCATATGTATTGAATATTTCCATGAGACGTAAGTTTATATACATCAATGTAACATTTGATATCATCGATACTTCATCTATTATTATTAATGAAATATTTTTCAATTCGTCTCGTAATATTTTGAGAACGGCGTTAGACAATTGTTTATATTTTTTTGATGTACCGCCATGTTCGACAGGTAATTGAAACAGTCTGTGTACTGTTAAACCGTTAACATTGAAAGCTGCGATTCCGGTAGGCGCCGTTACAGCTGTTTCTTTACCCAAATTTTGTTTTATATAACCCTGGAGAGCTTGAATCAAGCGACTCTTACCGGTACCACCTTCTCCACTGACAAACAGTCTCAAAATTTCATTTTTTGAATTTATAGCCGAAACTACTTTATCAAAAATACTTTTTTGTTCAATATTCAAGCCAGCAATCATTTCCGAAACTTCGAAAGGATCACATTCTAATGCATTTTCATCACAGTCATTAGGATTATTTTGAGATGGTTCATTCATTTTTTGATTTACCATTTCCTTAACGGCTTCAATGCATTCTTCTAAATCAGTCAACTTTTTATGATCCCTCATTGCTTCTTCTAAAATAGTTTGTACTGTTAAAAAAGACTCTGAGTACGTATCACATCCATTTTTCAATTCATCTATATCCCTCCAAGGTTGAAACAACAATAGTAGGGCATAGAAATATTTTTCTGGCTGAGTTTTCGAATTATTCCTGTAGTGATTTACCAAATAAGGTCTCTTTCTTCTTTTGAAATACAATTTTCCTATTTTGAAGCATTGGAGTTCGGAATCTTCATTATTATCTTGATCATCGTCATTATTGCAATCATCATTGTTTAGTGCCTTTTTCTTATCGTACCATCTTGCAAACTCGTACAAACTCATCGATTCTTGTTGGACTGGTCGGTTTGGATAGTAATCGTCAATTATATTTGGGAAGAATATGTCAGTCGAATCGGGATCCAAGTTTTCTATTTCTTCTTTGCGTTTAACTCTCCGATTTCTGATTACATTGACGTCCAACCATATAATAGTTGTTTTGATATCCGTACCGTATAAAGATATTCCCAACAAAGTATCAGCAGCCTCAAGAGCACCGCATTCTCTATTATTTAAACCTTGCATTCCAATATTCCATAAGCGAGCGCATAATGATTTTGATGATTGAACGTCTACAAACATTTCAGCTGCATAAGTTTTCTCATGTTTTGTCACGTATTTAGTGCAATACCAACACAAAGTAGTTGAGTTTTCACCTACAAATTGGATATCCATATTTCCATCCCATGCTGTTAAGACAATTGGGTTATAATCGTTAATATTTACTTCTTTTTTGTCACGTGGCAAGTCGTACAATCTACTACGACTTCTTAATTGCTTTCTACCAGCTATAGATGTAGCTACGTCTCTCATCTTTATGTTTTTTGTAACAAGTCTAGGAAATCCAAAACGACACACTCGCTGCATGCGATTATTTTTGTTCTTTTTTGTTCTCATGCAATACGAATTGTGATGATGCCTTTGATGGGTATTCACACGTCTATACAAAGTAGGTGAGATTTTGGGATCTGGAAGTCTACATGTGACATATCTTTGTATGAAAGCAGCTACTATTTCATCTGACTCTTTGCCTAGAATAGGAGCATCTTTGATCCATATTAATAAGTGGAAATGTTGCAGTCCTCTACTTTGGTATTCTTTTCTCCAGAAATAATGTACCACATGTCCGATTGGGTTATCGATAGAACAAAGAAACTCTAGCATCGCATGAAATTTGTTATCGAGAAATCTTGACACGGATGCTGGATCCTTTGTTAGAATCTCATTACTGGACATTTTATCCATAAATGGCGTATTAACTTCTTTAACGTATTCAATTAAATCTGACCATAACCATTCAGATGGACTGAGAGTGAGGAACCAGGTAGCTGGCCCATAATATTCCAGCATGCATTTCAAATTACTTCTAGGTATATGACAGAACGGTTCTGTATTTGGAATTCGAGAGAATATAGTCGTTAAGTGACACTCTAACCCACACAGCACACTTCGTTGCGGTAAAGTTGCAGGATAGTTGCAGTAACCTTGCGTCGTTGCATGGTTGTAGCGCAATGTAGATGTATGGTTGCTGCGACGTTGCCGTGCAACATTGCACGGAGCGGACATAGAATTGTTGCTGTATAGTTGCGGCATAGTTGCGTTGCAATAATGCACTGCAACCTTGCCGCATCTATGCCGCAACTATGCCGCAACTATGCTGCAACTTTGCCGCAACTATGCCGTATCTATACCGCAACTATACCGCAACTTTATCGCAACTTTGTGGCGTTAGCAAATTTTAAAACATAATATCTCCAAAACCGGCTGGAATAAAGTGTATACATTATACCTTATTGAATTCGTATTGGAACGCACTGTGATCTGTTAAAAAAGAGTTCCGTTTAAAAAAAAAATTGATCATCGTATCTCATAAAATAATAATCCAAGAAAAAAATCGTCTGCTCCAGTAAATTTTCCCCCTCCAACCATGCAATTTCATACAAACAATTTCTTTATAATTGTCATTAGTGTAAAAACGATTTTTTAACCTTAAACAAACTTATTCTTTATTTCGCCACTCTTCATTTTTGTCTTATTTTCGCCTGTAGAATCACTCCCTAGAATATCCTTGATTATCAGTAAAGTAATACCCTGTATAGATATGTATTAATACGTATGCCCAAAGTTTCATTACTTCTTTAATTTTCGATATCTTGCCTTGTGTAAGACAATTCGACGCTGTGCGGAGAAGGCTGGTCTAGTGCAAGAGAGAAACAGATGCATACTTCTCCCTTGCACTAGTGGGAACGTCGTCGGCCGTTGTCGTCCACTCTTTCACCCCCTCTCGCTCGCTCATGGATTCTCTCACTCGCGCTCACTGCAGGCTCGAAATTTTGCAACCCTCTCTGAGAGTGAATTCAACGACGCAGCGCTTGGCTACGCTCCGCTCGACTCCGCTCGGCTCGGCTCGGCTCGAATCGGCTCGAGCGCCAAACAATGTACTTCTTTGTCGCCTCGCTGACTCGCGCTCGGCAACCCTGGACCGGGCCAGTTCGAAGTAAACTCTCGAAAAACAAGCTGCTATCCTTTTCACAAGCTTCTTATATTTCGCATTATTTTGTTTTAATATATATTCCCTTTTTAATTCGTTTTATACTTATCGTGTGTTAGTGTTTTTTAAAATTATATATTCAATTTTTCTTATTCTTTTCATATTTATAGTGTGTTAGTGTATTTTTTAAAATTATATATAATTCTGCTCTTATTCTTTTCATAGTTATAGTGTCTTTAGTTTCTTTTTTAAAATATATCTAAGTTATTTTATTCCTTTTATCGATCGTGTGTACGCGTTACTTTTTTCTTTTTTTTTTAATTTCTCGTTTATTTTCCAAAAGCTAGCTTCGAACACCGTTTACTTACAAAGTGTTAATTCATCACCAGTAGGTACGAGTAACATCACGATTATGACAAAACTATCATATTCAATATTTCATAAGTATTATTATATAATACAGTGACAATTGTTTAATAAATTCTCCTAATTCTTTTCCTGTAAAAAATGTTGAAAAAGTTTTCGATCGTGGAATTCGCGGATGGTATGCAAATCATACCATCGAGCTGGATGGACCCAAGAATTTGTATACCCTGAATAGAAGAATTATGAAAGGAATTGTTTCAGTGGATCACGATGAGTGGGAAAAATGCGACATCGTCGGGTGGTTTGCCTCAGTAGAAAATTAAAGAAACACTATAATTTTCCGAAAATTTGGGTCATTTTCAAAAGGCTGTATTTGTGTGAAAAATGTTTTGAAAAAATATTTAGAGAACGCATTTTACCGCTTGAAGTTTATAGTTTTTGAACGAAGAATTGAATTTTTTGTTTCATCCATTATGATACTGTTTTATCAAGATGAAACGCGGGAAACGAAGATTTTTAAATTTTTGCCTACTTTCAACGTATGCACGGCCAAAAAAATATTTTGCCGCTAAATCCAAGGAAGAGCTCTTATAGAGCAAACATTTCTGTTTAATTTCGTTTCTTTCGTTTTCTTGTATGCTTTTTATTGATAGAGTTATTCGCGATCAAAGCAAAAAAGGTACTTTGTAAAATGCATTGCACTTATACTATTGTACGGCGATGGGATTTTCTTGCATGTACAGGGTGTTCCATAAAATTGCGGAACATGAATATTGCAGACTTCCCGGAACATGTAATATCCCGATGCAAAAAGACAGGATATTGCATGTCCCTGGAGTCCCGTAATTTTATGGGGCATGGCATTTGTTTGCTGACGGCGCAACAAGCTTTTACTTTTCATACAGTTTTTTGTGTATATGCATATACTGTATAACTTTAATTTCACTTTCCGTTAAATTATTATAAAGTACTTAATGGTGATTGTTACTTTTAACTGCTTCAATGCACCCTGTGATTGGCGTTACATTACACGAATGCTTTTTTTTAATGTAGCCCATGTTTCATGACTGGAATAATTTATTAATGACTTTTTATAGATTGAAATGCTGAAGAGGACCAGTGGAAAGAACGTTGCCCCGACGACATCCGTAATTTTGAATAAACTGGTGACATGGAGTGTCGCTACAAATTATAGTTGGCATGGGAAGAAGCAGAAACCAGCGTTTTCGAAGTTCGTTAATATCAAGAAATTATTTTAACAAAATTACATTAATCGTTCCTATTTCGGATAACTTTTTTGTTAAACTTACGCCGCATCGCCGGCGTGAACGGACTCGCGTGATCGTATGATCGGCGAGTACAAGTGTCATTGCAGGCACTTGTGACCACTGAGTTAGTGTATAATAAAAGTATCGAGCATTGATTTTTTATATGGATTGAAAGAAATCATTATTTTGCGAGGAATTGTTTTTTGTTTTTAAGAATGTAACATACATATTGTTATTAATGTTATTTGATAAGACTGATAAATGTATTTATGTGCGTAGAAGATAAGGAAATGGAAATGTAAACGGGAGCCATCCTAACAAGGGGTCCTTCAGGACTGTCCACCTCAGAATTTGTTTATACTTAGTGTACATGAAGGTCTTCACTCGGACTTTAATTTCCCAAAATATTAAGACGCGCTTTTTAGCCAAATTCGAGAAAATCGACTTTGAAAAATTTGGAGTGGGCTTATATACATTTGATAGAAAGCAATAACCAACGAACAGCGTGGGCCGGTGGCCAGCGCTCCCGACTAGTAACCATGAGGTCGTCAGTTCGCATCTCACCACTGTTGGAATTTTTTTTTTTTTTATTCATTTAAATACCTACACCTTTCACATGCAAAATTGATCAAATTCATGCTAACTAACAGATTTGCAAACATTTGTTATATGTATGGGTGTACGGTGTATACCGATGCTCCACCTCCCAGGAGATGGACATCACTTTCAATTAAAAACACACATCTTATTTTAAATTACCTTTTGCTTGGAAAAGCGTACTTTTCATTGCGCCTATTAATTTTTAAACAGGAATATTTTCAATAAATTACGTTTTTCGCACAAAAATAAAACACGTATAGTAAAAAATAGAACTTGCAAACGAGATAGTGGCGAACGACGGTTAGCATACCCACAAGGCTCGTGTACATCGCGGCACGAAAGGCAGATACGTGCGTCAAACGGGGGTGTTCCAGTAACCAGCTCTTTTCTACGAGATACCTAAAGTATTGAATATACATATGCACACATATATACAATACTTACATCTAATATGGCCACTACATCTAATATATACATGTTACAAACTATGAGAAGCAAAACGCAAAAAAAATATAATACAAAAATCTGTGGAGCTTTACGCGTCAACTGTTTGTGTCACACGAGCCACAGTGATACGCATCGTAAAAACAGATGAAGCACAGCGTTACACGGCATCGAGCACACCGTATGAACGCCGAATTCTGACATGCGCAAGCTATTTTCAAAATATCTACAGCAAAGCATACCTCATTAACATTATTAAATATTTCTCTATTGTCACACAGTTTTGCAGCACACCACGCGTATTGCAGCATATTGGAAAATATTGGGGAGGACATCTGGTGGTGCACTATCGAATGTATTTTGATACAATCTTCGCGGGAATTAACTTCGCGTCCTTGCTCAATTAAGTAGGCGCAATTTTGAATCCGCTTTATAAAAATTTTTACTTGCCTATAAAAGTAAACATCGCAGGGTTGAACTAAAGGGGTGCATTTCGGCGGTATAATTTTGACAGTGCATGTCGGTAGACCATGGTGATCTTGAAAAATTTCACAGTACATTTCCTGGTTCGTTTGCCCTCCCCAAGAGTCTATTAGTAAAAGGAACTTTTCCTCCCCTACATAAGGTTTTAACGTGCTCGTTAAAAAATCTGCGTATAGCTGTTTCGTTAGTTTTCCTGACTTTGACGATGTGACGACGGTGTTTTTATACATTTCTAAATATTGCTTCACCCGTTTTTGAACCTGGGGTCCAAAGGACCCTGTTGTCTCTTGAAGGCACAGGAAGACGCGGGGTAACAATTTCCCAGACAAAGTAATGCTGTATTGCGCTGTATACGAATGTGTTACCTTGTGCATGTTTTGCCTTTGAACAAGGACCACCTTTGATCCTCGGTTTGCGAGGGTTCTATCAAAAGTCGACTGGTATTGACATCCTAAAGAATATTTAAAAAAATAGACTATATTACTTATTCAAAAGTCTATACTTTGATTAATTATAAAAAATATTAAAATTAATTAAATACCTGTTTGGTCCGTATTGATTACAAATTTTGGATCGAAATTTGGAATCAAAACACGAGCCTGGACGCGGAAATTTTCTGCGGAGTTCAATATATCCTCCATTGTTGCGCTGTCTTTTTCCGATACAAATTTTGTTATTTTTCGTTGCCCAATTCGATGGTTTCGTTTAAATCGCTCAACCCACGACGCAGAAGCTTTGAAATCGAAACCATCGAATTGGCTTGCAGAAGACAAACCCCATTGCTGCAAGTTCCTTGTCGTAACTTGCTGGTGGGATAGTCGAGCCTCCGTGAAGCGATCGTATGTCCACGAATCGATGATCTCGTATTTATCAGCAGCGGATCCACCACTTTTAATTTGTTGTTCCCATCTCTTCAGGGCTTTCATAGTATTTAAGCGGGAGCATCCTTTCTTCTGTAAATTTTGTAGGCCCCAACTAGGATGGCTTTAGCCATGTTACAAACTTTTACTTTATAAGCTAATGAGACACTCTTTTGGCTTTTTAATTTTTTTTCCTCCGGCTCATACTGGGATTCGTCGGGAGAATCGGATCCTCCGACTTCTTCGAAACTAATTTCATAATCGTCTTCATCTGCCATAATTAATTCGTGACAAACTTCTTGTCGGACAGAATCTCCAACGTATATTTGTAAAGATCTTCTGCGAGTAACATCGATTCTTCGCTAATTACCGCAGAAGATTTTTCTGCGATAAGTCCGTCTTGGGAAAGAAGGTGCTCATAATACACAAGAGCACCTTTCAACCGTAATCTGTCAACTTCCTGGCAACAGTGTCCTCCAACAGCATCTTTCCGTACCGTCAAAGGGTTGGGCATATCAAGGTATTCAATATTTGACATGATGCCTCTTTTGCACACCGTACACTCACAATATCACCGTACAGTACACCGCTTACTTCTTCCGATTTTTAAAACCGACTGGTTCCATAGGACATCGTGTCTGCCCCACGAAATTGGGGTTTTTCCCTAATTGTAAATGTTTAATGTCCGGGTACGTATATAAAGCAGGTATCTTGTAGAAAAGAGCGTCGCGAAACATTATAAAAGCAGGCACAAAGGGCAAAACGTCGAATAGCAACGAGTCGACAGTCGGCTAATTGTAAAGCGCATACAGGTATGTCGCGTAAAGTAATAAACTCATAACCGATGGTAACGTTCGGGATCAAGGGCTGGTTACTGGAACACCCCCGTTTGACGCACGTATCTGCCTTTCGTGCCGCGATGTACACGAGCCTTGTGGGTATGCTAACCGCCGTTCGCCACTATCTCGTTTGCAAGTTCTATTTTTTACTATACGTGTTTTATTTTTGTGCGAAAAACGTAATTTATTGAAAATATTCCTGTTTAAAAATTAATAGGCGCAATGAAAAGTACGCTTTTCCAAGCAAAAGGTAATTTAAAATAAGATGTGTGTTTTTAATTGAAAGTGATGTCCATCTCCTGGGAGGTGGAGCATCGGTATACACCGTACACCCATACATATAACAAATGTTTGCAAATCTGTTAGTTAGCATGAATTTGATCAATTTTGCATGTGAAAGGTGTAGGTATTTAAATGAATAAAAAAAAAAAAAATTCCAACAGTGGTGAGATGCGAACTGACGACCTCATGGTTACTAGTCAGGAGCGCTGGCCACCGGCCCACGCTGTTCGTTGGTTATTGCTTTCTATCAAATGTATATAAGCCCACTCCAAATTTTTCAAAGTCGATTTTCTCGAATTTGGCTAAAAAGCGCGTCTTAATATTTTGGGAAATTAAAGTCCGAGTGAAGACCTTCATGTACACTAAGTATAAACAAATTCTGAGGTGGACAGTCCTGAAGGACTCCTTGTAAGCCGAAAGGCAAGGATTAAAACAATAAATAAATACATATAAATAAAGAAAATAAAATATTAATGTTGATGATGATGATGATGAGTTGATATATAAATATATGAATATTTAACGGTTAATGTTTATTGTAATTTAATTCCCTTCCCTCACATTTACTTTTAACGTTACCGAAATAACGCAATTTTGGGGGCACGTTTCGGGAGAACGATCATTGCCGCCAAGTTGCAGTGCAAAGTTGCCTCAAAATTGCTGTGCGAAATTGCCTGAAAGTTGCCGTGCGAAATTGCCTCCAAATTGCGGTGCGAAATTGCCTCAAAGTTGCCGTGCAAAGTTGCCTCAAAATTGCTGTGCAACTTTGCAGCAGGCGGACATAGAATTTTTGCTGCATAGTTGCGGCATCCTTGCGTGAATCGTTGCCATCTTGCACCGCAACTATACTGCAACTATGCTGCAACGAGAGTGTGCTGTATGGGAAAAGGTCCTTTTGTATTTTTTCAAGTATGTACTTGCTGTACATTTTTCTTTTGGATTAATTATGTTCAATTTTTGATAAATTCCAGCTTTCAATCGTCTAATGATGGTTTGATTCAATAAGAAAAATAGGTATTGCACGTCCAGTCGAAACTGAGAATGTTTTGATTTAAGCCTTGCTTTAATATATTCAAATTCTGTCAAATAGACTTCTCTATGTTCATGTTCTCCATGCATTCCATAAGGATACAAATGTGGGAAGCATTGGAGATCAATGGTCTTACAATAAATATCAAGTGGCGCGTCCTCTACCTTTTTTTGCTGATATAATGTTCTCGCTTTTTCATTAATCCTTTTCTCGTATAATGGATAAATTGTGTATTGCTCGTAAATACCATCTTCTTTATCAGCTTGACTCACCAGTGCAGGTAATTTTACTTGCTTATCAGTGTCTTCAGCTGTTTTGTTTTCTTTTTGTGCGTCGGAGTTATCTATTTTATATTCAACTTCCGGCCAATCATTTTTTAATAATTCATTTGGATTTGGAGGCAAAATGATATGTTCATATAAGCGATTGATCTGTTTCAAACGTACCAAAGCATTATATACGTTTTTTACATTTACAAGATGTTCCCAAATCTTTTTCGCTTTTGTTGGTAAACTACGCACCAATATGTAAAATTCTTGATTGAGATTGATTGGATCTGTTGATTTACAAATCCTTTTGAGCGTTTCCTCTATTGGCAATGGCAAATAAAATGTTCTTCCTTTTACATTCTGGATCATATGTTGATGAGGTATATTTTTTTTTGGCTTTCGAGACAGTTTCCATTCGTTGGACAACTTGAAATGCTTTTACTCTTTGTATAAACATTCTTTCATACTCGTTTAATGCAGATATTTCTTTTGGCATTTCTTTAACATATAACATATTTTTAACACAAGTTGGAGGCATTTGATTCCTTTGGAATTTTTCCTTACAATATTTGCATATGAAATCACTGTGCAATCCGTTCTTCCCTGCGAAAACATTAAAGTTTTCCCATGATTCTGATGTCAAGGGCTTCCTCATATCTGCAATTTTTATCACTTCTTTACGGTAGCACAGTTTTTCGCATGAAATGCATGCATTTTTAGCAGTATCTAATGTTCTTTTGGTCAATTGTTTAAAAGCATTTTTATATTTAGACATTATGTTTTGTTCATTAAGATTTTTTATTTCGTACGATTTCGGTATCGTAGTTTTACTCTTCTCTATCGCTTCTGTACTAATTTTTTTGAGATATTCTATATCAGTTTCATCCAATCTCTTGTCAAGATTCTTTATATTATTGAATTGTTCCAAAATTCTACAAATAATTCTTTTTATAACTCTTACATCGACAAAATGGGGGGCTAAAAGTAAAACTGGTAAAAATGTCGAAGAGCATGTATCAGGTTCAACATAACAAAGAAATGAATGTCCTAATTTGCGGGACATGTAACTTCTACTGCAAGATAATAAGTTTTTGGCAAATTTATAAACACTCTTTACTCTGAGCCTGTCAGCAGTCTTCAACAATGCTTGATATCTTTGTATAATGGATACGTTATCAATTTTACAAATATCATCACACATCCATATTTTGCTTTGTTTTTTGTTATTGTCGTCTAGTAATGGTAATACGTTCGTAACTTGGCCTTTCTCATTGAGAATAAGAAGTTTAGTTTCAATTGGCAGAGGTTCTAAAACTTTGTCAATATTCACACCATTTGCATTTTTAGTCACTGATTGATCATCCAATTGTATAAATTTATTTTCATGTACATTTACCTCTATTTCGTCATCCTTTTCGTTTTTATCTTTCTGATGAGAATCACGTTTAGAATTCTTTATCAGGAATTTGTGTTTGTATGCCGCCTCATAAAAGTACGGTTCAGAAGACGGCAAATGCTTTGAAAATCCACATAATGCCTCAGTTCTATCCGAAATATTGCATTCTGGACAATTGTTAGCTCGAGTCAAAGCAACCTCAGCTTTTTCTTTCAAGATTCTTATATTTTTTCTCAAATAGAATAAGTAGCTTTTCCTTTTCTGCATGCACCAATTATACATTTTCATAGCTTCAAATCGGCTACTCACTACACATTTCTTTTTCATTTCTGAAAGAAGAGATTTGGAAATATTCTTTATATATCTGTCAGAAGAAAGATGAAACTTTATGGTGTAATTGATTTTTCGAATCTTTCCGACTTTTGCAATGCGATGTTTGTTGCATATATTGTATTTTTTTCCACCAATTTTATTCGTAATTTTTTTTCCTATAATAGTTACGATTATGTTTTTTTCTATCATTAATCTCGGCATTATTTTTTTGTGAATCAGTTTGCAAAATTTGTTCCACCATATTAGAAGGAGTCTTCATTAATTTGTTATCAAAGTTTCTTTGATCATTACAATATTGAAGTACAGGAAACAGGTCTATGGCATTATTTTTTAACATTTTGATCAAATGGTCACGCATTTTATTACGATCATATTGCACTTCAGTAGGTTTTACTCTTAATGCAAGTGACACGGCATTAGCTATTGCGTATACGCCACAATCATTGACATTTGTTTGCATCTGTACCGAGTGAAGAATGACACCTTTTTCTTCGAAAGGATAAAATGGAAATAATCGTTTTAGGATAATTTCATGGTGTCGATGTACAATTCTTTTGTTCAGAGAATCATATATATCAATCAAATTTGTATCATAATAACAGCAAACCCAATGGCCACCTGTGTTATCAGACCAATCATCGGTCGCTTGGCTGTATAAAATTTGTATATGTTCTTTCGATTCGTCTACTGGGATTATTGCATCTGGACATTGTAGTAAAAGCGTCTCTGTGGGTTCATAACCATGAATTTGTCGCAGAATATTGTGAAAATGGCTTATATGCGTGTCTTCTAACCACTCCCCTATCTGAATGATCTTTTCATCCTTTTCTGACAATTCCCTTTTCCTCAATTTCATCGCTCGTGGAATTGTTGTAGAGTTATTTGTTCTCGAAATCGAATGCTTACGAGGACGTTTCAAATCAGTTACTATTTTATCATTCATAAATTCATTGTCATCGTCATGATTACGTTTTCTTTTATTTGCTACTATTATCTGGGAAAAATCAATTATATTCAAAGCATCATTATTCTCGGCCTTGTTTTTTTGTGAATCGGTTTGCAAAATTTGTTCCGTCATATTAGAAGGAGTCTTAATTAATTCGTTATCAAAGTTTCTTTGATCATTACAATATTGAACTGCAGGAAACATCAAATTCTTACGGCGATGTCTCATTCGTAACCTATCGTAACATTTTTTCCGTGCAACTTGTAACGGCAAAACTTGTTGAGGAGTTTTAACATTAAGATCTTGCGAAAAATGTTCGAAATGTATTTCTTCGGTTAACAATTTCAAGAGATGATTTCGCATAAGTGTTGTATTATAGTGAACATTTTGTGGTTTAATACCAAATGCTAATGAAACGCCAATTGCTATAGCCATGACTCCACAATCTCTTGGATTTTTTTGTTGTTGAACCATCGGAAAACGAACGTTTTTTTCCGTAATTGTAATGTGAGGATACAATTTTTCCAAAAAAAGTTTTTGTTCTTTGTGTAACGGATTCGCGAAATTCTGCAGCGTATCGTATATGTGAATAGTTGTCCCGTCATAGTAACTGCATGTCCAATGTTGTGGACGATGCAAAATTTGTATATGGTCTAAATCTTTCTTAACGGGTTTGATTTCTAGAAGGTTATATCTGAGATAGGTAGGTCGAATTTCATAATTAGCGGCTTTATTTAATTAGTAAATGTCATATTTTAGAATGTAGAAATTGTACTTTATCTTTTGAGAAATAAAAAAATACAAAATACATTTATAGAAAAAAAATGATTCCAGTGAGAATCAAACCTGTGAATGTTCCGGGGCGAGACCTGCCCTTTACACGCGCCGCTATTCATCATTACAATAAATTTCCCTATCGCTTCTATTCGTAAGCGCATAAACATCTTTTTTTATTAATATTTCGGAAACTATGGGGTAGTGGACCCAACATGTGAGACATATATTGGTCTACTACACCCACACTGCAACATATATGAGTTTCATCAAAATCCATGTCCCAGATGTCGCGGCCTCCCCTTGTTAGATCTTTATTTTGTACATGTACAGACATTTTGGTTTTTTTTTATATATTAACTAACTTTAATGAAAGTTGGTATAGTCGAGAGAGAATGATGCTATCGAGTGATGCTATAAGATAAGGCGCTCTGCAACCTGTAAAGTTTACTTGGAATGGCGCATAGCAGCCGACCGAGTGTACTTTACTTAATTTGGAAATATTCCAACCTGTAAAAAAACAAAAAATTTGTAATAAACACTATTATATCATACGTATTATTATTCATAAATGTAAAGGTCACTTACCAAATATAATATTTGTACTTTTATTTCTCCTACTGAGAAGAATATGTCCAGGGGACTTGATACTAAAAAGATACACATTTCAATAAAGAAACAGGTTAGTAAAAATTTGCGCAAACTATTATTTGACTGCACATAAATCTGTATACATGTATAATGAAACAATAACCCAATCATTGAAAATATGTTCGTTTCATTATGCATAGAGCTTAATTAAAATAATAATGAAGCACACTTACATGTAAGAAAATAATGACGAATTATCGAATGTCAGGACATGCGTGTCTCCGTCGATACGAAAATCCAGTCACTCGCTTCGTTTTGTGTTTCGCGCGATCGCGCGACCCTAGGCTCACATGCCCGTTGATAAGAGCGAGCCCTCCACGTACCAAGCAAATATACCGCCGATCACGTCCCGCCGCTATCGCGCGAGATCTTCTTTACCATCGTGACATTTCAAAAATGTTAACAACTAACACTTAGCAGGTTATGATTGAATGACAGCCAAGTGACATTTATAAATTATGCATTCGAGGCGACACCTACTGGCGTCAAATGGAGGAGAACAACGTGACGTCATACCTCTTAATCCTAAAAGTATCATTTTGATAATTATTAATTCAGAATAAATCTTATATCTTTTAGACAAATAGCTTGATACATTAAGTAAAACGACATATGGGTTCGAAAAAAAAATGATTCGCTTAATCATGTAAAAACACCGGGACTATGTCATAAAATAAGATAATAAGGCTAAAATAGCTCCGACGACCTGTCAATTTCGCTATCTTTGGTGTATAGAGACATGGTCGCTCAGTGTGCCTATGGGTAGAGGGAAGGGGGAATTAGCTTCCAGACGCGACCGCGTCTGTTGATAACGATTCTAAAACATCTACGTAGGTAAATATTACATATAAATAACACATTCAAAATATCAATTTAACTATATGAATTATTTAATATTCTTGTAGTACTATCCATTGAATAGTATTTAGTATTTGTTACAACGATTGAGAACTTTTTTAATATCGGTGAACAAAATATCTGTTCCTGTTATAGAAAAATTTGTATTCTTATACTTTATAAGTTCCATTCCAACCAGAAGTTTTATTTTCAAGAACTTTTATTTTATCGGTTCTTCTGAGAACTTATAATGTGAGAACATTTTTAAAAAAGGTCCGCGGCATTTGTTTTAAATGGAACCTATTGAATAGTTCCAGAACTTTTTCGATCCCTGGTTTTATGTACTTCTAACTGCATCAGGAATAAGAGGCAATACAATCAACGATAATTGCAATTACATACTTTCCATAACGGCGGTCGAGGTGCTGGGCATCAGATCAGAGCTGGTCCGATGATCGGCAGCAACACCATCGTCGCTATCGCCACTACCGCGATGGACTGTAGTGGTTTCTTGGGACGCATCACCTAATTGTGGTAAGTTTAAAATTTAATAAGAATCTTTTCAATTGTATCGCAATATACATTTTGCACTTGCTGGACTAACGTAAAATATGCTGGCAGGCGAAAAAGACATGTGATACTTTACAATATCTGTAACGTGAGTGTCAATTTTACGCAATCCAATTTGTGTTTATCAATACATCTCAAATAAGCCGGAATCCTCGCTCACCTCTTATACATGCGGGCTCTACCGCACGGGCTGTCGAATGGTCTTGCGCATTGGGCGAAGACCGCGCACGACCGCGACATCTTCGACAACCTCGTCGAAGTGGCTGTGCAGCTCCTTGTTCTTGCCCGCGTACAGGGACTGTATCTGCCGGTTCAGGGACTATATCCTCCGGTACAGGATTTACATCTGCACATAGAATATCGGAATAGAGAAAAACTTATAGTATGCATGAAATACATAAATCGACAATGTCTACATATCTACTGCGCGTTGATGAGACGAAAGCTAACGTGGCGGCACAGGGGTTTTCATGTACTCGGCTCTCTTCTATCTGATTGATGCATCAGATAGAAGCATTCCTTTGCTTAGCCATTTGTTCATGAATGCACGGTACATTGAGAATTTTTTTTTCAGCAGTCGATCCGATCGAATTTTAGTCGTGCAGTTACCGGTAATGTGATATCGTGTGTGTCTTTCAAGTAATACGCAGCAGCTGATATATGATTACTAAAGTTCTATTGCCGAATTTTTTTTCGCGTCTGATAAGGAAAAAGAAATCGTACATCTCGGTGTCAATTCGTGTTTGTTTTTTTGTAATGCTATTATAACATATCTTATACCGGTACCGCTCTTTACTAAATCAAAAACTGAACCATGTACCAGCTGCGATGTAGCAATAGAAACACATATAGGTATTGACTAGGGGGGACCGAGGCTAGTTGATACGTTCTTCAGTTTTCAATTTTTTCATTTTTGTTTCAATTAATCACTTAATTAAAAATATGCCAAAATATTCTTTGGTCCTTTCTCTTTAATATATAGTAAGCGAAAACTTAAGAAAATACAAACAAAATGAATGAAACTATGTTATTTGGACGATCAATTTGGATGTATCAAAGCTATTTACTTTTTCTCTATATAAACGAAAACAGTTAAAAAACGATTGTTAACGTCAAGGTACACACACGTACGCTGGATCGTAGGAAAGAATTGAATAACAATTTTCACATATCTCGCTCAAATAAAGTTACATATATACGGTGTCGAGATAATTAGTCTGTATCAACCTGCCCCCGGTATCAACTAGGCCCGGTCTCCCCTACCCAAAAATTTAAAAAGCAAGAAGGACACTAACACTGATAAAAGTACCTGGATACGTTGCACATACACTTATTCTTAAGATAACGTCCATTATCATTTTTTCAAATTCTGAGCAAAAGAAATACACATCGTTTGCTCTATTTATCCCAGCTAAATACAGGGTATATTAGAACTGGTGTTACAACCGTGAAGGTGGTAAAAAAATAAGTTGAAAACATTGAATAAAATTTTTTGAAATTACGCTTTGTTTCCAAGAAAATTAACTTGGAACTTTAGGGTCGTGTGCTCGCACTGAAATACGGGTTAACCCTCGCACTACTGGAATCTGTGCCGGAGTCACTTTTGACTCACACCGAGTCACCAATGACTCCGGCTATGTATTCGGAGGGTTAATACGGCTGAGAGGTATGTAAGGGGAATGCGTCGGACTAGTAGTAGATGGAGACAAGGTTCAGACAACGAGTGTTCTTTGTACCCCCGCGTACTCTACTAGTACCACGAACCGAGTCGAAATTCAAAGTCAATCCTCTCAGAAACGAAGCGTGATTTGAAAAAAAAATTGGTATTATCGATTTATCGTTTTATGTAGAATCACTCCCTTTTCGGCTGTACCATCACTTCTGATTGTGAGACACCGTGCATACACATCACTTGTTCGTTAATTGCATGTGTAAAATGTTTAAGGGGGAGCCCTATTTAGTACGCTAAGAATAAAGTGATTCTTAGGAATTTTTTTTCTAAGAAACTGTTAAGCGGATCTTTTCCAAACTTTCAGGGTATTTTAGTTCACATTCAAACAATAAAAATTAATTTTTACGTTACAAAGCGTTCCGTAGAAATAAAACAAGCAACTGTAGAGTATTTACGTATCTATAGAAAATGTACATTCTAAATAAGAATCGACAGCGTTTAATATTTTATATATTACTAGCTGTAATTAATGATAGCGTGATATACATATCGTACCTGACTGATCATCTGACGGATCTTCCAGGTCGGCCGTTCGAGGGTCAGAATGATTATCGTCGACTGAAACATATATGATTGTTGAAATTACACGTAGATAAATTTGATGATAGTTATATTACTAATGAATGATTCACCTTCGCGATTTCTGGCCAACTCTTGAAACGTGTACTCCTCTTGGAAGCGGTTGAACGTCTGCAGGAATTCGCGCAGTGATAATCTATAAATTTAAAAAGAAAAATCACACTTCGTTTATTTTTAATAGAACAGATAATAGTAGGATAGATTTATATTTAAAGATAATACTGGAAGTAGCAATACACGGTCTTATAACAAAGATTTCAGTCACCTTCCGGTAGTTAAGGCGTTTTGCGCTTTCAAAATTGCCTTATCGCGGTTTATGTTTATTTCTCCGAGCCTCTTGACCGACGATGCCATTCTGCAGGCGGGAAAAATGAATCTCTTCGTCTTTTATTAGGTCGTGCAGTTTATCTACGGTTATAAAGAATTAAAATTCAAGCTTATCCACAAATTTGACGACACATTCAATTTGGTTAATCGTTAATTAATAATACTTACATAAAAAAATCCATACGTTCGGATGCGTGCCGCCTAATTTCTTCCATGCTATGGCATGGAAGGCCTCAACAAAGTTATTCGTCCGAAGAGGGCACTTATGGACGCTCACTACAGAAGCCCGCGATATCCAGGTCCGTTGCACATACTATGCAAAGGATAAAACGGTTTCCCGCAACCCAGGACAAAGTTCCAATAATTTTCCCCATAAAGCACGATATGTTGCCCTTGTCCGCGCTTCACAGAGAGCAAAGATCGTGGCGATGCCCTGCATTACATAACATTTTCAGTTACTTACTTTTCTTAGTACGAAGTACGTGATAATCAAAGGATTCACGACCGCATTAGGCTACGGTTACAGTGGATGCGTTTTCATACGAATGATGTTCTGACGAATACGTTTCAACTGTTTTATCGCATACGATGAAACAGTTCAGACGTACAGGTATGTATTCGTCAGAACATCATTCGTACGAAAACGTATTCACTGTAACCGTAGCCTAATGTTGCAGTTGGGATGCGTCCGTGCCTTAAAGGGATAGTCTGGCGATAATATACCTACTGATTTAATATATATATATAGATTTCTATATTATCACCGAAAGTGCTATTTGTGAGATACATACTACTCCAGCAACGGCATATCTATCAAAACTTGCGCGGGGGCGGGGTGGGGGGGGGGGCGTGTCTGTCATTACATTCGTTAATATTTTTATTTTTCGAGTGGGATATAAAAATTACGAATCTGTTTGAAAATGCTACCATATACATCTTTTCAGAATCACAAGAAATATGAATGACAAAATTTTAGTAAACGTAGTATTATTCATGTGCATCTTACCGTATCCATACGCCGTACATGAACGGTGTACAATTTTGCAATGACTGGTACTCTCGGAACAACCTAAGAGTAACAAACATCACATTATGCGAGTGTCACAAACGGTATGCTGAGAAACTTAAATTTAGAAGAATTTATATCGGTAAGGGTTAATGTACGACACCTCTCAACCTCGGGCGTATATATGTAGATAGTTTAAAATAGGGCTGTGTGCAACAGAACTTATGTTACAATGTTAATAACATTAACGACTTACGGAAAATGTACCATCCATGTACAATTCTTGTGATTGCTGCAACGCATCCAGCAATGCGTCCGATGTGAATAGCAAAATTTTGGTTCCGTCGTCCGCGTCGATCATGCACCGAAACGTGTCCCGTAGAGGCGCGTACTCGCGTAGCGCGAGACCAAGCTCGTGGAATGATCGTGGAAGAGTCGGCCATTGTTTTGACCTTTCTCTATCAAGAGAGGGCTTCATGCTCCTGTAGGACAGCTTTTGTCCTACAGTAGGATCTCTAAAAAAAAAACCAATAATATATGAGTCTCAAATTTAACCATAATGTCTACTAGACTGTCAAGTGTAACATGATTTATTTTTGCTGTTTCTTAGTCTGTGCTTACACAAGGTGGCACCCTTAGAGATTATGGGGCCTGGGACAACTAAATTTCCTATCTCGAACAAACAATCGAGATATAAGTTCTGAACGTATGTTAAAAAAATTGAATGCGTCGTTTATTACCATTATATTCATTTAGTTTTCACAAAATGCGGAAGTTACAAGCAATAAATGCGAGGACCCCTAAGTACGGGGACCGGGGCAAGTGTATCGTTTGGTTGGTGCTAATAGCGGTTCTGAATTTCTACATAAAGAAAGAATACGTCTAAAACATGAAATAAAATTATTTGAAATTATACTTTGTTTTCGAGAAAATTGGCTTTGAACTTTATGGTAGAGATGGATATTATTTAAATAACGAATCGATTCGAATAATTCGGATTTTCTTCATGCGACAAGAAACGAAATTTTACTCGACGAATGAAGATCTTTTCTTCACTCACGTCTTTATTCGATAAATTATTTGAGGCTTGAATAACTTTCGTCTGCGCGACTGCTCAATTGAGCCGCTGCGTACCGTGCAATATTCGTAACGTACAACGACGAAAATTTCAATCTTCATCCTATCTTTTTGAAAATAGTGCCAGAGGCCATTTTAACGCTCGTGTACCCCCAGCCTTAAACGTCTGAGGGGCACCCTAGGTAAGCCAAATGCATCGGCGGACTAGTAATATATAAAGGGAACGATCAGACAACGTGTGTTCAGATTTGAAGATCGAAATTCAAAGCCAATTTTCCCGAAAATGAAGCGCGATTTTAAATAATGTTATTCTATGTATATTTCCGATTTATTCTTTTATGTAGTCATTCCCTTTCCCCTTGTACCAGTAATTCTTGTACACCCTGCATATGCAAAATAGAATCCCTTCGACTACAGATTTACCACAAAATGTTCTATTTATGTTTAAATACAGAACAGCGACTTACCGACGGCATACCATGTCGAATATTTCTTTTGGCTGCATCATCGTTTCCCGGCACAAACGCAGCATCTCTTGACGCATCTCCTTTTTGTTTCAACTCTTGCCTGGTGAGGCGGTGTGGATCGCCACTGGTCACGGCCAGGGAAGGGATGCACTCCAACAGAAGACTTAGCGGTGGTGGAGACGGCACGCTTATTTGGCCGAACGTGGGCGTCGTTACAAACGGTCGAACGCTCCACACAAAGGACGAACACTCACGAAACACGACTCGACAAAACACGACGGACTCTTAACAGAAACTATGTACACGGACAGGTACAGTACGCGCAGGGCGCGAATGGCTCGAAGGGCCGTTTTGGTATTAGCCAAGACTCCGTGGGTCGCTGGGCGACGAAGAGGAAAATTCGTTAGCGTCGTGCGTGCGAGAGCGTGTTGTTGTCGGCCGAGGTGTTCGCAGAACTAACGGCCGGATTCTCGGAAGCGCGCAACGCTCGAATCCGGCAAAAAACGCGTGACGTATGCCAACCGTCTTACCGGACGGTGTGTCATCGTGTTTACACGCTCTCGCACGCACGTTTAAATCCGCGCGACAGCTGATCGGCGGATTTCGGCTGCAACACTTCTCCTTGATCACTGTGGTTTTTGGTGGGTGGCAGTGAGTCCCTCTTTCTTCCACAGTTCCATCACTACTTTGCACGATGGTAGCGTTACACGTAAGTGCGCTTCGCGAGGTGCACCGGTAAATGCCTGTGCATCGTTTGTCCTCGCCATACGAATACCCATTGTACACGTATACGTATACATTTGCTTTATTTCCCGGCATACGCTGCATGATGTATGCGTACAATTTTTTTTATCAAAATAAAATCTTTGTAAAGATTTTCAGAAAGCTGCGTAAACGCAACTTTGTAAATGATGGTATAACCACGCTTTAAGAAAATTCAGGAATGCAGTCTAGAGAACCGTACGTTCGCTTCGCGACAAATCTGTCTACTGACGAACCGTTTTCGGCTGCCGCGACACGAACGGCCAACGATGTTCAGATTTTTCATCACGCGACACGCGGCACACAGAAACTAGAGCCGCCCCTTGAGATGTGGGGCTCGGACTAATTAATTTATTTAATTCGAACAAAAAGCCGATAATATTGAAAACGTCTAATTAGGAGCAGATAATTTGATCTATAGTATTGTCTCCTTACGGGCTCGGTTTGGTGTACAAGATACGGACTTCTCGCTATCCCCACCACTTCTGTCTCACTCTTGTCCGGCGAAGGCGAGAGCGAGATGGAACGAGAGCGAGCGAAAGGCACTGAAAGCGAGCGAGGACGGTACGAGACAGACGACACGTTGATGTATTGTCTCGCTCCGTGTTTCGGACGCCGTGACACTCCGTCCTCGCGTTACAATAAAAATTCGATTCGAGGAAAAATTCTCGATCAGTCACGTACTTCGTACTAAGAAAAGTAAGTAACTGAAAATGTTATGTAATGCAGGGCATCGCCACGATCTTTGCTCTCTGTGAAGCGCGGACAAGGGCAACGTATCGTGCTTTATGGGGAAAATTATTGGAACTTTGTCCTGGGTTGCGGGAAACCGTTTTATCCTTTGCATAGTATGTGCAACGGACCTGGATATCGCGGGCTTCTGTAGTGAGCGTCCATAAGTGCCCTCTTCGGACGAATAACTTTGTTGAGGCCTTCCATGCCATAGCATGGAAGAAATTAGGCGGCACGCATCCGAACGTATGGATTTTTTTATGTAAGTATTATTAATTAACGATTAACCAAATTGAATGTGTCGTCAAATTTGTGGATAAGCTTGAATTTTAATTCTTTATAACCGTAGATAAACTGCACGACCTAATAAAAGACGAAGAGATTCATTTTTCCCGCCTGCAGAATGGCATCGTCGGTCAAGAGGCTCGGAGAAATAAACATAAACCGCGATAAGGCAATTTTGAAAGCGCAAAACGCCTTAACTACCGGAAGGTGACTGAAATCTTTGTTATAAGACCGTGTATTGCTACTTCCAGTATTATCTTTAAATATAAATCTATCCTACTATTATCTGTTCTATTAAAAATAAACGAAGTGTGATTTTTCTTTTTAAATTTATAGATTATCACTGCGCGAATTCCTGCAGACGTTCAACCGCTTCCAAGAGGAGTACACGTTTCAAGAGTTGGCCAGAAATCGCGAAGGTGAATCATTCTTTAGTAATATAACTATCATCAAATTTATCTACGTGTAATTTCAACAATCATATATGTTTCAGTCGACGATAATCATTCTGACCCTCGAACGGCCGACCTGGAAGATCCGTCAGATGATCAGTCAGGTACGATATGTATATCACGCTATCATTAATTACAGCTAGTAATATATAAAATATTAAACGCTGTCGATTCTTATTTAGAATGTACATTTTCTATAGATACGTAAATACTCTACAGTTGCTTGTTTTATTTCTACGGAACGCTTTGTAACGTAAAAATTAATTTTTATTGTTTGAATGTGGACTAAAATACCCTGAAAGTTTGGAAAAGATCCGCTTAACAGTTTCTTAGAAAAAAAATTCCTAAGAATCACTTTATTCTTAGCGTACTAAATAGGGCTCCCCCTTAAACATTTTACACATGCAATTAACGAACAAGTGATGTGTATGCACGGTGTCTCACAATCAGAAGTGATGGTACAGCCGAAAAGGGAGTGATTCTACATAAAACGATAAATCGATAATACCAATTTTTTTTCAAATCACGCTTCGTTTCTGAGAGGATTGACTTTGAATTTCGACTCGGTTCGTGGTACTAGTAGAGTACGCGGGGGTACAAAGAACACTCGTTGTCTGAACCTTGTCTCCATCTACTACTAGTCCGACGCATTCCCCTTACATACCTCTCAGCCGTATTAACCCTCCGAATACATAGCCGGAGTCATTGGTGACTCGGTGTGAGTCAAAAGTGACTCCGGCACAGATTCCAGTAGTGCGAGGGTTAACCCGTATTTCAGTGCGAGCACACGACCCTAAAGTTCCAAGTTAATTTTCTTGGAAACAAAGCGTAATTTCAAAAAATTTTATTCAATGTTTTCAACTTATTTTTTTACCACCTTCACGGTTGTAACACCAGTTCTAATATACCCTGTATTTAGCTGGGATAAATAGAGCAAACGATGAGTATTTCTTTTGCTCAGAATTTGAAAAAATGATAATGGACGTTATCTTAAGAATAAGTGTATGTGCAACGTATCCAGGTACTTTTATCAGTGTTAGTGTCCTTCTTGCTTTTTAAATTTTTGGGTAGGGGAGACCGGGCCTAGTTGATACCGGGGGCAGGTTGATACAGACTAATTATCTCGACACCGTATATATGTAACTTTATTTGAGCGAGATATGTGAAAATTGTTATTCAATTCTTTCCTACGATCCAGCGTACGTGTGTGTACCTTGACGTTAACAATCGTTTTTTAACTGTTTTCGTTTATATAGAGAAAAAGTAAATAGCTTTGATACATCCAAATTGATCGTCCAAATAACATAGTTTCATTCATTTTGTTTGTATTTTCTTAAGTTTTCGCTTACTATATATTAAAGAGAAAGGACCAAAGAATATTTTGGCATATTTTTAATTAAGTGATTAATTGAAACAAAAATGAAAAAATTGAAAACTGAAGAACGTATCAACTAGCCTCGGTCCCCCCTAGTCAATACCTATATGTGTTTCTATTGCTACATCGCAGCTGGTACATGGTTCAGTTTTTGATTTAGTAAAGAGCGGTACCAGTATAAGATATGTTATAATAGCATTACAAAAAAACAAACACGAATTGACACCGAGATGTACGATTTCTTTTTCCTTATCAGACGCGAAAAAAAATTCGGCAATAGAACTTTAGTAATCATATATCAGCTGCTGCGTATTACTTGAAAGACATACACGATATCACATTACCGGTAACTGCACGACTAAAATTCGATCGGATCGACTGCTGAAAAAAAAATTCTCAATGTACCGTGCATTCATGAACAAATGGCTAAGCAAAGGAATGCTTCTATCTGATGCATCAATCAGATAGAAGAGAGCCGAATACATGAAAACCCCTGTGCCGCCACGTTAGCTTTCGTCTCATCAACGCGCAGTAGATATGTAGACATTGTCGATTTATGTATTTCATGCATACTATAAGTTTTTCTCTATTCCGATATTCTATGTGCAGATGTAAATCCTGTACCGGAGGATATAGTCCCTGAACCGGCAGATACAGTCCCTGTACGCGGGCAAGAACAAGGAGCTGCACAGCCACTTCGACGAGGTTGTCGAAGATGTCGCGGTCGTGCGCGGTCTTCGCCCAATGCGCAAGACCATTCGACAGCCCGTGCGGTAGAGCCCGCATGTATAAGAGGTGAGCGAGGATTCCGGCTTATTTGAGATGTATTGATAAACACAAATTGGATTGCGTAAAATTGACACTCACGTTACAGATATTGTAAAGTATCACATGTCTTTTTCGCCTGCCAGCATATTTTACGTTAGTCCAGCAAGTGCAAAATGTATATTGCGATACAATTGAAAAGATTCTTATTAAATTTTAAACTTACCACAATTAGGTGATGCGTCCCAAGAAACCACTACAGTCCATCGCGGTAGTGGCGATAGCGACGATGGTGTTGCTGCCGATCATCGGACCAGCTCTGATCTGATGCCCAGCACCTCGACCGCCGTTATGGAAAGTATGTAATTGCAATTATCGTTGATTGTATTGCCTCTTATTCCTGATGCAGTTAGAAGTACATAAAACCAGGGATCGAAAAAGTTCTGGAACTATTCAATAGGTTCCATTTAAAACAAATGCCGCGGACCTTTTTTAAAAATGTTCTCACATTATAAGTTCTCAGAAGAACCGATAAAATAAAAGTTCTTGAAAATAAAACTTCTGGTTGGAATGGAACTTATAAAGTATAAGAATACAAATTTTTCTATAACAGGAACAGATATTTTGTTCACCGATATTAAAAAAGTTCTCAATCGTTGTAACAAATACTAAATACTATTCAATGGATAGTACTACAAGAATATTAAATAATTCATATAGTTAAATTGATATTTTGAATGTGTTATTTATATGTAATATTTACCTACGTAGATGTTTTAGAATCGTTATAATAAAAGTTCTATGAAATCAAGTTATATTAGAACGTTTATTAAAAAAGTTTTCATAAGATAAAGAAACGTACTAAACTATTAAGTACGAGTTTTATTTCTTGACAAGTTCTCTTTTCTGTTCAATATTCCTTACGAAACCATTAATTTTTTATTAAAGAAACATATGAAGAATATGATATTATATTGTTAAACAAAATTAGTACCTAATAGTTTTGTACTTTTCTTTATCTTATGAAAACTTTTTTAATAAATGTTCCAATGTAACTTGTTTCCATGGAACTTTTATTATATAGGTTCTAAAATATCTGTTCCATGAGAACACTTTTTAAAGAAGTTCCTGAAGGTAGCATTTGTTTCATTAAAAATTCCACAGGAACATATATTTTCCGAATCGAAATAAATAAGTTCTAACAGAATTTTTAAAAAACGAGGGTCCGAGAACTTTTTCGATCCCTGCATAAAACACGCACAGAATCTCACTTCTCTACCTGAATAAGAAAGATAATTAGAGCATTTTAAAGGCTACGAACATAATAAGAAGAATTTGAATAATTACATTTTATCATTAATATTGTTGCGAGCACCCTATGCATTGGATCCATGGCCCGCTGGTGCTCGCGACGAAGACATGTGACAGCGAGAAGAAGGCGATCTGATCGATCGCCTGTCAAGCTGTCACTTCAGATACGGACGCCATAGCGAGCAGACGTATTTCCGAACAATTCCTCCTTGCCTATCGTTACTGTTGTATTAATTATATTACATTACATTTGCTGTTAACTTAGTTCATGTTCAATTTATACTTCTTATATACTCGGTTACTTCTATGACTACGACGAAACGTAACACTGGTGTCAGAAGTGGGATGACTACTCGAAGTGGCATGCCCACTCGCGCTTCCGCGGTCACTTCGGACCCTCCTCCTGCAGCGACGGCAGATTCTTCCATCCAGGAGCTGTTCTCCTCCCTCCAGTTGAGTATCGTGGGACAGATGCGGGAGCAGCGGAGGGACGACGAAGCCCGCAGACAGAGGGAGGATCGCCGAAGAGAGGAGAAGGAGATCGAAGACCGGCGGACTCAGGCGGCTTTCGAGGCGCGCATGTCAAATTTGGAGGAACGGATCCAGGTCGTAAACGCTTCATTGCGAAGCGGAACAGGTTCGGTTGGTAGCGGCGCGAACCTTCGGGGTGGGGAAAATGCCCCTGTAAATAGTGTTCCATCGACGCAGATCCCCGCACCCGTTAGCGCACCCGCCGCTGCCTCTCTTTCGGAACCGCGCGTACTTAGTTTGGGGTACGCGGTGAAACCGACAATTTTTGACGGAAGGAATTCGTGGGAAGAGTACAAAGTTCAGTTCGAGACGATCGCGCGCGCGAATGGGTGGGATGATCAAAAGAAGGCTACGGCCTTGATCGCTTCCCTCGGAGGCGCGGCAAGGAGCGTCCTTACGACGCTCTCCGCGGCTCAGTGCGAAAGTTTTGCAGAGTTGGTTTCCGCGCTAGAGTTTCGTTACGGGGCGAAAAACCTGTCCAACCTGAATTACGTACTCTTCCAGAGCCATAGGCAGCGAAGGGATGAGAGCATCTCCTCGCTTGCCACTAAAATTGAACGTCTGGCGCAATCCGCTTTTAACGATTGCCCGGCGGAAACCCGCGATAAATTAGCCGCATCTCAGTTTGTCACGGCGTTGGCTAACCCTGTTATGCAGCGGGAACTGCGACTAGGCGGTTTTACGTCTCTAAGGGCCGCCGTGATCAGGGCCCTCGAGATCGAGGCCGTCGAGGCAATGTCTCGCCGCCCCGCGGCCGAATCGCGAGAACGATACACAGAAAAACGAAAGGCCGTTTGACAACTTTGAAAGGTTCCCGCCGAAACAGCCAAGATTTGGGAAACCCGAGGAACGAACGGACGACGGGCCGAGGAAACCGAAGTGCTGGCTTTGTGGAAAAACAGGGCATATGCAGAAGGATTGTTTCCAGGCCAAGAACGGCCAGACAAGAGTGGCAACCAGGAAATCTGAGGGAAACGGGAAGAGGACGGCGTAAGGGGGAGACGCCGGACCGGAAAGTACAGTCCCCCGGTCATCAAGAGTGTGGCGATGCAGGGGGCGACTGGGCACCAATGGAATCCAACTGGAGAGATCTACGTATGTGGAACAATAAATGGAAATCCCTGTCCGATTATTTTAGACACAGGTTCTCCCATCAACCTTCTGGAGAAGGAGTTCTGCCCTACAAGCGAACTCGATAGGACGAAGGTCGACATTCGCTCTACTACTGGAGAGAAAATCAAAGTTTTTGGAAAGAAGAGCTTGGATCTCAGCGTTGGAGGACTCTCGAGCGTGGAGGACTTCTACGTCGTCGACATGGTGGAAAAGTGCATCTTAGGAGCGGCGTTCCTGAAGAAGCACCGCTGCAGCATCGACCTATCTCGAGGAGTCCTATGTCTTCCCGGAAAACCAGAGATTCATTTTGGTGAGCCGATCGCCGAGGAGGACACACCACAAGAAGAAGGGGAAACGGTCGTCCCACAGCATTTGGAAGAGCTGTACACACGCTGTTCGTCAGGTTTGGCAGAAAGACAAAAGAAACTTTTTGCTGATTTACTTCGTGAATTTCAGGACGTTTTCGCCAAGGACTCGACTCAAATCGGGAATTGCGACCGGGTGAAGCATGTCGTCGACACTGGGGATAGCCGCCCCATCAAGCAGGCACCGCGGAGGTTACCGCTACACCGACGAGCAGAAGTAGAGGAACTACTTCAGAAAATGTTGGCACAGGGCGTAATCGAGGAATCGCGGAGCCCGTGGTCCTCTCCGATCGTCCTTGTCAAGAAGAAGGACGGCACCATAAGGTTCTGCGTGGATTTTCGACGCCTCAACGAGATAACGAAGAAGGACTCGTACCCCCTGCCCCGCATCGAGGATACTCTGGACGCTCTCACCGGATCTTCGTGGTTTTCAACCGTGGATTTGCAGAGCGGATACTGGCAGATCTCTATGGACGAAAAGGACCGAGAGAAAACTGCGTTCTCAGTGGGGACGGGACTGTGGCAGTTCAAAGTGATGCCCTTTGGACTCTGCAACGCCCCTGCAACATTCGAACGACTGATGGAAGACGTACTACGGGACCTGACCTGGAAAATCTGTTTAGTCTACTTGGACGACATCGTCATCTTCGGGAAGGACTTTGAAGAGGAGCTCGAACGCCTTCGAACGGTGTTTTCGCGTCTACGCCAAGCCGGACTATTGATGAGTCCCAAGAAATGCTCCTTCTTCTGCCGGGAAGTGAAGTATCTGGGCCACATCGTCACCGAGAGCGGAGTTAAGACGGACCCGGAGAAGGTCAAAGCGATTTCGGAATGGCCACAGCCGAAGAACGTGACGGAATTAAGAAGCTTCTTGGGATTATGCACCTACTATAGGAAATTTGTGAAGGATTTCTCCAGGATCGCAAAGCCCCTGCATCGCCTCACCGAGGCCAAGCAAAACTTCCAATGGACCGAAGGATGTCAAGAAGTTTTTCAAGAATTGAAGAAGAGGCTAACCGGAACGCCGGTGCTGGCCTATCCGGTGATGGACAAGGATTTCATCCTGGATACGGATGCCTCCGACCTCGCCATAGGCGGTGTCCTCTCGCAGGAACACGAAGGCCAAGAGCGGGTTGTAGCCTACTTCTCCAAAACCTTAGGTAAAGCCGAAAGGAACTACTGCGTGACTCGGAGGGAGTTACTAGCAGTGGTAAAGTCTATCGAGCATTTCCACCATTACCTCTACGGACGGAGATTTCTCGTAAGGACTGACCATGCAGCGCTCCGTTGGCTGCTGACCTTCAAGAATCCCGAAGGACAAGTTGCCCGCTGGATTGAACGTTTACAAGAGTACGACTTCGAGATTCGACACCGGGAAGGAAGAGCCCACGGAAACGCTGATGGACTTTCTAGAAGACCTTGCATCGAAGAAGATTGCAGGAAATGCGACCGACTGGATAAAAAGGAGGCAGAAGAGGAAGTGCTGAGCACGAAGAAAATTCACCGGATATTCTGTGACGAAAGGAAGAGCGAATGGAAACGAAGTCAGGAAGAAGATGAAGAGATTGGCTTCATCTTGAAAAAGAAAGGGGAAGGGGAGAAGCCCGACTGGCAAGACGTTGCTCGTTTCTCCCCACAGACGAAATATTACTGGTCAATCTGGGACTCGCTGGAAATTCATGAAGGTTTACTTTTCAGGAAATGGGAGTCCCACGATGGTGCGACGACCTCATGGCTTTTGGTAGTGCCGCGCGAGAGGGTCGCAGAGGTTCTGAGGGAATTCCATGATGCGCCAACAGCTGGACACTTCGGAGTGAATAAGACCTTGGCGAAGATCCGCCAGCAGTTCTTCTGGTCCACGTGTCGACGGGACGTTCAAGAGTGGTGCCGGCGGTGTGACACCTGTGCGGCGAAGAAGGGACCTCGTCAGAGAGGAGCGGGGAACCTGAGAGTATACAACGTGGGAGCTCCGTTCGAGAGGCTTGCCCTGGACGTTGTGGGTCCGCTCCCGAGGTCTCAGGCCGGCAACAGGTTTATTCTGGTCGTGGCGGACTACTTTACCCGGTGGCCGGAAGTAATCGCGATGCCAGACCAGCGAGCTGTCACAGTGGCAAGGGCTCTTCTGCACAACGTGGTCTGTCGTCATGGTGTACCGCTGGAGATACACACGGACCAAGGAAGGAACTTCGAATCCTCCGTGTTCAAGGAACTGATGAAGCTGTTGGGAATCAGGAAAACGCGAACAACTCCCCTGCATCCTCAATCCGACGGAATGGTGGAATGTTTGAATAGAACATTGCTCCAATATCTCGCAATGTTCGTTTCGGAGCACCAACGGGATTGGGACGAGTGGATTCCCATGTTCCTCCTCGCTTATAGATCAGCGCGTCATGAGGCTACGCAATTAACGCCAGCGATGATCATGTATGGCCAGGAACTTCGCCTACCCCTGCAATTATGGAGAGGACTGCCCCCAGAAGTGGAGGAAGACGAGGACATCCAACAAGGATACTCTGAATGGATCCGAGGAAAAATGAAGAGGATCCATGAATTCGTTCGACAACGCCTCGATGTCTACAGTTCGAAGATGAAGTCCTGGTACGACAACCGTGTGCACGCGGTAGAGTTCCAGCCCGGAGAACGAGTGTGGTTATTCCAACCACGAAGAGTGAAAGGAAAGTGCCCAAAACTACAATCCGACTGGGAAGGACCCTAGTCGGTGGTGAAGAGGATCAACGACGTCGTCTACAGGATTCAACGCTCGCCTAGGAAGAAGTGCAAGGTGGTGCACGTGCGACGCCTGGCGAAATATGAAGGACGATGCCAAGAGGAGTGAAGACTTCCAAGGATCAAGAGACACAAACAAGAGGAGGACTCAAGAAAGAAGATTAGTTTAAGCTAATTAGGTGGACTGCGCTGCGGAGGCTGCCCCCGTAGCCCGGCCCCCCATTCTTGAGTCTGTTTCAGAGAACACGATACCCCACGACGAGGGACAAGGTGTCGGGGGACTGCTGCCGCGGCTTGAAGGCGACCCCGAATTCCCCGAATGTGCCACAATAGCGTGGTAGTCCACAGCGGGGTGCAGACATACGTGGAACCACCCCGCTAACCTCCTGGCTGGGATCCTGGCCGCGTCCCCGGTACAGTGCTTACCGAGGGGTCCCTCCCTACGAGGTGGACAGCGGACGGGAAATGGTGTCCCCAACCACTGGACGGACGTGCGACGCAGTCGCACGGATCGGTCAGAGGGGACATCGCGGAGACGGGGCCGCTGACGAGCCGCACCGAGACGGTCCCCTGGAGCAGCACCAGAGGCCACGAAGAGGAATGGGGCCATCAGGAAGCCACGGATTGGAAAACTGGAGGCGTACAAGAAAGAAGAACGAAGACGAGCTGGCAGTTCTGGGCGGATTGATCGGGGAACGGGCCGAGAGCAAGCTTGTGACTAGCTGCAACCCCCTGCTTTCGGTCTCCGTCTCGCCTTTCCGTTTTCCTGGTTCTGTCTCGCTCCACCGGACTCTCGCAGAAGGAGAAAGGGAATTAATTTCTGTCCACTTTCTTCACTAAGGGGACCCGGAACGCGACGTCACCCGAGCAGCCCAGGAATAGACTCCAGAGCTACAAAGGATGGGGACTTCGAGCAGCGGCCGCGCCACGAGGAGGATGCAACACCGCCGCGGGACGTCGAGGGACGCTCGGGGAAATGCAGCGGATCAACGAGGGACGTTCCGGAAGCCCCGGTGGAAAATCCGAGAATCCCGAGGGAACCGTCACCGAGGGAGAACAGAACAGGGCAGGAAACAGAGGAGCCGTTCCGGGAGCATCAGCCTGAACCCCGACGGCTAGAAAGTCGAAGAGTCCCAACCAGTAGACGACCTCCCCGCCCGCCTCTGCCCAAGAAGAAGATGCCCCGTCGTAGAAGAGGAAAGCCGCACAAGACAGAAGTCCACAAGTACGAAGACGCAAGTGGAGGGCAGAGACGCGGGACCCACGTACCCACGTCTTGCCCAGGGTTTTTGGAGTGGTTTTCCCCTCGGGCGTGAAGGCGAATGCCGAGGCGATGGACGGAAGGGGCCACACAGCACACAGCATCCTTTCCACCCTTCCGGACCAGGGTACGGCTGCAACGGTCGGGACGACCGCTCCTCGAGAGGGGGGAGCAGTGTTGCGAGCACCCTATGCATTGGATCCATGGCCCGCTGGTGCTCGCGACGAAGACATGTGACAGCGAGAAGAAGGCGATCTGATCGATCGCCTGTCAAGCTGTCACTTCAGATACGGACGCCATAGCGAGCAGACGTATTTCCGAACAATTCCTCCTTGCCTATCGTTACTGTTGTATTAATTATATTACATTACATTTGCTGTTAACTTAGTTCATGTTCATTTATACTTCTTATATACTCGGTTACTTCTATGACTACGACGAAACGTAACAATATAAACGCGTGCGTCGTAGAATTTAATTGGCGTATTTTCCACCAAAATTGTTTAACATACATGTCTTGTTACACCTTCTACCTGAAATATTAGTGGAAATGAGAATACGTTGTAAAAAATGAGCTCCCTGCGCTCATCGCGTCATCTCTCTCACAAGCTGCCGACAACTTTAGAAAACTTATTTTGTTCATCTTTTTATACTGCACTTATAGAGACAAATTCCTTCGAAGGCGTACCTTTCGCTTTATATTTACTAGCTTCCCTAATTTCTTTGATTTCAATTCAAATTTACTACTTATCATTTGTTTCGCAGATGACGGCAACCGATCAGAAGGCGGAGGTGTGTGTTGCGTGTGCCTATGTGTGCAGGCGACACACGTGTTTATTCCATGCGGGCATTTATGCATATGCGCAGAGTGCCTTAGAATGCCCCGTTTGTCGTGCGCGCTACGATATGGTCGTGAAAACGATCTCAACTTAATTTGAGGTATGCCGTTTACAATACTTTCTGATGCGTATGCCCAGAACTGAATAGTTACCATAATCTGGTTTAACATCGTTGCAGGAAAATTGTTCAAACGGTACAGGACTTCGAATTCTAGTGGAATAGGCCTACTGGGGACACCACTTAAAAAAACGCATCGACGATAGTACCTCTAGGGTGATGTGGAAATCTATTTTATTTATGTGTAATACACTTAGGATGGTTCTGACTTTCGACTTTTTAATTTTCCTCGGGGCACCCCCCAGAATGGTGCCAAATAATTAAAACAAAATCCCTGTAAAGTTTGAGCTCGATCAGATAACGGGAAAGGGTGCCCCTGGGCCCTTAAACATTTAAATCATTATTTAACAGCTCCCGAAGTCGACTTTATATAACATCTTCCAAGTTATTGATTAAATAAAAAAATATGTCAAACAAAAGTTGTAGACCCGGACAAGGAGCATCTTTTTTGTTGTACTACTTTTTCTCGTACGAAAAACGGTTTTCGAAAAAAATCCAAAAATCGAAAAAAAAAACTTTTTTTCTTCAAATTTTGAAAGTTTAAATGCTTCTAGAACACTTTTTATTTATGAAGATGAACAAAAAAAATGAAATTTTTATTTTCGAAGCCTATTTTTTAAACATTTAGGGGGGGGGCATGGCCACCAGGGTCAGGAACAGCGGTAGACTATGCTTGCGAATCTATAGCGGAAAGTTGAAACTGTTCACACGCTCGTCGTGTCATAATTTATTAAATAAATGCGTTTAATTCATATTGCTCCTTTTCCATGCTGCTACTTTCCGAAGTGTGTATTACCAAACTGTGATCATCGTTTGTGACATTTAAATGTGTTTCGAATTTTGTGTGTATGCTGTTTTGCTGTCTGTCAATGTGTACGCGCGTCGAATTTTAAATATACTGTAGGTTTAATTGCATACGCGCCATCTTGCATGCCACACTACTGTACGAAACCTTATTCAAATTTTAACTACAATTAATTAAAATATTTCATGTGTTCCAAATTGTATGTGTTTTAAATCGCATGTGTTATAAATTGTATGTGTCCTAAACAGGCCCGGCACGAGGATGGTTGGCGCCTATATGCAAGAAAATTTTTAGTGCTCCCAAATTTTTGCTCCTGTTTTCTATTTAATATGTTTTGCCTTTACGAGGTACAATAAAAAAAGAATTACATTTACATTTTGTGCATATGAGAGTTGGATTCCTTTATTATTAAATCTGCGATTGTGACCTAATTCCGCATTACACGATCCCGGTTATATTGGTTCCTACATAAGTACATAAATTCAAAATTCAGTGAATAAATGGCCGAATTGGTAACCGAAGGAGTCTTTTATTCCCCACCCCCAAATGCAATCCTAGCTATGCCCATGATAAATCGCATGTGTTCTAAATTGTATGTGTCCTAAATCGCATGTGTGCTAAGTCGCATGTGTCCTAAGTCGCATGTGTTCTAAATTGTATGTGTCCTAAATTGTATGTGTCCTAAATTGTATGTGTCCTAAGTTGTATGTGTCCTAAATTGCATGTGTCCTAAATTGTATGTGCACTGCAAATCGAATGTGTATTAAATTGCATGTGTCCTAAATTGTATGTGCACTGCAAATCGAATGTGTCCTAAATTGCATGTGTCCTAAATTGTATGTGTCTTAAATTGTATGTGTCCTAAATCGCATGTGTCCTAAATCGCATGTGTCCTAAATCGCATGTGTCCTAAATCGCATGTGTCCTAAATCGCATGTGTCCTAAATTGTATGTGTCCTAAATTGTATGTGTCCTAAGTTGTATGTGTCCTAAATTGAATGTGTCCTAAATTGTATGTGCACTGCAAATCGAATGTGTAGTAAATTGCATGTGCACTACTTTTTGTGCACTGTTCTGATGTGTCCTAAATTGCATGTGTAGTTTTGTACTGTGTAGTTTTGATATGGAGCCCTTTTTCTCAACGTCAGTCGTTTTTTTACTATAATAATAAACTGGATGGAACTTATCCTCGCCCTCGTTCTTTTGTAAAAGGACCGCTCCGTATCCCTCCTTACTTGCATCGGTATGCAATTCGGTAATCGCGTCTGGATCGTATATACGCAATACCGGTTTCACGGATAAGACTTGTTTCAATTTTGCAAACGCTTCGTTTTGGCTGTTGCCCCATACAAACGGTTGCTCTTTCTTTACCAAATCGAACAATGGTCGAGCTATTTCGGAATACTTGTAAACAAATTTTCGGAAGTATCCCGGCAGCCCCAAGAAACTTTGTATGCCCTTCTTATTTCCGGGCGTCGGGAATCCTTGTACCGCCTTGATTTTTGCCGTTCCTGGAAACACGTGTCCGTTCTCAATTTCCATCCCGAGGTATTCTATTCGCGTTTTCAAAAATTTACACTTGCGCCAGTTAATCGTCAATCCGCTACGTTCCGCTACTTTCAACGTTTTTACTAAATTACCGAACGCCTCTTCCTCGTTCTCTCCTGGAAGGATTATGTCGTCTACATATGTAAAAACTATTTTACTTCTTATCAAATCTCTAAATACTTCGTCTATAAACCTAAGAAAACTCGTAGGACAGACCGAGAGACCAAAAGGCGTTTTAAGAATTCGTACTGGCCTTCCGATGTCACGAACGATGTATACTTTTGACTTTCTTTTGCCACCGGTACATGAAAGAAACCGTTTTTCAGATCTATCACGGAGAAAACCCGAGCCTTCCTAAATTCATCTATTCTGTCCTCAATGAGTGGCATCGGAAAATGATCTCGTTTAATTAGTTTGTTTAATTCGCGAAAATCAATACAAACTCTGTACAATCCGTCTTGCTTCGGAACTATAACTGCTCTACTCGTGAATTCGCTCGTACTCGGCTGAATCACACCCTCGTCCAACCACTCGTCTATCTGTTCGTTTAAAATCTTTCTCTCCCTCGGAGCTAATCTACTCGGTTTCGAAGTGACTGGTCTTTCGTCGTTTAACACTATTACAGTTTTAACATTCGTGCTCACCTCGTTCGCCGGTGTATATTCCGCAATTATTGTCTCTAATCTGTCTTTGTACCCGCACTTGACGTCTAACTGGTTCACGTCGACACACAACACTCTCATCAACTCATCGTCTTCTTCTTTATGCGCGTTGCACGCATCCTCCTCGGTTCGGTCGATTTTATCTTTCTTCTCCCTGCCGTCGCCGATTTCCCTGGAACCGCCGTTCGTCTCCTGTGATGCTGACGGTATTTTCACTATTTTTATTATTTCTCCCTGTCGTAGTTGCACCTCGACCCTGTTAAAAAAGTCCTGCCCTAGCACTGTTGCGTATTGAATCATATCTGTTGGCACCACAAAAAATCCCAGCTTGTACCATTCGCCGTTTACCTTCACGTTCTCTTCAAAAGTCCCGATGACTTTCGTAACCGCGTTGCCGGCTCTCGTGATACTTGTTAACGTCGGTTTCAATGGAGGATTACCAACCTCGCGGTATTTCTTTTCATCCATCAACGATAATTCACTCCCGGAATCGATCAACGCATCGCACTTCACATTCCTGATATCGATCTCGCAAATTGTCCTATTTCTCGATATGCAGTTCACTTTCGCTGTATTGAAGTTGTTGCATTTGTAGCATTTCGGGCCTTTGCCTCGATGAGGGCAGCTCTTCGCCTCGTGGTCGCGCATCCCACAGGTGTTGCATTGTAACGTTTTGCCCACTGCATTCGATTTTTCTTTCTTTCCTGTCCCCTTCGGTTCCGACTTCTCTTTCGTGGGCGGGGTGTATTGTAACTTATCCTTGATGCGATCGTAGACGTCCAGATTAGCTTTTAATTGTTCTAACGTAGACGCCTGATATAGAATCATTTTATTATACTCGTTATCCGGGATTCCGTCGATGATGTGTTCCATTAATGCCTTTTCTTCCACATTTCCTTCACTCGCTATCTCCATCATTGCATACACGTATTGTCGTCCAGTCTCTTTTGGATTTCGTTGTCGCTTTGACAATTGTGCATGTATTTGTGCGCTGTTCACCACCGTTTTAAATTCTTTTTTCAACCTTTTCCTTAAGATCGCCCACGACGTAATACCTTTCTGCGCCGTCACGAACTGTTTGGCTGATCCTTTCAACATTCGTTTTCCGTAGATAAACATCTGTAGGTCTTTCCACTGTAATAACGCGCCTGTTCCTTCGAATTCTTCAATCCACTTACGTACTGATAAATTGTCATCGCCCGTGAAATACGAAAGCGATTCTTCTACGTCTTTTATCGTGAACATGCTTTTTTTCATCACAGCGCCCTTCCTATGTTTTTCCCTTTTCCCCTCTGATTCTATGTCCTCCGCATCTTCTTCCTCTGAATCAGCTTCCTCTTCTTCCGCTTCGTCATCTTCCTCGTCTTCCGTTTCTTCATCCTCCTCTTCCATATGTCGCCTTAACCTCTCTTGCAGTTCCGCTTTCTTACCGGCCGTACTTAAATGTAATTCTTTTAATTTCTCTCTTAACTCGGTTAACTTCATCTTATCTATTCCCTTCACTTCTGCTTTGCCTACTGCTTCCGTTTCTATGACGGTCCTGTCTAGTTCACCACCCTCTGTACTCGTTTGTGAATCCTTCGACTGCTTCCGGGCATTCTTCGTTGCTGTCTCGTTTTCTGTATCCATCTTCACTTGCTTTTTCCGGTCTTCTCTCTTGCCTATTTCTTCCCCGACGTCACGTTCGTGATTCTTTCCGCACGGTCAGTTATCACACACTTTGTCCCTTTCACTTTCGCTTTTCGTGAAAACTGCCCGGCTTCGCAGAATACTTAGCTTTGTCTGTCTCGATTGCGTCACTCGCGAACAATCCCGATCTTTCACTAATTCCGGCTTTCGATCCCGGACGAGCTCCCAATTTGTAGGAATTGTCGGGGTTTCGCCATCGGAAAAAACAATCAGACACAGTAGTGCAAGAAGAATAATTAAAAGATATATTAATATAAACAGAACAAAGAAAATACAGAATACTGTCACACGACGTTGCCCTTAGCACGCTTTTTACAAAGACTAAACCACGATCGGCTCGACCGCCCAACGCCGCCACCATTCGGCCGTCTTCGCCGAACTTCGTCCTTCGCCGATCTGCGTCTTCCGCGCGAGAGTGTATCGCGTTTCGGCCGTTACTACTTAGCATTCCTACATTGATGTAACGGTATATTCCTACCATTGAAAGAAGGGACTGTGTCCGCTGTGTCGCGTAAGCTAATATGTGGTAGGTGAGGATATGTATTCGTAGCTGTATTCATATTAATTTGAGGATTTGAAGTTCCCGGGATATCGTCTGAAGCATCTATGATTTCTAAAGTGTCTGTATTTTCTGGAGTTCTCTGAGTCTCCGTATAGATTGTGAGGTTAGCTAATTTTTCTTCAAGTGTGTCAGGCATGTGAAGTTTCAAGCCTCTGAAGATTTTACCAAGAAAAAAGAAAAATTTCTATGAAAATATTCACTTTTGGAGTAACTTTACTGAGCGAAATATCTTTTTCAAACGAATGATCCCACTGCTGTCACCAAAATTTATCCAACCTGTAACGTTTCGTTGCACGGACGCAACTGAATGCTAGTAGGTTCTTGAGAGGAGAGCGGCTTCCCCTCGAGTATTGGATAGGTGGGGTTCGTTGGTAGAGAGTTAAGGATTAAAATCCAAGCTTTTAACTTAACAATGGCTATTTATTCAGAAACACTTAATTCTATTTTAACAATAACAACTTAATATTGACTACATCTATGAGTACGTAATTTTTATGTTTTTGGATTTTCTGTATTTTTATATATATTATATTATGCTTTGTCTTATGCTTTTGTTAACAGTTATATTATGTTATTCCTAACGTTCCTAAGATATTTGTTTCGCTTAATTCCTACATTATATATAAAAATATGTATAAAGGTCTGCGCAATGTTATAAGTAGTACTGTTTTACCTACGGTCGGTAACGCTGGGTTTGTGTCCGCGTGAGGCGTTACACTTGTTTGGTAAATTTATCAAATAAAGCACGTACAGTGAAATTGCCATACATATAGCTGACCGAGATTCAGAGCGACTCGACAGCCGAAGTGCATTCTGCTGCCGCAGCATTTCACGCAACCGTAAGTAAAGAACCGCTGACGACACGTGTTAAGCGTGTCCTAGAATTAATGAAACTTAGCCATCTGAATAAAGAAGAAAGAATCAGCATGGAAGAAATAGGAAGGGAATTTTGCGACAATTTTCACCTAGCAGGGGATCTATTAGGAACTACGAACGCGACCACGCATCGAGTACCATTGAAGGAAGGAACAACCCCCTGTAATATTAAACCGTACAGGTTACCTGAAATACATAAACGGGAAGTAAGAGAACAGGTACGACAAATGTTGGAAGATGGAATAGTACAAACCAGCTCCAGCCCATGGAACGCACCCATATTGGTGATACCTAAGAAAAAGGATGCCGAAGGGAAAGCCAGGTTTCGAGTAGTCGTAGACTTTAGGAAGCTAAACGAAGTCACAATCGGCGACTCATACCCTCTGCCAAATATTCCGGAAATATTTGACCAGTTAGGGAAGGCACGATACTTCACTACGCTTGATCTCGCGTCTGGGTATCATCAGATACCCATGGACGACAGAGACAAGGAGAAAACCGCGTTCTCTACGCCAAAACGACATTTCGAGTTTAACCGAATGCCCTTCGGGCTAAGAAACGCGCCAGCAACCTTTCAGAGATTGATGAACACCATCCTCATGGGACTACAAGGAATAGACTGCTTTGTCTACCTGGACGACCTGGTAATGTTTGGCACTAACCTAAAGGAGCACAACATACGATTGCGAAGGGTAATGAAGAAATTACAGGAATACAACCTAAAATTACAGCCAGAAAAATGTTCATTTCTGTGCAAAGAAGTGGGATTCCTGGGACATATAATAACTCCGGAAGGAATAAAACCGGATTCCGAAAAAACCAAGGCAGTAGAACAATACCCCGTGCCAACCAAACTGAAGGAAGTACAATCCTTCCTAGGATTAACAGGATACTATAGAAGGTTCATTCCTGAGTATTCTAAAATAGCTAGGCCGTTATCAAAGCTAACAAGCGATAAAACAGAATTTATCTGGGCAACTGAGCAGCAGCACGCGTTCGAGA
Organism: Andrena dorsata; assembly: GCA_929108735.1. Classification (NCBI taxonomy): domain Eukaryota; kingdom Metazoa; phylum Arthropoda; class Insecta; order Hymenoptera; family Andrenidae; genus Andrena; species Andrena dorsata. The sequence goes on from OV815487.1 coordinate 1,992,671, forward strand.
CGTTAAAAAATTGCTTAATTACAGCACCTGTATTAGCCTACCCAGATTTTTCAAAAGAATTCATAGTCACAACAGATGCGTCGGATGTAACCATAGGCGCGATACTATCACAGGGAGTGATAGGAGAAGAGAGACCAATAGCATACGCAAGCAGAGTATTGAATAAGGCAGAAAAAACTGTAGCACAACAGAGAAGGAGCTACTCGCCATCGTATGGGCGACAAAACAATTTCGACCATACGTATATGGTACACATTTTAAGGTCATGACAGATCATAAAGCATTGGTTTGGTTATTTAGGGTGCAAGACCCAGGGTCAAGGTTGATGCGCATACAGCTAGCAGAGCACGACTATGAAATCATTCACAAGGCAGGCAAAGCCAACACAAACGCTGACGCACTCAGTAGAAATATAAATATTATGCGGAACGAGCAGGGAAATAGCAGTGAAACAGACATTATAGAAGTAGAAGTAGAAAAGGACAGGCAACAAATACTATATGAGTACCACTTAGCACCATTAGGAGGGCACCAGGGCATCCAGCGAACGGCACAAAGGATCAAGAAAAAATACAAATGGAAACGAATGGACAAAGACATAGAAGAATACATATAGAAGTGCACATGGTGCCAGAAGAATAAAATATGTAAACGAAATAAAGCACCGATGGTAATATCTGATACGCCTACTCGACCATTCGAGAAAGGCGCACTGGATATAGTGGAACCCCTTACAATAACTAAGTTGGGAAACAAGTATATCCTAACATTTCAGGATCATTTGACCAAATTTAGTAAGGCGTTACCCCTCCCCAACCAGAAAACACGGACCATCGCAGAAGCATTTGTAACCCGTATAGTCTGTGAGTACGGAATACCTGACAAGATTCTAACGGATCAAGGGTCCAACTTCGTAGGTGAGGTGTTTAAAAACACCTGCAAACGATTAAAAATAACCAAAATACAAACAACCGCGTACCACCCAGAATCGAATGGAGCACTCGAAAGATCCCATAGAACATTAGTGGAATATTTAAGACACTACATAGATGGGGATCAAGCAGACTGGGACGCGTGGCTACCATACGCAATGTTCACCTACAATACTACTCCCCATACAGCAACGGGCTACACCCCGCACGAACTAGTTTACGGACAGCAAGTAGAACTACCGACAGCTTTAAGACTCGCGCCTAATCCTACATACAACTATGATGACTACGCACAAGAAGCTAAGGAAAGGCTACGAGCAGCACGCGAGACGGCTCGTGAAAATTTGAGGGAAGCGAAACTACGATCAAAGGTAACATACGACAAAAAGGCTAAAAAGATTCAATTTAATGAAGGAGACAAAGTACTGCTGTATGATGAGTCCGTGAGGCGGGGAAGATCGAAGAAGTTAGATTCTAAATGGGAAGGACCATATATAATAATCGAGAAAAAATCTAAAGTCAATGTAGTGATCAAAAAGGGAAGAAACACGTTGACGGTTCACACGAACCGAATAAAACATTTCATCGAATAAAAGGACTGTATACGCTAAGAGGAAAAGGAAACGAAGGAGAGTAAACGGGTAGACACATAATTAGGTAAAAATAAATATATTCAAAAAGAAAGGGCAGTACAATAAAATAAAAGAAATCATAGAAGAATACCCATGATAGAAAATTGGCCCCAGTCTTCTTCCTGTAACAAACACAAAGGGCAAATGAGAAAATGAGTAAAAAATAAAAAAGGAAATATTCAAGGAAATAGATATACTTACTTTCTCCTCGGAAAGTTGGAGGGAGAACAACCTGTGACGTGCGTCACTAAGGCGGTTCCCCCTCCAGCGCCGCGACACGCGAGGCACGCCGCGCTTTACGTAAACACCCCTCCCCGCGCTCCGCGGCCCGCGAGACTAATTCGCACCGCGGCCGATAAACGGCCGCGGACCCGATAACATTCTCGCGGCAGCTTTTCGCGCCGCGAGATATAAGGCCAAGGCCGCGAGCGACGATCGACAGCTTGCTCCGTGGCTTAGCCATACATGCAGAGTCGTTACGTGAGAAGCTCTTTTTGGATATTCTTCCTCCTCCGAGGGAATTCTAGCGCGCCGAGAGTATTACCGCCTGACCGCTAGTAGCCCGATCCCTGGTCATTACATCAGCCGAATCTTGATTCGCGCTGGACCGTGCGACCGTGGTGGCCAACCAGCGGTCCTTGATAGCTGGCCCACCGCACGAAAGGCCTTCTATGCAGACTGTGCAGGGTCGAGGCTCTCTCTCGCTCGGCAGTAGGCTTACACCTTCCCTCTGCGGCTGAGCACCATCCGAGTGCCGCCGACTACCACCGACGATCACCGACGATCACCGCCGGATACCGCCGGAGAACTCCGAGGTCGCCGAAACGGCCGACGCGACCGACCGAACCGACGCTCGCCGCCGACCCTTCGGGGACCGTAGTCTGTAAGCCGCCTAGTCAGTCAGCCGACGCGTAGCATTAAGGAGTTCGCCCCTAAGCCTTCCTAAATATAAGTAATTTTAAGCATAGAAATAAGATAAGTCGCGCCGCGCGCTCGACGCGCGTTATATGAATAAAGAGCCAGTAAACCCAGGATACAGTGTACTCATTCGGGGAACCCGCGCACCTACCGACTGAGCCGGCATAGGCCGCTCCTCCGGCCTACCGCACCCCGCGAAGGAGGGTCACAAACTTTCGCAAGCCAAGGGGATCATAGGACAAACGCCACTCTGGGAAATCTATCTCCCACAAGTCCAGAATAACAAGGCGGGCCAGGGAGCGTACCAGCCGAACATGCTGCATTTGATGTATATTGATGTAACCACGAATATGCTGCCCAGCCCACCACTAAGAAAAAAAGAAACAAGAAGAATAGGAATAAGAATTAACAATCAGAACACATACATAAACACGCAAAATAGCAGTAAAAATACTTACTTCTAGTACACCCTCTGAATACATAGTGTAGCTGTTTCTTTTGTTCACTTAGTCACACCAAATTAACAATGAAAAAATTCGCGGGGCGATGCAATATATACTCGCGCGCGAAAAGAAAAGTGGAGGGGATAGAGCCGAACTTCCATGTTGCAGGTTCATCGGACTGCAATGTCTGAATTCGCAAACGGCGCCCACTACCGATGATTTACCATACACAATAGAGCCGATGAAGCATAACGCGGGAATCCACTTTACCCACATCGATGAGCTACACACGGTTACCGATAATTGGAAGATCGTCACACGATTGGACACGGAACCGCTGACACGAAGGTACGAGCAACTCGAACCATATGTCAAGGGGATAAAAGCACTATGTAGCCAAAGATCCTACGCACCAGAAATATACGAAGTATGTAGGAATAATCTTAACCTCTTGGACAAGAGAATGGAAAAATTGAGTAATCGTATCCAACATACATACGAAATACCGTACTACACGCAAAATAAGCGCAGAGGATTAATAAACGGGATTGGATCAATATCCAAAACACTATTTGGCACAATGGATGCAAGCGACGCGGAAGAAATCAGCACCCATTTCGCGGAAGTAGACAGTAAGCAGGAGATGCTACAAAATGCCATGAAAAAACAGATACAATTAACAAACACAACATTAGGCCATCTGCAAAAAGTGGAGATAGCAATCCAACGGAATGAGGATCTATTAAACGACCAGATGAAGGAACTACAGATACGGAACACAGGACGCATGGCAGAACAAAATAAAAGAACCACGTTAAGTGACCACTTCACGACATTGAACTCTTTACTCGTCGACCTTACGGAAGATGTAAACGACGTAACCCAATACTGCAGTTAGCTGAAAAGCGGGACCATCGACCCGAGCGTATTATCAAGAGGCGAGGCCTCCAGACTACTACAAACGGCTGCGCAACAGTTACCAAACGGACTGACGTTTCCGATAACACCGACACCGGAGAACGCGCACGTGATCGAGGAAATATCGTCAATAGTAGCCTACTATGACAAACGGACACTCATCACGGTCATCAAGGTGACACTGATTTCAGCGCAGATGTACAGCGTCATGAAGGTGACACCAGTACCCGTGCATGTACGTGACAATATCTACGCACTACTCGTGATCCACTCGTCAACGATGATCATCGACACGGAGACCAAGCAATATATCATCGCAGACGCACAGGAACTTAAAAAATGTAAGAAATTTTTTAATCAATATTACTGCGAACAACCAATGGTCATACACAGGTTAACAGACACACTAGAGTGCGAAGTTAACCTGTGGCTGAAACCAGCCGATAAATTCCCCGCGAACTGCGAAACGAAATATATAACCGCGAATAATACTCTCTGGATTAGTACGCCCCACCCGGCAACGTGGATTTACGCGACACACGAACCAGACGCGCTTATTATTCAATGCAAGGGTAGCAAAACATTCAGAACCACGATAACGCAGTCAGGGATCATTACACTCAAGAACAATTGTAAAATCAGTAGTAAAGAAGTAATACTGCTAAATCAGAAAACAGCACACGAACAAGATTATGTGATAAAAACTGCACCATTAAAGAAACTTAACACAAAATTAACGGGATTAGTCAACACAGCGAAACCACTAACCCAAGTACAACTAGATAGAATAATAAAAGATCCTTCGGAATTTTCGCAACTATACAAACAACTTGACCAAATCGATAGCAACTTATCTGAAGAATCAAGAAATACTAACATACCGATATGGCACATAGTATACCCTAGTGCCACCACATTACTAATAATAACTATAATAATACTCACAACCATAATATACCTTGTACTTCGCCGAAAGAAAACAACGGGAAGCGAAGCAAGAGCTACATATATAGCGCCGGAATTAAAAAGATCCGAATTAAACGTCCAGCTTGGGCGCTAGATTAAGAAACGATTGTGACACAAAAATGTAATCGGGAAAACAAATGTAATTTAAAATCCCGACAAGGCCACCCTTATTATAAGGGGGGGAGGATGTTATGACACAAATCATAACCGATAACATCTCGCGTAACCGACGCCAGCAAACTCAGCAGTACACGCAATCGAAAGAAACGCATACGCTGCAGAGACCCAGATCCACGGGCGAAGACCATTAGGCCTTCCCCCGCGGCCACCAAACCGTGACCCAAAACATTGTATATAAACCCACAACAGATCAATCATTCATGTTACTTGTAAAAGATCAGTACGCGATCACACCCGTGATCGCCCGTCGCGTCAGTGAAATAAACTTGTTATAACTACGGTGAGTTCTAACTCTTCAACCGGCACGATCCACTACCTCTCGGCTCGACCCGAGATTCCCGTTCCCGGCACATTCACCCGTCCTATCGGAGCCCGAGGAACGATCCGTTCGAGGATACACCCGAAGTGCGGTAAGATTCTGCGAGGGAATCTCCACCCATCAAACCTCGCAACAATATTAAGGGGACCTACCACCCTTGACCACCTCAAAATTACCAAAAATGAGCCTCTTTGTTGAAAAATTGCAAGAAAAAACTATGAGACATATTGAAGAAAGTGGATATATTTCTGAAAGGGCTAGCCTTAAATAACATAAAAAAAGTAATTAATTCTTAATAGGCGCCTAATTTCACTCCCCTGACTTTAAAGGCTTTTTTCTCAGTTTCACGATTTTTGAAGTTAGCCGACATGATATCTCAAAATCCGTTCCACATAAAGTCTTGAAATTTTCAGCACAGCTTTGGCACACCCATAGCTACGATGTGACCAACTTTCAATCCAATAGACAAAGTTTGAACGACTTTTCTGACGTTTGGAAACTATTTTATAATTTTAAAGAAAAACTAAAAGTTTATAAATGATTTATAAAACTGGTTGTAGAATTTTCCCAGTGATGATTGTAGGTCACATCGTAGCTATGGGTGTGCCAAAGATGTGCTGAAAATTTCAAGACTACTGGAGTATCGCTTACATCCATCGGTTTTTCCTCAGGTGCCTACCCGAGGTCCGTCGGGCCGGTTGGGATTTTACTACCGGTTTCTTTTGTTCAAAACCGCAAGATCTCGAACTTTGAGGCTATTTTTCGAGGTGATCCCATCTGATTTGTAAGAAGTGAAAAATGGTATCAATCGATTGGTCTTGGCGAGACCTTTCCAACGGTGTATAGCATATGCTGTAGGCTCTTGGGTCAGTAATCCCCTCCGGGGCTTAACATTGTCCTTTCACGATAAATCGCGAGTGATGTGTCCGAAAACAAGACGCAGACATGGTAGCATGCTACCCAACACTATCCGCTGTCTCATTTGCGGTCCATCAAATATTGGAAAGACCAACGTGCTGATGAGCTTGTTGGAAAGTTCACACGGCGTACGCTTCCAGAACGTGCACGTGTGTTCCAAGTCATTGCAACAGCCGAAATATCAGTATTTGGAGAATTTATTGACTCGGATAGATGAAATTGGTTACTTTACGTTTTCGAATAACAGTGACGTCATCCCACCGAGTGAATCACTTCCGAATTCTATTTTTATCATTGATGACGTGGCATGCGACAAGCAAGATACGATAAGGGAATACTTTTCAATGGGGCCCCACTCGAACGTTGACTGCTTCTATCTCTGTCAGACGTATGTAAAGATTCCCAAACATCTTATACGCGACAATGCGAATCTGCTGATTCTGTTTAAGCAGGATGGTACCAACTTGAAACATGTGTACAACGATCACGTAAATACTGACATGACTTACGAGGATTTCTGCGCGTTGTGTCGTAATTGTTGGCAACGGGAGTATGGTTTCGTGGTAATAGACAAGGATAGCGCGATGTCCAATGGACATTATAGAAAGGGATTTAACCAGTTTGCCGTACCGTGAGATGGTCAATTGTCGTCAACACGTCGGTGGGAAAGCAACGTCTGCAGTACAATAATGATTGATATCGATATTCTGGAGATTAAGGATCGCGAGAGAATAGCGAAGGAAATTGCAAAAACCAGTGAATCCATACGCAACAAACATCAGGCTTTGAAGACTGGCAAGATGGAGGAAGACACCGCATTGGAGAGATACTTTAAACCTATCGTCGAACCCTTGAAACATATTGCGGAAAATACCACAGAGGCAGAAGCTCATGAGCATCATGACGCATCACCGCTGATGAGCATAGACATTGAAGGGAATGAAACATTAACGCCTAAAACAAACATCCATCTGAAGGGAACACATCGCGCAAGACAAAGAGGAAACGACACATGTCATCGGAATATACACCCGTAACCTCAACACCAGGTCAATCGAAGCGGAAACGATAGAATGTCACATCAAACAAGTCCTTGGTTCCTCCCAGCTTACAACCAATGATGATGATGATGACGTTTTTGAAACTACTCCCGATGAGTCGTTTGTAACATCTATTAGACAACAACTTCAAACACCCGAGCGGGCAAGAAACGTTTCGCAGTCATTTCGGTTCGCTGGGGCAAAAATACATGAGAACAATCCTAAGTGGTGATAAAGACACAACAATGGACTATGTGTACGGTGTATACTTTGGCAATAGTGTAACGATGCTTGGTGATAAGGCCTTCGATATAGACAAGGATGATAATATAATCATAGATGGTGTAAAATACAGCGGAACACCCGGTCTTTACGAACTGATTTTCAGGAGAATTCCTGATGATGCTGTATACACCGATGCTGATAAACAAAAATACAAAAGTATACTGCTGTCGACGAATGCCCACAGACGCGATCATGTCACTAAAAAGCCCATATTGAGCAACTAGGGACACAAGTACAAACATGTAATTGCATTGCTACTCCCTCGCGCATCAGCTAGTAGAGCAGGGAAAGGTCTAACGGCACCGTGAACCACGGTGGTAAACGATAACAAGATCGATTATGTGCAACGAGTTGGTTGATCGGTTTCGTTTGCTTGAAGCGTCGCGTCAGGCGGGTAACAACTCTCACGATCCCGAATTTCTATCAATTATCGAGGAACTCCGCGAGGTTGGCCTCATTATATAAAACCGCGGGCCGATGATGTGCACAGTATGCATCGAGATGCCGATCAACAAATTTGGGGTATCGCTCGAGAAGAGTGGAGCAGCTAGAATGGACTACTACAAATGGAGCGGTTTGCTTCGAAATTACATGCGAGATAACGCTCTTTGCATGACCGGTGCAGACTTTGATGCAAAATCACGCAAGATACGACGTGTAGCGCAACCCACAGCCGACACTGATGCCGTCAATAAACTATACGTGGAAAAGAGCATTAAACTCTTGAGGGAGCAGCAGGAAGAATTAGGGAGAAAGCTGGTCGTCTTTCAAAGAGATATGCTGACGTTGCAAAACAGCGTTCAAAAGATATGGCAGGCATTGAATTCTATCCCACAGCCGGACAACGAAATGCGTAAAGTTAAAGAGGCTATAGCCGTTTTTGCTACGGAACATGAATTTGTCCATAATTTCCTGGGACCGACGGGAAGCACATAATACACGTAGGCGATAATTATCGCATCATTCGTGTCGAAGACACCTCTGCGATCAAACATGCAGCCATTATCGAAATCCAAGAGTAAAGAAGAAAAGCATGGCCACAAGAAGCGACAACTCGTTGAGGAATTGCATGCTTCAGCTCGAAGACATTTTCCGCGGAAGCGCGTCATAGTGCACGGATACGACGATCTGTGGTAAGCTGACATTGTAGAAATGCGTCCATACTCACGTTTCAACCAAGGTCACCACTATATACTCACCGTCATCGATGTGTTGAGCAAGTATGCGTGGGCGTTGCCGCTCAAGACTAAAAGTGGTGCTGAGGTGACTAAAGCGTTCGCAAAGATATTTAGAGATCGATATCCGATAAATTTGTAAACCGATCAAGGAAAAGAATTTTACAACGCCGATATGCAGAAACTCTTGACAAAGCACGACATTAATCATTAATCGACGTATTCCGTGATGAAGGCCTCCGTCGTAGAACGTTTCAATCGAACTTTGAAGAATAATAGGTTATGAACAATAGATTGTAGGTTAGCTTATATGCAGTCAGAGTTGGGGAAAATGTAATCTAATTACAAATTACAATTAAAATGTAATTGTGTAATTGATTACATTATTTTCTGTAATCGTTAATATTTGAGTACTTGAGAAAATTGTGGTCAACTACCTAAATTAATGATTACAGAAAATAATGTACCTAATCAGTTACACAATTACATTTTAATCGTAATTTGTAATTTGTAATTAGATTACATTTTGCCAACCTTTGTATACAGTTTAGTACACACATTGACTAGGAACTGCTAGGAACTGTATACATTTACTAACACTTTTACCGTGACACATGTGTACATATATCCCTTGAAATCGCTGTTGAATTTAGGTTATAATTGAGGAAGTGAGAGCAACAACGGACTAATCCACATTAAAAAAAATTTCCTATTTTATATGATTAGTAGAGCCTATTGGAATACGTTATCGCTACGAACTCAATTTCGAAAAAAATGTGGTTTAGTCCGTTGTTGAACTCACTGCCTCAATGATATGACAAAATACCAGAGATGAACATTATAACCCGAGCCAATTTTTATTTGAAACGTGGGGAATTCAATTGTCGGCCATGAATAATGTTCTCGTATTTATTCGTACATTCTCGACTAAATATAAGTACTTTAAAGAATCAATGTTATCAGCGCGTAGGTTCGGTCAATTGACTAAAAGTTATTTGCAAATTTTATGATATACTTTCCGACGTTTCGGTCAATATTGAGACCATTATCAAGGAAATAGTTTTATCAAATGAAAACTGCGTTTACTTTTAAAAATTCCGTAACGGTTGGAGAGTCCGCCCGACCTGTGTTCCGGACGTCAAATACGTTACGGAATTTTTAAAAGTAAACGAGGTTCACAAGATGTGAAAAATGGTCTTTTCATTATTGGCATTGTTAAAAATAAATTTGTAAATGAAATACTACAAATTGTACTACAACGGTTTTATACTACGAGTAAAAATTAAGAGTAAGGACATCAATGAACTCAAATAAATGTATTATAATAAAGGGAGCAATTTGACAAGTTCGTCTAGGGCGTAAAAAAGACTTGAGCCGGGCCTGCGTCAAGATTTTGCAAAGCGATCCTCATGCTCACCGTAACTCGTAAGCGCTTGCGGGCATCGCGCACGCCCGCCGCACACGCAAAGCAATCCATCTCGCTTCCCCCTTCGGCCAGAAAGAAGCGAGAAACTCACACTTGGAATTAGGGCTCCGTTCATGATACGGGGTCACCGCCGGTCCCGACCAGCGAGCGGCTAGCGAAATTTTACTAGAAACAGAATTTGTTTAATTTTCATCGTATCAATATGAAAGTGACACAAATGGATTCCTGGCATTCTCCCGATTAAATTGACAGAAAATAATTTAAATCGGACTATTTTTAACGAAACGGGCTTTCAATCGTGCAAACAATGTTTCACGTAATTTCCTTAATTATAGTCCGAATAATGTAATTTTTGGACCAATTTGATCGAGAAAACATGAGGAATTGATGGACGTCACTTTCGCAAAGATCTGATTATAAATGCAGAACTGCAGATTTGTCACTGCTTAGCGCGCAACATTGTATAGCCCCGCTAGTTTCGAGCGTCGAAACCCACGAAATTCAACGAGTCGCATGATTGCCAGCGTGAAGGACAAGAGGAGACTTTCCATGGCGAAGGAAAGTCACCCTTCTATAGAACTCAAATCGAGAAAGACTTTGCCGACAAGCTTTATATTCACGTCAAATAAATATTTTAATTGTAAAATTTAGACAACGAACTATTGTTGTTTCATGTATTTCCCTATTAGAAATGTTGCTCTAAGTCTCGATTCAAGTTATCATTGCTTTTTCTCGTACATAGGACATATATATATTCGCGAGTAGGGGTCACGAATGACGCGACTTTGGTTTCCCAAATAAATTCACATTTATTAGGGCCCTCGCCCGAACCGCTTGACAAGGAGACTGAATGACGTAGACCCTCGGTCGACGGCGACTTGAGTCATCCAGTATTGAATATCAAAATGTTCATATTTCGCATTACACCTTGATAAGAGTGTTACCACCGATGGATTGGTGAGTTTATGTCCACGAAAATGAGTCGAGGCGCGAAGCAATTCAGTCTATTTTTTCTTATGAATACATGATTAGGACACATACTACGTTGACTAAAAATGGACCGAATTGCTCTATGTTTGGCATCATTTTCATCGAGAAACCCTAAAAACTCCATTGGTAATACTTTCATCAACAGTTATCAACAACATGAGTATTTTATCTGGTCCGTCGGTGTTATTATTCTCGGCTGTCAACGGGTGGTCTACTCGGGCTCCGAAGGTCCTCGCTCGCAGCGAGGAAGCAAAACGGTGGGGTGGGTAGGTCTTTCCCGATAATTCGAGCCTAACCATTTGCGTACTTCACACTATCGTTTATTAACATTTATACGAGGTGATTCGCTAGCTAGAATCGTCAAACGCGATGCTCGCCAACAATCATGTATCTCGCTGAGTTTTGTGGGCTTCGACGCTCGAAACTAGCGGGGCTATACAATGTTGCACACTAAGCAGTGACGAATCTGAAGTTCTGCAAATTCAAATCAGATCTTTGCGAAAGTCCTTATGTTTTCTCGATCAAGTTGTCCCCAAGAATTATATAATTCGGACCATAATTAAGGAAATTAATAAATAGTAAGTGTAGAGCGGCTACTACATTCTTTTGCTCCACATTTGTGAACTTTTTATCATCCTTCCGAAGTACATAATATTATTACGCCGTAACAGTATCTTTAGCAAATCGGGTATAGCATATAGGTTATATTTTCTGTCACTTCGAGGATAGAAAATCCGCTCCTCCAAGTGACGGAAAATATTACCTATATACTATATTCAATTTCCTAAAGATACTGTTGTGGCGTAATAATAATACTTCGAAAGGATGATAAAAAGTTCACAAATGTAGCGCAAAAGAATGAAGAAGCCACCTAACATTTATTGTCATATAGCATATACATAGGTTTTATTTTCTGTCATTTCGAGCAGGGAACCACAAAATAATCACACGCCTCCAGCCTGCCCATTTTCAATAGCCCAATTCAACATCCAACACAATTTTATATATAATGTTTGTTCGTAACTGCTTTCTGCATAGGACGTAAAAAAATGTCTAACCCAACGAACTTCATTTTCTGGGGTACATCCCCACATCTATTTTTCCTTTTCACTTATAATTCCTTACTGCCAACGTAGAATATTAAAGCATAAGCACATTTCAAGTAATTAAAATGTACAATGAATTTTCTACGTTTGCAGTACCAGCAGGCTTACCGTTTAAATTTTTACAAGTACAACGCAACAGCTGAGAAATTTATTTCCACATTCAGAATAAAATATGGAAATAGTAAACAGCTCCCTCTCGCGTTCACAAGACAGCCGCGTATCTATGGGTATTACCATTTCTGTGCAGAAAAAATCTGCTGTAATACCGACCTGCCAAATCGGCCAGGTCACGTGACGTGTCTACCCCCTTAAATATATAAAATGATCTTTATTTCACACATATATATAGTAGTTTTGTGAACAATTTACAATATTGAGGATTAAAAAAACAATAAAAAATGGCGGAGATATAAGCCGATAAGTAGGACCCTCTTTTGAAAATCCTTGCTGATGGTGTACATGATTTCTCTGTTAGGCATTATCCAAAACATACAAGATATTTTTTTTCTTATTTAAAAGGGTAGTAGCTAAAATGTGACGTAGGGAATTTTTTTAATTTTTTATTTGTAGAAATGACAGCTGTTTGAAGAAAAATATCGAATTTTCATTGCAGTTTAAAAAATTTATACCTTTCGAACATGGCACCCAATCACAAAAATCCTCAGTCAAATTTTAGCTATTACCTTTCTAAATAAGAAAAAAATTATTTTGTATGTTTTGGACAATGTCTAACAGAGAAATCATGTACACCATCAGAAGGGAGAGAGGAGGGAGGTAGGAGAGGCGGAAAGGAGGCAGGAATGAGAAGAGGCAAAAAACTAAGAGGGGAGAGGAAGGAAGAGGAAAGGAAAGAAAGAAAGCGGGAAAAGAAAAGCTGGAAGATAGGGTTCTGGAATATAGCAGGAATGACAAATAAGGATGAAGAGTTTTGGAAGGTGATAGGGAAATGGGAGGTGATAGTGTTGATGGAGACATGGATAGAGGAAAAAGGGTGGAGCAGGGTTAGGCACAGGTTGCCGACGGGGTACAAATGGAGGACACAGTGGGCAAGGAGAAGAAACAGGATAGGAAGAGCCATGGGAGGCATGATGATATGAATGAGGGAACAGATGATAGGAAAGCAGGAACATGGGGTGGGAGAAGAGGAAGGGATAATGGCGGAAAAATAAAGGCGGGGGAGGAGGAATGGACGGTGGTGGCGGTATATGTGAATGGGGACATAGAGAAGAAGTTGGAAAGGATTAGAGGATGGATGGAGGGGCAAAGGGAAGAAGGGAGAGTGGTTGTAGGCGGGGATTTCAACGCGAGAACAGGTAAGCAAGGGGGAAGGATTGAAGGAGAGGAGGAAGAGGAGGGAGGAGGAAGGAAGTCGAAAGATAGGAAGGTAAATGGGGAGGGAAGAAAGTTAAGTAAAGGTAGTAGAAGAGACGGGATGGGAAATTTTAAATGGGAATATGGAAGGGGACGAGGAGGGGGAATATACATACACGGGAGGGAGGGGGGAAACGGTAATATATTATGTCTTGGGGGATGAAGGAACGAGAAGAGGGAGAGAAAACATGCAGATAGGAGACAGAGTGGAATCGGACCATCATCCGTTGGTAGTGACAATGAAGGAGGGAGGGTGGGGAGGAGAAGCAGGAAAGTGAGGGAAAGAAAAGTAGGAGGGGGAAAATGGTCGGAGAGAATGAAGGAAGAATTTGAGAAGGGGATGGAAGGGACGGAAATAGGGAGGGGTGGGATTCAGGAGGAAGTGAGTAAGGTGATGGAAAGAATAAAGGAGGAAATGAGGAAGGGGGGGAGGTAGGAGGAAGGGAGCCGAGGCGAAGGGGCGAGGGGTGGTGGGATAGTGAATGTAGGGAGAAGAAGAAGGAGGTGAGAAGGGAGCTGAGATAGTGGAGAGGAAATAAGGGTAGGAGGGAAGAGTACAAAAGTAGGAGGAGGGAATACAAAGGGTTATGTGAGAAGAAGAAAGAGGAAGAGAGAGAGGGTGATAAGGGAGGTGGCGGAAGCAAGGTCGGAGATTAAGGTCTGGGAAATAGTAAATAGGGGAAGAAAGGCATGGAGAGGGGTGAATGAAGAGATAAAGAAGGAAAAGTGGAAGGAGTATTTTATGGGGCTGTTAGGGGGGAGTAGAAAATAGGGTAAGGATGGGAGGGGAGGAGGAGAGGAGGAAAGGAAACGAAGAAGGAATAAATAAGGAAGAGATAAGAAGGGTAGTGAAGAAACTAAAGGAGGGGAAGGCAATGGGGGGAGATTATATTCCGAACGAGGCGTGGAAGTATGGGGGAGAGAAAGCAGTAGCGATAGGATGGGAGATATGTGGAAGGGTGTGGAAAGGGGAAGGATGGCCACAGGAATGGAAAGAGGGTATTATAGTGCCGTTGGTAAAAAAAGGAGGAGGCGAGGGGGTACAGGATTATAGGGGAGTGACGCTCTTGCCGTCACTATATAAGATACATGCGATGGTGCTGGCAGGGAGATTAGAGGAGGAGGTAGAAGGGAGGAAGATGATACCAGGGAACCAGGTAGGATTCAGGAAAGGGGTAGGGACAGTGGATAATATATATGTGTTGAATCACATAGTAGGAAGGCAGATAGGCAAGAGGAAAGGAAAACTGGTAGCGATGTTCGTAGACTTAAAAGCGGCATTCGACTCAGTAGATAGGAGGGTGTTATGGGAAGCGATGGAAAAGAGAGGAGTGAGGACAGGACTGATAGAGAGGGTGAAGGAAATATACGGGGAGACGATAGCTAGGGTGAAGGTTGGAGGGGAGGTAGGGGAGAGTTTTTGGATGGTGTTAAGGGGTCGCAACTTTTTTATATAAGGAAGACTGATTAATTGACTGACCCTTTATTCGTGTCGTTCCTGCCCTTTTATACAATGCGGTTGCCATGCAGCGCAGGTAGGTACACCTGGCGGGGGAACATACCCATAGTGGGGTTATTACGTATATGACACCCCCCTTGTTAGATTAAATTTGTTCCTCAAATTTTACAGCTCGTTTCTTACGTCTAATGTCTAATGGTGTGATTGGTCTTACAAGTGTTTCATTTGGTTCACGTGTAAATAATACAATAGGGTTATTATCCGGTATTTGCGTCTGATTATGTATAGATCGAGTTTGATTATTGAAAGTGGGACTGAATATGCGAAAACAAATAGGTTTTGGAATAAGTTTAGAAATACAAGAAAAGAGGCCAATTCGTTTCAATAGATAAATTAGGACAAGGGCTGAACAGATATACGAGATCCACTGTAGGGTGGTCCATCCGACTGATGTCCATGATCGGATGCGATGTTCGGTTTGTATTGATGCTAACACATCATCCAGTTTGTCAAGGGTTGTTCCGTAGACTTGAATGGCCTCCTCCGCGTACTGGAACGGCAGATCGTGAAGCTGGTGGTAGATGGACTCGCGTTCGCTGATCGTGTAGCTGATGTTGACAGGTTTGTATCTGGTCTCGACAGTGTAGGTGATGTTACTGCCTCCAATTTTCATAAGTGTAGCATCTCCGATTAGTGTACAGTCCTCAGAACTGGAGAGGATCGCTGCGTTGGTCAGCTCTAGCGTAGAGTAGTTTCTGCAGAGCGTTTGTAATACGATCGGCTTTTCCGGAACTACTAGATAAAGATCAGGCGTGGTTAATTGTTTATATAAAAGTTCTTTTATGCGAAAGGACCGTGCGTTGCAAGACTTGGAAATATCCTGGGATGGCGTTATTTTGAGGATTTCACTCTCACAATTGTGGATTTGGTAGGAAAGGGTTGCAGGTTGTGTCTGTCTACAGTAGTATCGTGAATGTGCGTGTATGCAATGTTGTAAAAGATAGTCCCTGTCGAGTAGTATGTATTTGTCTCTGTGCATCATCACCAGGTCATGGGTCACAGTAATGGACGTGAAGAAATCTCCAGTCTTCTGCGGTATGGGATGAATCCGTTTGATTGCCCAGTCATCCTTCTCGAGTACAGGTACATCGATTTTGTAGATGAGCTGTTTCTTGAGGCTTCCAATGGTGATTTGGGAGATCTTTATGTCCCATAGCGATGGCCGTTTTGAGTGTCCTGATGTCTCGGACTAATTCATCCAAGAGTGCGGAGAGCATAATCAATTGGCTGTTAAGGTGGATACGTTTCCGATCGGTGTTAACGATAGTCTGCATATTCCTTAGTTGATTGGCACTGGTGTTGTACATCTTCATGAGTTCCGTCTGCAGCTCCCTCCTCCCGATGCCACGTAGTATGGTGCTTTGATTGCGGATAGCACTGGCCAATTTGTTCTCGTTCGCAAAAATCTTGTCGAGATTTTTGTTGATCATCTCGAGGTCGTCAGAGTCGAGAGTTCCAAAGAGGGACTTGCTAACGTGACCGATGAAGTCGAATGCACCTCTACGTCGCCGTCGACGTTGATTGTCCTCTAGGTGGATGAGAGCTACCAATTGATTTTCGTCTTGGAGAGTTCGTTGCAGTTGTTGCGAGAGTGCCGCGATTTCGTGGATATGGTCGCACGCCCTGTTGCATATCGTGCGTGTTTCTTCGAGCATGTTGGTAATCTGTTCGAGTCGTGTGTGAATGTTGGAAGTGTCTAGGGCAAAAAAAAGGATCCATGAGGAGTGATATACGGATGCGGAGTGAAGCTTCTCAATGTAAATGTTGTTATGTCCGAGATCTTGTACGTGAAAACCCAACACCAAGGGAACGATCCAAAGCATACGGTGTACGGCAGTCATCCTGTAATTTTAGTGCAGAAATAATTTTAATCTATTGCCATGCACAGTGACTATGCGATTTGTGTCGAAATACTGTATCAAATAATTTGGGGTGTTAACTTCCAAAATTTTAGCAGGGCCCAGCCAATTGGGTGCAAGCTTGTCCGTTTTATGATCATTTGAAACTAATACTTTATCATTTACTTGGAATACAGTTTGTGTTTTGATAATACGACGTTCTTGTGTGGCTCTGTTCTTTTCTTTGCTTTTAAGGATGTTGCTTCGTGCGTTCGTTAAGTATCTTTGATATCGTTCTTTCCACATTTGTATGAGTTTATCTTGACTGAGAGGTGATGTAGTAGCGATGGTTGATGGTAAATTCGCCTTTCTTCCAAAGGTTAGTTCGAACGGTGTATAACCGGTTGCTTCGTGAACTGAAGTGTTATAACCCATGCAGATGAGAGAAAGATTTTCGTCCCATTCATTCTGTCTATCATTCATACAAGTCTTAATGAGATCTTTCACTACTGCGTGAGCTCGTTCCAATCCTCCATTCGATTGTGGATGGAACGCTGTAGTACGGATGTGTCGGATTTGAAACTCGCGTTCGAACTGTTGCATTAGTCCGCAAATAAAGTTGCTTCCCTGGTCGGTTAAAATATGTTTAGGTGACGAGAAGATGTAAATGTAATGAGTTAGTAGATTTTCGATGATTGTTTCTGCGCGTGTGTTGCGAAGCGGGATGAGTATCAAATATTTTGTTAACATATCTTGAATGGAAAGAATATACTCATTTTTGCTATGTGTTTTTCTAAGTGGGCCGAAAATGTCCATGGCTATTTTCTCATTCGCTTCCGTAGGAGTGTCAGGAATAACAGGTAGTTCTGTTGGCCGTACGCGGGTGAGTTTCTGTATTTGGCAAGTTTTGCATCTCTTGACGAAATTAGCGATGTCTTCGTCCATGTTTTTCCAGTAATATCTTTGCTTGATTCGTTCTATGGTTTTATTCTCTCCGAAGTGCTGTGTGGAGTATGCGTTATGATTTTCGTATAGTATTTTTGTAATTTCGTTGGGTTGGAGTTCTCGATATGAATTTGGACAAAATGAAATTTGGATATTCGGTATTCGATTAACAATGAAAGATAAGAAATTTTGAATGAATAATTTCTCTGTAGAATTGAAGGTGTTATCATTCAACTGTATCCTCATATTATTTTGACGCAATTTGTCCAATATTTCATGAATGAAAGTGTTTAAATTATTAACCCATTGCTCTTCGTTGAAGTCTCCTAGTCTAGATCTGCTAAGCTGGATCCAGTCAGGTGGGGTCATCTCTTTGATCGTTATTCCTTTACTGTTGGCTGTGAGAACCCAATTCTTGAAATCGTCATAAAGGGTATTCTGACTGGTTCCTGGTTCTGCCGAGGATTCACTCGGAATCTGTTGGGGTAGATGTTCCTGGTCTCGGATGAGTTCGTCTAATTCTTCTAACAATTCTTCTCTTTCGTAGTTTCCTAGCGGGAGCACTCTCGATAGAGCATCAGCGGCGGTGTTTTCCTTTCCTTTTATATATTTTATTACATATTCATATTCCTCGAGCTTCAGTCTCCATCTCGCCAGACGGGACGATGGGTCTTTTACGTTAAACAACCAGACTAGCGCTTTGTGATCAGTGAGGATTGTAAACTTTCTTCCTAATAAGTATTGCCTTAATCTCCTTACTGCCCATACAATTGCAAGTAGTTCCTTTTCCGTAGTTGTATAATTTGTTTCGGCGGGTATGAGTGTTCGGGAAATATAACAGCACGGATGTCCGTTTTGTGAAAGTATTGCTCCTATTCCTTCATTGGAAGCATCGGTTGTCAGAGTGAATGGTTGTAAGAAGTCTGGTCGCTTTAATATTGGTTCTTCAAGTAATTTACCTTTAAGAATGTCAAAAGCAATTTGCTGTCTGTCTGTCCAATGAAATGGTACGTCATTCTTGGTCAATTCTGTCAACGGTTTAGAAATTTTAGCAAAGTTCCGAATGAATTTTCTGTAATAGCCCGTAAGGCCAAGAAAAGCTTTCACTTCTGTGACGTTTCCTGGTATCTTGAAATTCTTTACAGCTTCCAGTTTCAAGGGGTTCGGTCGTATACCTTCAGCTGTGATCAGGTGTCCTAAATATTCTAACTCTGGTCTCAAGTATTCGCATTTATCTGGCTGCAGTTTCAGCTCGGTTTCCCGTAAACGTTGGAAAACTATGGCTAAATTTCGATTGTGCTCTTCTATGGTAGTGCCGAAAATGATTATATCATCAAGGTAAACGAAGCAATGTTTGCCTATTAATCCTTGTAGTGCGTTATTCATCATACGTTGAAATCTAGCGGGTGCGTTTTTAAGCCCGAATGGCATGCGCCTGTACTGAAAGTGTCCGTCGGGAGTACTAAAACCTGTATATTTCTTTGAATTTGGTTCCATTGAAATTTGATGGAATCCAGAACTCAAGTCTAAAGCGGAAAAGAATTTTGATTTACCTAGATGGTCGAGAATATCATCAATATTTGGTAACGGGTACGCGTCTTGCTCAGTTTGTTCGTTTAATTTCCGAAAGTCAATCACAATTCTCCATTTACGTTTGCCTGAAGCGTCAAGTTTTTTGGGAACTACCCATAGAGGTGAATTAAAAGGTGAGTCGCTTGGTTCGATTACTGATTTCTTTAACATGTCGTCAATTTGACGTTTGATCTCATTTTTATGGCATTCCGGTGGTCTATAGCTTTTAACGTTTATTGGTTTTGGGTCTTTTAAAATAATCTCATGTTCGGTTAACCGAGTGCAAGGTAAAGGGTCTGATTCTAGCGTGAAAATGTCCGAATAGCCAAATATTATTTTCTCTATGGTTTTACGGAGTTGCGGTTCTATGTGATTTGTGCGAATGCTTTGTTTCAAAAGCCGGAGTCTATCATTGGCATCTGGTGGATCGATATCAAGGATTTGGGGTGGCTCTAATTCTTCGTTTTCAGTGTTAATGAATGTTACGCGCTCTAATTTCCCGTCTATTACTGCGCTTGTTGTAAAATATGAAAGCGGTGGGATTTTTGGTTCGGAGAATAATTTTATCTCCGTGCCGTTCAACTTTAACCTAGTGTTATTAATTTCGAATTTGTATTTTTCGAGAAACTGTATGCCAATTATACCGTCTTCTTTCAGTGGAAAATTGTCAGGGATCACGTAAAACGTATGTTCTGTCTCCAAACCTGTCAATGTTACATATTCTGTAGAAATATGCTTGTCTTTACCCATTGAAAATGTTTTCTTTACGGAAACTCTTTTTGTTCCTGCAGCTATCATGTTTGATTTTATTAAATTTATTCCTGCTCCGGTGTCAAGTAAGAGTCTTCCGGATCTTTCCATTCCTCTGAGTTTTGCTCGTATGTGCCGTAATCTTCCGGTGGTACAAAATATTCGTGGTTCTCCTCCGCGTTCTCCTGTGGGTTCTCTTCTTTTATGTTGTTTACTCGTGGTGGTAGTTTCCCTGGTTGCCCGTCCCGAAAATTTCGAGAATAGCATCGTTCCTTTGTATGTCCATAGCGTTTACATATTTCACATTGCAGTGTTGAGCGTGATTGATTCCGTTCCTTTTCTGAGTCGTTCATCGATCGGGACGAGGTGGATGATACGCTGGAATGTTTTATCGAACGCGGTGTCGGGTGTTGATTACCTGACTTATATCTGTTGCCGAGCGATGCGTTCGCGTTTGACATTCGAGAACCTTCTCTAAGCCACATTTCCATTTCACATGCAATAGACTGTGCTTCAGAAATGGTCGGAGGACTCCTAGCAATCACGAGTTTTCCTAATTCGTGTCTCAAGTTTAAGATATAGACGTGTGTGGCATTATCGTTTTCACTCTCCAAAGCGATAGACCTTGCGACGGCATTGGAGTGTTTGTTCTGTACTGCGTATTGTAGTTCGTTCAGATTTTGTCGAAATCTGAGATTGAACGACTGAACCGATTCAGTAGCGCCCTGTTTGGTATTTGAAAGGCGTTGTCTGCAATTACCTATGGTAGTCGGTGGATTGACGTGTGTACGTAGTGCGGAATATAGTTCGTCATACGATGTTATAATGAGAAACCGAATGCTACGTTTCGCTTGTTCTTGGATTTTTTCTACTAATATTAAATCGAGAAGTAATTCTGGCTCTAAGCAACGAAGTGCAGCGCGCTTCGTCTGTTTAATAAAATCTTCGATGCCGATATCATCGCGTCCTTTCAATACTTCAATTGTGCGGATTATTTCTTTTGCCGGTCTTCTTTCCGCGGGAGCAGCGGGCGGTGCCGGGGGTACGGGTAGTCGCGCCTCGTCGTTTATCGCGTCGTCTTCCGTGGTAATTCGATCGCTCCTATCTTTAATTACTTGGTATACTTCACGAATCTCGCGTGATCTATTTTCGTTTTCTTTAGCTAACATTGCTATGTCTTGTTTTATACTTTCCATCAATTGGGTCAGTTTATCAATTGATAACTCCGTCATTGTGCTTTCAGAATCCGTGTCGGATATAATATCTCGTACGGGTTCGCGAAATGCACGGAATTGTTCAGGCAAGTTAAGAAAATTGGAATTTCTTACTTGAGTTTCGTCTTTGGATGATATAGTTGAGCTTGGCAGGAGTCTGGCGCACGTAGTCCCTTCGTTGATGAAGTGCTCCTCGTTCTCTTGATGCAGCATAAAATAGTGGCTTCAACGGCGTGATTAGGGTGTGGTTCTCGTAGTCCCCGAAGTCTACTCTGCCTCACGTAGTGCCGGGCTTCTTTCGGTTCACCCCTTTCTTCGATTGCCGATGAATGGTATCCTGGCAGGATCGCCAAAACTGTCACGGGATCGCAACTTTTTTATATAAGGAAGACTGATTAATTGACTGACCCTTTATTCGTGTCGTTCCTGCCCTTTTATACAATGCGGTTGCCATGCAGCGCAGGTAGGTACACCTGGCGGGGGAACATACCCATAGTGGGGTTATTACGTATATGACAATGGCAAAAGGACTGAGGCAAGGATGCCCATTAAGTCCGATGCTATTCAACATATTAACGGCAGACTTGGAGGAGGAGGTAGGGAAAGGAAAATGGGGAGGGGTGGAAGTAGGGAAAAGAAGAATATGCTCGCTGGCGAATGCGGATGACTGCGTAGTGGTAATGGCGGAAAAAGAGGAAAAAATAGAAAGCATGATAATGAGGCTGGAAAAGTACATAGAAAAGAAGAGGTTAGAGGTAAACGTAGGGAAAATGAAGGTAATAAGATTCAGGAAAGGGGGAGGGAGAGAAAAAAAGGTGGAATGGAGGTGGAAGGGAAAGAGAATAGAAGAGGTTAAAGAATTTAAATACCTGGGCTATGTCTTTAAGAAAAATGGAGGGCAAGAGGCACACATCAGGGACAGAGTGAAGAAAGCGGGGGTGGTGATGAGGCAGGCCTGGGGGATAGGAAAGAGGAAGTTTGGGAAGTATTGGAGCAGGAGGATGTGGTTATTCGACACACTGGTGTGGACGGTTATGGGGTATGGAGCAGAAATCTGGGGATGGAAGGAAAGGGAGGGAGTAGAGAGGGTACAGGAGAGGTATATAAGGTGGACGCTAGGGGTGGAATGGAGAACGCCGGGGTATATGGTAAGGGAGGAGGCGAAAAGGATGAAACTAAGGATATGGGCGGGAAGAAGGGCATGGAAGTATGAGGGCAGGGGGGAAGGGGGGGAACTGGCGAGGCTATGCTGGGAAGAGGTAAGCGACAAGGAGAAGGAAGAAATGTCCACATGGGAAAAAGAGAGGAAGGAGTTTAAGATAGAAAGGGGATGGAGGGAGGATGGAGAAGGGGCAAGGGGGGTGGAGGGATATGAAGAAATGGAAAAGGAGGATGGAAGGAAACAGGAAGAAGGTACCAACAATTGTACCAACAATTGGTACAGGGAAATAAGAACGAGAGGAGTGCCGAAATATTTGAGTGCAGGCTGGAGCGAGGAGAGGTACGGAAAGATAGCGAGGTTTAGGTTGGGGAATGAAATGAGGGGAGGAAAGTACTGGGAGAAGCAGGAGGAGAGGAGTTACACTATATGTGGAGGGGAAGTAGAAACTTGGGAACACGTGATGGAGAGGTGTGCAAGGAAGGAGGACAATATGAAGGGAATAGGGGAAAAGATAAAGGAAATACTAGATGAAGGAGGTAAAGGGGAGGATTGGATGAAGAGGTTAGACAGAAGGAGGAGGGAGAAAGAAGAGGGGGCGGACGTGCGAGGGGGAGGGAGAGATGAAAGAGAGAAAGAAGGAATGGAGTGAAGGAAAGGAAATGAAAGTCGAAGGAGGCGGGATTAGGCGATAAGTAGGAGGAGGAAAGAGAATTGTAAGAGGAGAAAGCGTAAGGCAGGAGTAGGTTAAGTGAGAGGAGGGTGGAGAGGGAGAGAGAGCGAGAACAGCGAAAGAGCGAGAGCGGCGAGAGAGCGGAAAAGAAAGATTAAAATAAGAGTAAAATAAGTTAAATTAAGAAATAGGGTAAGGGTAGAGAATAAGGGTAGGCTAAGAAAATGTAAATAAGGAGAGAGAAAGGAGGAGAGAAAATGTAGGAAGAATGTAACCATCAGGGGAATCAGTAAAGCATATACATACATACATACATGTACACCATCAGCAAGGATTTTCAAAAGAGGGTCCTACTTATCGGCTTATATCTCCGCCATTTTTTAATTTTTTTTTTAATCGTCAATATTGTAAATTGTTCATAAAACTTCTATATATATATGTGTAAAATAAAGATCATTTTATATACTTAATGGCAGCGTAAAAAAAGGTTTATTTTTACACCTATTTTTCCGAGCGCCAAGGTGGTGTAACCCCTTAATAAATACAATGATACATATGCATTAGGGTGGACATTAGTTACTCTTGTCGAAAAATAAATTTGAAATTTTTGGCGTGGACACTAGGCTGGGCCGAAAAAAAATTTTGGATTCTTTCCTCGTCATAGTGAAAAAAAGGTGTGAGGTGTGTCAGTAGTTAGTCTATGCCGATTCTGGACCAAGTGGGGGCGAGGGGGTGAGGCGGTGCGGGGTACCGCGCTTTTCCGCGAGATGGGCGCGGGGGTGAGGCGGGGACGAGGTACCGAGTTCGTAGGTGAGGGGGTGACGTCACAGGGGAGGGGGATTTCAAGATGGCGTCGGTCGAGTTCGTGGGTAAGGGGGATGACGTCACAGGGGGGAGGGGAATTTCAAATTTTCAAAATGGCGTCTCGCGCGCATGTCGAGTTCGTGGACGAGGGGGTGACGTCACAGGGGAAGGGGAGGATTTTCAAATTTTCAAAATGGCGTCGCGCGCATTTCGTATTGGCGCCACCTATTGGATGTTTAAGGTACTTTGGGCCCGCGTCGGTATTTGGGCCCGCGTTGGATAATTTTTCATATTTTTCATGCATTTCGTATTGGCGCCATCTGGTGGATGTTTAAGGTACTTTGGGCGCGCGTCGCCGCCGCGCAATCTCCGTACGCGTGCGGGGATCGGTGCGCAGGCGCGACCGCGACCGATTCGTGAAAATTCGAATTGCGTCTACGATAATGATTTCTGAGAAAGAGGGCGAACCAGGATTTCTGAGAAAAGATAAGGAATCATGGCGCGCGACAGGATTGAACGCGTTTTGTGACACCTACGTGCACGCGCTTCCTGCCGTGTGTTTATATTCGAATCGTGGGACCGATACAGCGCACGTGAAATGCTTTAAACATAGAGCGATAATCATTGTAAATCAATCATCGCGATAGCCCATGGAATAAACATTGCACCGCGCCATGCCGCGTGTTTATATCCGGGCAGGATTGAACGCGTTTTTTGGCGGCTACGTGCATGAATCGTGGGACCGATACAGCGCGCGTGCAATGATGTATACATCTAGCAACAAAAATTGAATAAACACTACATTGCATTCGATGCTGATTTGTGAGAAATCGAACCGCGCCATGCCGTGTGTTTATATGTGAGCATTGACTTTTCCCAAGACCATGCCTCTAAGAACAATAATTATTCGACGTTGCACTCGCGCAAGCAACCGTCATAAATATAGTGCGATAATTATTCGGGGTAGAGTTCCGAGTATTTTCACGATCGAGGAGGCTGTAAGTCAAACGTATTTGATTGGAATTTACCGCATATTCTCGAACCCTTGTGCGGTATACATACACGCCTTGATATACTTTCACACACACATTGACGGGTACGTGTACGCGAATCAGTATAAAGCGACGTGGGTCAGTATAGTAGGCATCATTACGCCACGTACGCTCGAGGGCTAACAGGTATCGCTCGCGCCATTTTTTCCGCCGAAGAGAATCATACATAGTGAATATCAAAATGTACAAACGCGGCTTAAACGATTCATCCTGCGCACCCGGCAACGATGGTGGTTTTCCAAATAAACGTCAACAACAGCAACAACATCAACAGTCTAATATGAGGTACGTACTCGTTATTATACACTTTTCACTTACTTCCTTCACTGTAAACGATAGCGAACGAACGATGCATTAATTTCTTGTACATGTTTCTTACAGTTCTGGATTCGCAACGGCAAAAACGTTGAAAGCACCAAAACCATTAGTCGTACGGATCCTGGGGCGTGATTACCCATTGACCGCAACAGCTTATAAACGTCTAACTATTGGAATACGCATTGGCATGGATTCATGCCACGTCGAGATCTCCATAGCCGACAATAAAGGTAGCGAGTTGAGCTTTTCAATGTCGACGTGGAAGCTCCTACTGCAAAACGAGGCGGACATACTTCAACGATTACGCAGCAACGCAACGTCGTCCCAAATTCACATCGTAATTGATCATTTACGACTAGACTTCACACGTATGCATGATGATCAACTTATTAAAATCAGCGATAATCGCGTTTTCATATATATGACCGAAGCCACGATGCGAAAACTATTCGCGTACAAACATTGCATTGAACATATGTTTACCTAGCTAACTGAAAATATGTACTCTGTAAGCAGTAAATATGCTACCTTCGTAGAAGTTCTACGTGCCGCTTCCGTACCAACGGATTATGTGAAATTAATTTCCGAAAGCGAGCACTTCGAAAAGCATTCATTGATCGATTGTGAATTGTTAGCATTAGGATTACAGTCCATGCTGCGTGATGTAAACCACGTACCACGATAGTACGTGCATAAATATGTTTAATAATAAATGTACAACAATTTATAAATAAATGTATATATTTTTTCTTTGAAAACAGTATATGTTTATTAATGGACATCCATGCATACTTAAATTATAAAGTCTATATTCGCGTAAAAATAACATTCGTATGGGAGGGATGGATATTCGTGCTCGTGGGTAGAGAAATCAGTTGCCGTTGTCGTTGCTCTCATCGCCGCCGCCGCCGTTATGTTCAGTGCTATAGAAATCAAAAAAATTATTCTTACATAAGTATTCGTGTCTCTGGATATGACTCGTAAAGTAGATGCAATATGTAGGACTTCCATTAGGTGACGCTACGTATATAATCCCATATTTTCTCGACGTTCTCAAGCGCGCAAACACCGCCGTTGTTATGAAATGCACATCGAATGGCATTCGTTGATGACATAGATTTCAGATTAGGAACGTCAGGCATGACCCCGCAATAATCGTCGTCAACGTCGTAGCCACCGTCGTCTTCGACAGTTCGAGCGTTGTCGTTGTTGCTGTTGTTGTTGTCGTTGTTGATCTTTCGCGCCGTCAGTTCATACAAATCGCATACATTCTCAACGATTATGTCAGGTAGCAGTTGCAGCATCCACGTTTTCTTTTCCGCACCTTTCACGAGGACGAAATCAATGTTCGCGAGTACGCTGGTGAGGAGTCCTGGCAGTTTGGAATATGGAACGTAGCCGTCGGACCAGCGAAGCCCGTGATGATTCTTCGCGAGCCAGGATGCTTGACGGTGCTCGCAGGATTTCAGACGATTCCAGAAGTATGGAGGTTCGAAGATCCAATGGCTAATCGTCGTCGTCGTCGTTTTATCGTTGTTGCTGTTTGCCCGAATCGCGATCTCTTTGGCGACGAACTCGTGTTCGTTATTGAAACCTTGCAGATCGACAATGGCGAACATTATTATTCGTTTAGGTAGCACCGTCGGCGATAGTGTCAGAACAGTAACTGAGGTCTTCGACATCGGCGTTTTAAAACAGTAGCAGTATCCGCAGTAGTAGTATTAGTAGTAGCATTAGTAGTAGTAGTAATCGTTTACATACGCACGCTATATCAATTTGCGTACCACGTTGGTTAAAGGGCTGTAGTCGACTATACGATCGTGTATCATCAAACAGTACGCGGTAGTGTTAGCGGGAACATTTTCTTTGAATTCGAAATCTATTCGCACGTCAACCGTAGCGCTCTTCAACGACTCGTTTTGCCTAGAACAATCTATGACCACGATAGGTGCGTATTGTAATAATTCGATCGCGTCCAGCAACGGTTCTCCGTGACCGTAGTACGATCGACCGAATTTCGCGTACATATCGTACAGGAGCGCGTATTTATTCCTATCGAAATCCAAGTTCAAGTCGTCGTACGGAAACGCCTCGGAATTTAGGTAGAGTCGAAAATTCGTGAGATTATTCGGATCGAATCTGCTCGCGGATTTATCGGGACGATTCTTTCGATCGGTTTGCATGCCGAATAACACGTATCGAGGTTTCTCGATTTGCGACGTAGCTTTCACGGTCCACGTGTGTTTCGTTGTAGCTTGCAGTAACGGATACTCGTGCAGGCTCCACGATCGGAAACTCATCGCGATCGGGCGACCGCTTTCCAGGATACGCAGCATCGATAGTTTATTCACTTCCTCCAAAACGACGTGAGGCATACGCCACTGTACCTTGCGTATCTCTAGTTTCGGCCACGCAGTGGCGGAGGTGCAGTGCATCACGTGCGTATCGACTCGCGATCGTATAAGAATCAGCTCGTGGCGCGCGTTCATTACGATATGTTTGTAATCCTCGCAGAATCCTAATAACATGTTCAGGGGTACGCAGAAATTGAAAGCTCCCGAATGAAAAATGTCGTTATCGTAATCGATGGCATAATTCCAACCAGCATTTGCGAGCACTTAGCTTCTATCGGCCGACAACGAAACGTAATTTTTCAACGTGGTGGTGATTCCTGGATTTCGGCAACGATCGATCTCGACACTGTTCAATTCGTATCGAATCTCATCGAACATGAACGCAACGCAATTATTGTCGAGAACAGCGGTCGCGGACGTTGCCTGACCTGTCGCGTCCTGCGCAGTAAACGTGCCGCGACCTTCGATGTAGAGAAAACTTTCGCACGGAAGAGTGTACAGATCTTGATGCTGTATGGGGATTCTTATCTCATCGCTATTATCGAACGTCGTGTTGGCGTATGGATTGTACGTGTGGAACTCGATCTTCGTGATACGATTGTCGAAGGTTGGCGTATTCGCCACATCCAGAATAATCGACATCGTTGTGGCGTGTCTAACGGGCTACGATGAATCCTAGCGATCGTAGGAAACGTGCGTTTCGACGAATCAACGGCTCGCTTCTCCTTATGGGGCCTTTTCTTATCGCTCCACCCGTCCTTATTCTTCTACTTTCGCCTATCGATAAAGGGTCCCGCCGATGACGCGATACAGAGACGGTAGGAGTAGCAGCGGCAGCGACGATTGATGATTCGTACTTGTGATCTAACACTAACATACTACACACGCGTGCATACACGCTACCTATCGCGCGGACGTCGTTGAACGTGCAAACGAATCGTTATTTCTTCTCCGCGGAAATCTATAGGACGATCGTATTGATCGACGATGCACAACGTTAGATCGTGTATTGCTCGCGCGACGATCGGCAGGTAAATGACATGTCGCGGAGTTTCCGATATCTTATATCCCGGTGGCACGTGAGGTGAAAATTCGTGGATCGTGTGTACCGGTTTATCGTTGCTGTACGCGCCGGTAGTTATGTTGCACGTCACTCTGATCACGTTAACGTTGATAATATTCACGGGTGCGTCGGACTCGTGCCAGATTCTCGGTATTAAGACATGATTCGGATCCTAGCAACGAGCCTACGTTGTTCGGTTTCGTAAAGTCTACATAGAACGAACAGTACAGCTCGCTTTTCATGGTGTTGTTGTTAGCTCGTAGCATTAGAGGGTACTTGTCGTCATCGTCGTTCTCGTTGTTACCGCGATTTCGAGGATATCGATCGAGTAATCGCTGCTTCAGGTACTCGGCGATAGCGTCTAATTCGTAGGAGCCGTGGGGGATCGTAATGTATTCATGAGCGGAGTCAGCGCTGGTACTGTTTTCACTGTTATAGTTCACGGCGAAATAGAATTTATCGTTGCTAGAGTCGATGTTTGGTATCGTGTGAAACGTCTCCAAGTCCGTGAGTCCTAATTCGTATTGACCATCACTCAAATCTATCGGCGGGAAATAATTTACCGTGAGCACGCTGCTGCGATCCGTTAACGTGAGCGTGAACGACATATCGATAGCACTCGCGAGACGGAGAGAAAGGAAGTGAGGCGCGCGTACGAATACTCGACAATTTATCGATATTATGTGTCATTATTAAAGAAGATATAGAAACGAAATCTTAGTACACACTGTAATTAGTACGTGCGCCATAATTCCATAGACTTTTGCTGTGTTACGTCCCGAAACTTCAAAATTTTTAAAATCGATGATTAGTTGTGTTTTTCCTTTGTTAGTGGGCAGAGTGTTTCGACAACGCTTAGCATTCTGGGAAATCCCTAATCGAGCGCACTTCTGCTTACTGTATTTTATCTATGAAAACGGATACTCGGTACTAGGAACGTCGTCGTCGCCGCGACGTTTGATCGCTGCGCTGTACCCTGAACGTGGGACTGTGCTGAGGCATCAGCGTGGTTCTCAGTAGTTCGTTCAAAATGAGCAGTGGTTCTCATACCTCGCGACACTGATTAAATGTAAGCGGCGGGGGTGTGTCTTGACAATGCATTTAGCATTCTGGGTTAACCTAATCAAGCGCATTTCTGACCGTCGAATCGTCGCATCGATGTAAAGGAGTGATCTGAGTGTGAGAAGCGTGAGGATGAGAATACCCTGTTCTACGCCGGTAGCGCATAAGTAAAAGGTATGGAAGAATGAAAGTGAGAACATCTAATAAAATCATGCGACGGTTGCTGGGGCATGATTGGGACTGCAGCGTCAGTTTTACTGAGCGGGTCTCGCGGCTGGCCGCTCTCGGGGGCGCGAAGCTGAAATCACTCTTTGTCGTACAGTCGCGAGGTGCGTGACGAGTGTCCGTGGAAAGTAATTTCTTTTCTGTAACTAAACCTTCACGTTACGAGCCGGAGATTCATAATTCATAGTGAATGGACTCAATATTTCCACGTTAAAAATTATTGTATAACTTCATGAGTAACTATAATCATTTAAACGTTTTTGTTTTTAAATATTTTATTTGTGTAATCACTGTGCTTACGTTCGTCTATTATGTTTCGTAGTACCTTATTTAATCGCGATGAGATCAACCTTCAGTTAGATCTCATCTGTGTGTGTGTTAAATCTTTTTCTATCGCTTAAATATATATATAAATATATATTTATATATATATATATATATTTATATCGCTTAAATATATATATATATATATATATATATATATATATATATATATATATATATATATATATATTATATATATATATATTTATATATATATATATTTATATATATATTTAAGCGATAGAAAAAGATTTAACAAGAATATATATATATATATATTCATATATACAGATTTATAATGAATATATATATATATATATATATATATATATATACTCACTCTTGTTATCTAATGAATATATATATATATATATATATATTCATTAGATAACAAGAGTGAGTGCGATTCTTTCTTTCCCAGGCACAGAATACATGCCGTATAATCCAAAGGCAATACCAAAAAGGATATAGAAATCGAACAATAGTAAAACTGATCGATAGAGTGGGTGAGTTGTTCATTATTTCCTCGAATTAGTCAAATTGTATGTCGATAGGCTAACGCTGTCTCATGTAAAATTTTAATTCTTGTTCAAAAAGAAAATTACGATTGTCCGAGGTAAAGGAGGGTCAATATTGGCATTAGCCAATATTTTGGGTTCGCCCTTGGCTCCTCAGCCTCTCTAACAACTGATATAAAAAGGAAAGAATAAAAGGAATGAATATTCACTCTTGAACGTTTACATTTGAGCAGAAGTTATTTAATGATAACCTAACTAAATCCTCACAATAACTCAGTGCGGGGCCTGTATAGGACTAGATCTTGAATTCCCGATATCAAACAAAATTCTTTAAATTATTAAATAATAATTTGTACTGTAACGCGCATAACCTCCTTCCGATTAGACTGATTTACATACTAATTACTCGGACTCCACGTTTACCGCGTAACCGCGTTACAGCTGTAAAAATTGCATGCATAAGTGACCGCAATTCATCTCGTCGAAACGTTGAAAACGATTGTGATTGTACGTGATTGTTGTACCGCGTCCGAAATAGCAAATCAATTCCGTTGGCAGTCGCAGATTCCCGAAACTATCAAAGTACTGTACTCGTGGCCCGCGTTTCGCGTACGCAACCCAGTGTGTACCGGCGCCTCGATTCTCATCCAGATTCGCGATGCCGCATTCGTTGCTGCGTGCACGCATGGGAAGCGTGTCGCGCATAAACACCCCTCGAAAGAACGGAATGCTGGCACACTCTCGCTCTAATTGCAGGTTCGTCATAGGTTGTTGGTTTATCGCCGCCACCGCCGCCACGCGCCTACTCGATCGAAGTTTTCTTTTTTCTTCGTTTGTACTCGTCGTTGGCGCCGTCGTCTCGGGTTCAAGCCCGCGCCTCGCTTGTACGGTGTCAGGTGTAGCCCTCGACCCTCCAACGCCCGATGATGACGTAACGTTTCTTCCAGTTGTTTTCGAGAGGCCTTCACGTCGTTGACCGCTTTGGTTATACCAGCAACTCCACCGCTCAATGCTCCGATAGCTGATAAAGCGGGCAGCACGAACGGAAGAAACGAAAGAAATCCGCTGCGTTTTGCCACTCGTAGATTACGATGTCCTGTTCGTCATCGTCGTCGTCGTTGTGGATGTTTCCTTCCAGACTTTCTCTGTTTACGTTTCGACCGTCTCATACCCATACCGAGTTTAGTCTTAGCCTACATCCTTGCCCACACTCCAGTCGCGGCTGCTTTTTCGCCAAAGGTCACGTCGTTCGCGAACACTCGTTCTCGCGCTCGTTCGGCTAACGCGCGATCAGCCTCGTGTCTTCCCTCTGAATCCTTTCGGCTAGAATACGCGATATCGTGGTCGCGGCACGCTGCGTCCAGGGGATTCACACCTTCGTCGCCACGAGCCAATCGCTTTAGCAAATGCGTTCCCGGTCCGCAGAACTGATAATCCGGAACGTGTAGTTCGAACGGAAGAAGGTTTATGATACCGTTCACGAGATCCGATCCAGTCTTTTTCTTCTTCTTCAGATTCTTCTTCCTCTTCCGCTTCTTCCCTAGTCCGTAAGACGTCGCAGTCGTTGATGCTATCATATACGTTAGAATAATCACGATAGCTACTACAATAATAGACGCGTACGCACGCTTCACCGATCACAGTGTTAGTGACCTGCGCGACGCGTGTCACGAATATAAATAGTTGTCATTCGTCAGTACCTGAGAAACACTGCGAACATGCGATTCGTGAAACAGTCGAACGTTATTCGCGTGACCGCGAATCGAATGCTCGAAGCTGATAGGCATGCGAGTCGAGCGAACAGACACGGCCCGTTGCTGCCGAACAGTGTGCGAGGTGTGATTTGCGGACCGTCAGGGTGTGGAAAAACGAACGTGCTTCTAAGTATGCTAGAGAGTCCGAATGGATTGCGTTTCGAGAACGTGTACGTGTACTCGAAATCGTTGCATCAGCCAAAGTATCGTTATCTCGAGCAGGTGTTGTCGCTTGTTGACGGAATCGAATACTTTCCCTACTCGGACAACGCTGAGATCGTTCCACCGAGAGACGCTCGGCCCGATTCGATCTTCGTGTTCGACGACGTGGCGTGCGACGAACAGAACGCGATACGCGAATACTTCTCCATGGGTCGTCACTCGAACGTGGATTGCTTTTATTTGTATCAATCGTACGCTAGAATACCTAAACACTTGATCAGAGACAACGCAAATCTTCTCATGCTATTCAAACAAGACGGTACGAACTTGCGCCGCGTGTACAACGATCATGTGAACACAGACATGACGTTCGAGTCGTTCAACGACTTGTACGCGAGATGTTGGCGTCGACGATACGATTTCGTAGTGACCGATAAGGATGGTTCCATGTACGAAGGTTGGTATCGAAGAGGATTTAACGAGTTTGTCGTAGCTCGCGGACATTAGTAAACCGCGAGTCGTTCATCGAGCAACATGAAATGTCTAACGAACCGACGACGCCGATAACCACGAGCAACGTCGACGCGAAGCAATCGCAAAAACATCACCGACGTCATCGACAAAAAGGAACGAAACATCAAAAAGGTACGAAACGCCGGCGCGTGAACACAAAGGTGAAAATCGCCAAAGTCAGTGACGTTATACGTAAAAAGTGCTTGGCTCTGAAAATTGGAAAAATGGATACGGAAGCGGCTGTGGATGCGAGCACGCGTCCCATCGTCGAACCGCTGAAACGATTGATCGAGAACGCGTCCGCATCGAAAACGCACTCAACGCCTCGATCGCGACCAGTGAATAGGAAACACGAATACGATCAACAACAATCATCGAAGAGACTTCTACCCGTTACTCCGCCGACAATCAAGGAACATCCGAATAACCTTCCAGATTCTAGCGACGACGACGACGACGACGACGACGACGACAACAACAATGACAACAACACCGACAACGATGTTGACGATGTTGACGATGTTGGCGATGAAGATAATGTTGTCGATGATGTTGTTGATGATGTCGAGGAAAAAATTCATGATGAGTCGTCGGCAAAGATTTACGATTTGGATTCGGTGCGTAAACCCGTCGATGATATCGAAGTGTATATATGGAACGCCAAAGGACCCTTGTCGCGACAATACCTGCGACTATTCTTCACCGACACCAAGAAAGTAATCGACAACGTATACGGCGTATACTTGGGGCCCGACGACGAGCTAATGATCGGCGATTCCGTGTTCACCGTCGCGATACCCGGGGACTCGGGGTTTGTACGAGTTGCTGTTCATGCGAGAACCCAACCAGTAGACATGCACGGACGCGGATTTTCGCTCGTACCGACGCATCTTGTTGTCGACGAGCGCGCATAAGCAAAACCATTCGCCGAACAAGCGCACGCTGGGTAACAAGGGGCACAAGTATAAGAAAATCATATCATCGGTGATTGGTGGGGTGCGGACATCGGGTGTCAGACGCGTTAGGGGCAGCGCGGGCGGCGCGGGTGACGCGGGCGGCGCTGGCACGCGACAAGGTCGAGGATTTCCCATCGACGAATCGATGACGGTCACCGATAACACGATCGATTACGTGTACTGGGACGATCCGAACGAATTGGTCGATAGACTTGAATTACTCGTAGCATCGCGCACGGCAGGTCACACGGGTTACGATAACGAAATCGCATCCATCGTGGAGGAACTTCGCGAGGACGGACTGTTCGGAAAAGGTACATATTACCGACATCTATTGTCAGCTTATGTTAATCAGGCAGGTGGCAACGGCCTGCTCACCCATGTGGAGCGCGGATCGCGTCTCCTTCCATCGACTCGCGATCCATGGAAGGGGAAGGCCATTCCTTCCTTTAAATCGACTGTGATTTCGGGAAATACTCACTGTTCACGACGTCACGTTTCGGTCCTTACATTGCTTACGCACATTGCTTGCGCCTACGTTCGAACTACTTCGAAATTCCTTCGCTTCGCGGCTTTGCTTCGCAAGTTATTCTAAACGCTTAAACGCTTAAACGCTTAAACCATTAATCTATAATTGTAATTATTTATTGCATGGAACTGTAATTAGTGACGACTTGTGTTAGTGTTAATAACTGTTTCTTTATTGTGTTTGACTTTGTAAATAGATTTAATTTAACTTTGAGAAATATAACTTTCATGCCCGTTGAATAACGCGGACTAAATTAAACGTAATAAAATTCCTTGCGCCGATCCATTGTACTTTCTAACACGGACGCATCTTAAATTGAACGATTCGGTGATCGTCGCGTCAGTAGAGTTCGCGCGCACGCATCGTTATGTCAGTGAACAAGTTTGGCACCTCGTTGCGCAATAACAACAACAACAACAACAACAACGAAGCGACGATGACAATGACGAGACTATTGGCCTCGGCCGATGAACGCTTTTCCAAAAAAATCGAAACGGCTATCGCGAGCGCACGACTGGACGCCGCGTATCAACGATCTCAACTCGAGACGCGAGTACAACGAACGATGTCGGATATCGTTAACGCGCAATTGTCACAACTAGAGGATGATTTAAATAACGCGATGAAATGACGCTTCGATCATTTCAAAGATAGACACGAAGAGTTCACGACATCGTCGACTGCGACAAGAACCACGGATCGGTACAAACGAAAAGCAAACGACTACGACGACGACGACGACGACGATGATCAATGACGCTGACAATAACGACTACGACTCCGAAACGTCTAACAACGGACGATCGCTAATTACATGCATCGATTGCGTTTTATGTACGCTCGTGGAACTGATATTAATTCTAACGTCTTTGAAACGCCGCGACCATTCTCGACCACCCGCGAATCATGAACAAGGAACGAGTACAACTAGTGAACGGATTACACGTTCCCGCGAGACGTAATTTCCCACGACGTAGAGTCGTGATTCGCGGCTACGATGATTTGTGGCAGGCCGATTTGGTGGAGATGCGTCCGTACGCGAAGCAAAATCGTGGATATCATTACATATTAACGATCATCGATGCGTTCAGCAAGTACGCGTGGGCCCTACCCGTGAAAACGAAAAGTGGGCGTGACGTGACCGCGGCATTCACGACCGTATTGCGGCAGAGCGATAGATGCCCGCGAAATTTACAAACCGACATGGGAAAGGAGTTTCACAACGCGGAGTTTCAACGATGCGCGAAGACACGCGCGATCAACCACTACTCAACGTACAGCGTGATGAAGGCGTCGATCATCGAATGTTTCAATCGCACGCTGAAAAATCTCATGTGGAAACAATTCTCATTGAACGCGTCCTATCGCTGGGTCGACCTGTTACCTACGCTCGTACGTACCTACAATCATCGCAAGCATCGAACGATCAACGTTCGATCCGTTGACGTGACCCCCGCGACGCGTTTGTCGTTCGCCGTGAATGAACCCCCTCTCCCTCTGCATCGAAACGCGTTCGACGACGTGCGAAATTCAACGTCGGTGACAAGGTACGCGTGAGTAAATTCAAGACCCTTTTCGAGAAGGGATACACTCCGAATTGGTCTACCGAGGTATTCGAAATCATTACCGTACAAAGAACGTTCCCGGTGACGTACATTCTGCGCGATTCCGCGGGAGAGCCGATCTCGGGTGGTTTCTACGAGTACGAACTACATTCGGTCGCGAATCCGGACGTCTATCTGGTCGAGAAGATTATTTGTCGATGCGTCAATTGGACACCCTTTGCCGGACCACCCTGTAACAGGGACAACGCTGTAAAATTTATTGCGACAGGTAACACTTGAGGTTTGGCCTGGTCGTCTGCGTTGCAGATGTGTACTTTTCAGAGTTCGGCACGAACCTTCGTCAAAATTTAGTGGTACTTGACATTGAGTATTGCCAAATGCACGTTAGGGAAAGTCGAGGTGTCCTCGCCGGCGATGTTTTCCCACCACGGTCTTGACTTCGCCCACTATTTTTAGGCGACCAATCGTCATAGCGATTTTCTCACCCCGGTTTTTGTCAACAGACAATGATTGGGCTTCATAGTTTTCTTGCGAAATGGATGTACGCCTCACCAGGGAGAAAGAATTTAGATTTCAATACAAACACAACACGTTTTCTAGAGCTAGACTTGTACTTTCATTTTTTCTCCTTTATCCAACAAAGGGGATGGTCCTTCGAGTGAATTTTATAGTCGGCACACCACGTGCAAACTTTACAATACCCGAACGATCTGAATGGTCAATCACGGGTCAAAACATTATTCGTCGCAAGGGGAATCAGGTGTACGTTAAGTGGCTAGGATTCGATTCGTCGCGGAACTCGTGGATACGCGACAAGGATATTCTATGATTTGCTATCATTAGCGTGCTTAATGTAACTGGAATAAATGAATAAATAAATGAAAAAAATACATATAAATATATACATTGCCCGTTTATCCAATTTTTTCAATTCTTCAATTATTCACATTTTCATTCACATTTTTATTCTTCATCTCGAATAATTACTCTTAATAAAGTAAGGAAAAAATATATATATATACATACTATCACGTACAAAATACAATTTTGACTAGTCTACGCTATGCATATATTACATATTCATAAATAACGTGTATAAAAGAAAGAATCGTATATACATATGTACATGTAAACATACAACATGCAAACATACAACATGCAAACATACTACGCAATGGGATGTTCGAGAGACTCGTCGGGGTCAAGCTGGAGACGTTCGTGGGTCTCGAGCTCGGGGATACGATAATGCCCCCACGGAAGGGTGCCGACCCGATCGGCTAAAATGCACCGCTTGTCATCGAACGGACTGAGAGCGTTCTTTTCTTCACTCACCGAATACACCTCGTGCACTTTCGAACGAATATTGTTATGACGAACCGATTTCTCGGTGAGATCGCGGAGACAACGAATGTAGTCGTTGAATTGTACATGATTCGCGACCACGTGTCTCCGCCCACCCTTCACTTTTTTCGTCTCACTCGTAGAACCCACTGCCGCGTTAAATGTTCTAGTCGCGTACATCTTCGACCTCAATCCGACGAACTCGGTCATCAAGGCGCCGTTATTTTCATCTTTCATGAGTCCCGGCACCTTTTTGTTTTTACGCGGCATACCATACGGATTGTCCACCGCGTAATTACTCGTGTCGAATCGGGCGACGTCACGCTTCATCGTTGCATACGCATCCTCGCATTCCACACTATACATTAAACTGTCGGTGACGGTGTACAGGACCTTGCACCGATCACCGAACTCCGCACGCATATACGCGTAATGGAACTCATACAAGCATTCTTTTGACACGTCCAGCACACTCATGCCCACATATATTGGCTTGTCGAACTTCACTTTCAGTTTTCGCATTTCAATTGCCACCAACTGTTCGGAGAAAATCGTGCGACTGTGAAAGTTCGGTTTCGCGACAGCGCTTCCGCACCGTAACGACCGTCCCACCGCGTCACCAGTCGCACGTCTACGCGATTCCGCACATTCTCCATTGTTTTACCATATACCGCATTATTCATTAATTTAAAGAGAGTCTTCTGAAATTCGCTTGTGGCTCGCGTCCTCAAACCGGTGTTTAATCGAATATAGTCGCGCAACCAATGCGACTGATCGAATCGCAACACGCGATGAATTCGCGTCACGCGTAAACTGTGTTTGATGCACTGTTTGAGGTAGCGATAATGTACGACGTATCGCTCCTTATCGTCGAGCGTGGCAAGCAACTTTGCTTCTTTTCCTTCTGGCGCGTGCTCGCGCACCGGGCAGAATGGAAGGGCGGCGTGGGCGTCCTGAATCTCCTTGGGATATTCGATATCTACCTCCAGCAGGTATCCCTCAGATTCCTCGGAGTCCTCGCCGTCGGGCAGTGATGATACGTTGAGCGCGGCCGCCGTCGCATCGTCCAGCCATCGAAACCCTCCATGCGGCATAGCCTGCGACATCGCCCATCCGTACAGGTTGTTGACGTCGAAGTACATCAGATACGTCGACGACTTCGACTCGTCGTACATCCCAGCAGGCAGGTACTTGTTGTTGGCACGCGCGTACCTGTGCGAACACTGGCTCAGACCGCCGCGTATGCCACGCTCCACGAACAGTAACATGTCCACGTCCGTTAAAAGCTCTAATCGTACGCCGGTGTACTTTAGCATTGCCTCCCACGTGAAACTCGTTAAAGTAAAATAATGCGCGGGATCCAAATCGTAACTCGCGATACAGTCGGTGCGGAAACCCTCGAATACGTCGGCGAGTAACAACACATCTGTTTTTAAGTACAAATCACTGTACTCGCCCAATGTCTGTACGCGACAAGTTTCCCATACGTTCACGGCGTGCGCGTAATCAGGCTCCGACGCGCCGCGATCGTTCAGCCGGTTATAGAAGGCTTCGCGGGACGGTAGACACGTATCGTTCAGCTTCGTGTACGACGTCACGTAGTCGTACGGGAAGACACCCTTCCTGGTCAGGAGATCGAAACGAGGGTCCGGCAGATGTTGAAACTCGCGTTGTAGAATCGCGAGTCGTTGTTTGCCAAGGTCCGAAGCGAGTTTCTCCAGACTGGCGGCCAAAAATTTTAAAGAATCGATGAATCGAAACTTTAAACCCCTCTTCCAATCCTTGTTTTCGGTGTCGATTCCCTTCACGTGTTTCGTGAACGATATGTACCGCTCCTTCGTCACCGGCAGCAGGTCGATCTGTCCCTCGAACGCGGACGCCAACTCCTTGATCACGAAATGCGCGTCGTAGCCTGATAAATTGTGAAACACGACCGGTATCGTGTACGATCTTTGAAATTGTAAATTACACGACACGTGGGCCGCGCCGCGGTATTCGCCCGTCGAGTGGCAATGGTCGCGCACTTTTTTATCCCCCTCGACGAAAGGTTGTCCGCACACGTGGCACACGATCGCAGCGTTAAAACTTTGCCACTGGTGTTTCGTCAACGAGTTCATTGGTTTCGCGTTCCGCAGCCACGAATACGCAATGTTCGCAAAGTCTCGGAGTTCTTGCACGAACTACTTCACGCATTCGGATTCATGGCAATACGCGCGATAACGGCACAGAGACGCGTCGGTGGAACAATGGATGTTATATTCCACGCTGTACGCTCTATGCTGCTGGTACTTGTACGTCCGACTCCGCTCCGCAGGCTCGACGTCCTCCAGCATGCATTCGAAGTCCGCGTAAATGACGAATGGTGCTCGTTCCTTGTTCTTGAAATTTTTAAACTGCAGCCATTTATCCTTCACGGACGGCAATTCCACGGCACACTCGTTGAAACGCTGACAGTCCACGTTGTGCTTCGTCAATTGCACGTTCGAATGGAAGAAGCTGAGACATCTGCAACGACAATAGTATTAATAAAATAATATTGATAACACATAATAATCAATAATACATCGATCGAAATATACCATATTTTACTCACCGTTCGCAAACGTTCGCAAGACTTGATGTCCGTGATTGCCGAGTTGCTTCGAAATCAGTCTCGACATGCTCCGAATGCACGCGAAATGATATCGTTGGGGATCGTTGAGGTCCTGCACCAGTAAGAGGTTCGCATGTCTCTCTTGCTTGTCCTCGGTCAAGGTTCGCGCAGCTTCCGTCGGACCACGCGTACACGTTCACCGACACATCGTTCATCCTCTCGAACTTTGTCAGCTGGTCCAACGTTACGGGTAGAGTCATATCGCCCGTGCGAAGCACCTCCGAGTAGTGACGGTACAATGCGATCCTGTCCCCATGCGTAGCCACAGGATACAAACTGGCAACGACAGCCCACAAGAAACACGCATTGTCTCTGTTCTGTACGTTGACCACCGCTTTCTTCAGGACAACGGCGGACGGAAGCGGTACGTTGCAACCGCCTCGAAGTGGATTGTGCTTATTAATATTTACTAGAATATTCAGCACAGCCCTTAGGGTCCATCCACTGTCGCGATCTTGAAACTCCTCGATTGCCACTAACGTGGGAGCGACCACGTGCTTCGAGTACCACTCGCGAACGTTCGAAGTTATGAACAGTACTCGATTTCGCGTACCGAAACTTTTCATCTCCGTATTCTCACCCAACATAAACTCCGCGTTAAAGTTCGTATTCACAGACACGCTCTTATGTGCCGTGATAGCGTCTGTAACGCGCGAGATCACAATTCGTCGGGCACTCTCTAAAAATCGATGCGGATCGACGTGTCCCACGTTGATGACCGCACCGGTTGAAATACGGCCTATAAACGCAGATTCCACGTCTTCCCATACGACTTTGGGTGCCGTCGATCGGTCCGAAACACCGCAACCGACTCGCGAAAACTTTTCCCGCACGATCGCGCGCAATGTCTATATTCGCGTGATCAGCGACACTAGGCGTTGTTTCGCGGCCACGGACATTCCTCCGCTGCTCTGGTACTCGACGATGAGCTGCAGGCACGTGTCGCAATGATCCACCCAATCTCGGAATTCCGCAATAGAGCGTAAAAGCTTAGACATCCCGAACAAAACCCTGTACGTATCCATGAGCCCCTCCATGTTCGCTTATTCACAAAGAGTTTACTTCTTCACAAATAGTCTATTTCGCAGAGACGCTCGATTTCCCCTGATTTCAATGTCTCGTGATACATATGCACGCGTAACGTATTTCACGATCTTCGTCGAGCGACTGCATGATTTTTAATACATACTAGCCGCCTGCCCTACCCGAGATCCTTCTGACGCCATCGCACTATGTTTACGTTAGTTGCAGTTTGAGCGTATCTTCAAATTTTTTCTCACCCTTACACCGTTGCTTTGCTACTCCCATAAACATGCGGTATCGCGCGGTACAATGTTATGTTTATTCCATGGGCTGCCGCGAGGATTGACTTACAGCATCATCAATATGAAATATTCGAAACTCTACCCCGAATAATTATCGCTCTATGTTTATGACGGTTACTTGCGCGAATGCAACGTCGAATAATTATTACTCTTAGAGGCATGGTCTTGGGAAAAGTCAATGCTCAGATATAAACACACGGCATGGCGTGGTTCGATTTCTCAGAAATCAGCATCGAATGCAATGTAGTGTTTATTTAATTTTTAATAAATCAAAGCTAGATGTATACATCATTGCACGCGCGCTGTATCGGTCCCACGATTCATGCACGTAGGCGCCAAAAAACGCGTTCAATCCTGCCCGGATATAAACACGCGGCATGGCGCGGTGCAATGTTTATTCCATGGGCTATCGCGATGATTGATTTACAATGATTATCGCTATATGTTTAAAGCATTGCACGTGCGCTGTATCGGTCCCACGATTCGAATATAAACACACGGCAGGAAGCGCGTGCACGTAGGTGTCACAAAACGCATTCAATCCTGTCGCGCGCCATGATTCCTTATTTTTTCTCAGAAATCCTGTTTCGCCCTCTGTTTCTCAGAAATCATCATCGAAGATGCAATTCGAATTTTCACGAATCCCCGCACGCGTACGGAGATTACGCGGCGGCGACGCGCGCCCAAAATACCTTAAACATCCACCAGATGGCGCCAATACGAAATGCATGAAAAATATGAAACATTACCCAACGCGGGCCCAAATATCGACGCGGGCCCAAAGTACCTTAAACATCCAATAGGTGGCGCCAATACGAAATGCGCGCGACACCATTTTGAAAATTTGAAAATCCTCCCCCTCCCCTGTGACGTCACCCCCTTGTCAACGAACTCGACATGCGCGCGAGACGCCATTTTGAAAATTTGAAATCCCCCCCCCTCCCCTGTGACGTCAGCCCCTCACCTACGAACTTGATCGACGCCATCTTGAAATCCCCCTCCCCTGTGACGTCACCCCCTCCCCTACGAACTCGGTACCCCCTCCCCGCCTCACCCCCGCGCCCATGTCGCGGTAAAGCGCGGTACCCCCCGCCCCGCCCCGCCTCACCTCCTCGCCACCACTTGGTCCAGAATCGGCATAGACTAACTACTTGTGTCCAAAAGCTCGCTGATTTTTTCAGAATTTTAAAACTAAATTTAGCCGCGCCCCGACGGGGTGAAAGGTGCCGTTTTTTTTTCAAATTAATAGTTTATGTAGATCATAGAGCGCAATCGATTTCTACTAAGCTAGTAAGTAACCAAAAGTTTTTTTTTTTAATTATCTCAATGTTTCACTGCGCCTCGCTAGCAAAAAGGAATGTGTATTACATAGTACTTAGTAACCGACGCGACGTTCCCAACGTCTCAGTGCCTGGCCTCCGCCACTTATTTATTAAATAGCGAGGAGCAGTGAAACATTGACATAATTCAACAAAAAAACTTTTGGTTACTTACTAGCTTGGTAGAAACAGATTGCGCCCTATGATTTACAAAAACTATTAATTTGAAAAAACGACATCTTTCACCCCGCCGGGGCGCGGCTAAATATAGTTTTAAACTTCTGAAAAAAAATCAGCGAGCTTTTTAACACACCTCACATCTTTTTTTCACTATGACGAGGAAAGAATCCAAAATTTTTTTCGGCCCAGCCTAGTGGACACCCCCCCAGTATTGTGCTACTGGGTGAAAAAATAATGTGTGTACAATTTTAAATCGATCGGACAGCGGGAAGACGTGCCTCATCGCAGTTGAAGTTTTTTATTATTGGAACTCGTTTTTCTCCATTGTAATTCG
This sequence comes from Andrena dorsata, assembly GCA_929108735.1. NCBI lineage: Eukaryota > Metazoa > Arthropoda > Insecta > Hymenoptera > Andrenidae > Andrena > Andrena dorsata. Next base: position 2,036,311 of record OV815487.1, read on the forward strand.
GAAAGGCAGGCGCGAATGCCAGATTCGTGGCACTGCGGAAAATAGGAATGCAGGCGCGAATGCCAGATTCGTGGCACTGCGGATAGTAGGAAAGCAGGCGCGAATGCAAGATTCGTGGCACTGAATGTTTTGGGGAATTCAGGCGCGAATGCAAGATTCGTGGCACTGAATGTTTTGGGGAATGCAGGCGCGAATGCCAGATTCGTGGCACTGCGGAGAGTAGGAAAGCAGGCGCGAATGCAAGATTCGTCGCACTGAATGTTTTGGGGAATTCAGACGCGAATGCAAGATTCGTGGCACTGAATGTTTTGGGGAATGCAGGCGCGAATGCCAGATTCGTGGCACTGCGGAGAGTAGGAAAGCAGGCGCGAATGCAAGATTCGTCGCACTGAATGTTTTGGGGAATTCAGACGCGAATGCAAGATTCGTGGCACTGAATGTTTTGGGGAATGCAGGCGCGAATGCCAGATTCGTGGCACTGCGGAGAGTAGGAAAGCAGGCGCGAATGCCAGATTCGTGGCACTGCGGGTAAATCGGAGCTCAGGCGCGAATGCCAGATTCGTAGCACTGAACGACCAGCGAATGGTTAAATTGTTACGATTTTGGGGTGACACCCGTTAGAGCACTTTGTTTTGGTTTGACTAATTGGATTTACCGTTGCATAGGCGAAAAAAGTTATTTGTAATATTTCTAAGAAATATGTCTAGACGTGCAGCTGTACACAGGCTATGCAAAGATATGTTAGTAAACACGGTCACTGCTCTCGAGTTCGCGAACCGGAATCAGCTGTTTCACTAACTCGGTTGTCTGTATTTTAGGAGTTTCGTAACCAATGGTGAACACAAATGATTTGAAACTTGATTTAAACAAAGCGGTTTATTAACTTTGTTGATGCGGTTGTTATAATTATGCGTGAGGCTTTTAGTATTGACACATAACATTCATATAAAGATTATGACATTTATGGTATGTATGGACATGAAGCACAATATAAATCATAGAATAGTATACTTTTAATAATGATCGATAATAATATAAAGTATGATCGCAATAAGCGGTTATAAGACAAAATATATAATCAAAATTAGCATTAACAAAAGAATATAAAAGTAATACTATTAGTGATACAAAATATATATATATATATATATACGCAATAAGCGTAGGTAAGTGAAATAATAAAGAAATATGATTGCAATAAGCTGTTATAAACGAAGAAATTGTGAAGGAAAATAAACACAAACACACTAACTGTTAGTTTAATAGAAATAATGGTGATAATATATATTATATAAATGAAATACACGTGCGTCTCCCACTGCACACTATTGCCATGAGGCCCGAACAGGAAGTACATAACCTCACAAAGTATAAATACAAGATGGCATTCTAAGCAAGGAAAATATCTGGGACTGAAAGCTGCCATCTACTGTTCAAATAATAAAACTCATAATACTTATAAGAAAAAACAACTCCACAGAAATAATATATGGTATGGTGGCGATATGCACAGTAATATAAAATAGTAATAAATGCGTACAGATGGTTGCCGTAGAGCACTGAGTTTAACGTAATGATACACTTTATAAAGATACACTTTTCAAAGAGAGTTTGTCGAATGATTTTCGATGAAAGAGAGTCTGTTTGTCGAATAATTTTCGATGAAAGAGGTCCTGGCCTCTCGATCCTTCGTATTTATAAGATTTACGCGGGGTCCTTGCGGGGGCTTTATGTGGTAAGGACCTTGACATAATTTAAGAAATAAGACGCAGTAGGCTTTTGGGGTTTTTCTATTTGGCTATATTTAGATTACATGTATGAATCATGCGTGTAATAAGCGTCGCAATATGATTCTCAAGATTCTGTTAGACTATTGCTAAGAGATTTATAAGGAAACTTTAGAATAATAAAGCGGAAAATTTAGTGGGACATCACATTGGCATTATTTTTATCCTGCCAAACAGTACAACTGTTGTCTAAGAAATTTTTTCATATATTCGCAAATGAAGATACATTAATTTTTCTCTTCAAACGATTCCCAATATAATATAAGGTAAATGTCCCCATTATTGATCGCGTCCCCATTAGTGACCACTTTTAAATTATTATTGTTTATTGCAACACAGAAAGCGAAATATTAACCAGAAAGTTCAGAAATTATAATTAGAGGTATTTCATTTATTGTTTCATTCGTTATTTATGTAGCCGTACATTCATCTTTAAGTAAATTCACATCTAAATTAGGACTTGGTCATTGACATGAAAGTTGAGAGATTCTAATAACGTGAGGTTATACTACTGATATCATTGAACTCGCAAATTTTACAATAAAAATACATGGATCTATGCAGTAACTTACTCAAATTAACTAGATACATATACAGAATTATAAAATAAAAAGAAAATATTCATTTTCTTTCATTATTCTAGCAGAAAATCGTGGTCGGAAATAGGTACCGTCAAAGGCCGGTCTGTACCAATTTTCGGACATCTTACGAGTGGTGTTGTTAGACCTAACTAAAGTATTCGAGTAATTTTTTAATTATTAAATTTGGAGTACATTTGATTTATACTTACAATTGAGTACAAAAAGTACGGTAATTATTAGGAAATAATAGCAAACATAAAAGATTATCTTAAACATATTATAAATTGTTTAATTTTCATAAAATGTTAATAAAAACAGTTTGTTATACTCATAAACCCAAATTTAATAAACAAAATGATGCATTTAGAATGAGGGATACTGCTGGTCAATAATGGAGATGTGAAACGGTCGATAAATGGTACAAGGTGGTCGATAAAGGGGACATCAGGTCCAATATAATTTTCACCATAATTTTTGTGTAAATAGTCAAATATCACTTGAAAACTAATTTGATTAAGAAACTAGAGACTTAAAAAAATACAATGGTTCATACTTTACTGAAACATTGTCGTATATTAGTAAACAAATTATTATTTCCAACCAGCCACAATCTTAAACGGTCGCTAATGGGGACATTTACCTTAATACGTATTGGGATTGGTACTCGTGACGTCACGAAACAAAGATGGCGGACGGAGTAGGTCGATTCTGGTCTACAATACGGCGTTAACGTACATTTTAAAATTAAAGTGCAGTTATTGTTTATTAAATAATCATAATGAAGCTTACAATAAACAACATATGTATTTTCACAAATTCAACACCTTCATGCCGCAATTTTGTTGAAGGTGAACGAGTTTTAAATGCGGATCACGTAATATTTTGCGGCAGGACAAGTGTCAGCAATGATTATGTTAATTTAATTGTATTTTGTTTACAAACATCACATTTAAAAAGTAATCCGCACTAGATAACTGTTGGAGCGGGAATTATATAGGATAGTGATTGCACAACACTTTACTATTCAGAATTAGGATATAATATACTGTTGAAAATACAAAATACTGAACTCGCCAAGCACGTGTCGCTTTTTCGCTTAACCTCACCATAGACTGCGCACACTCCCCATGCATCCTTTCTCCCACTACCTTCGCTTCCCATTTTTACCCATAGGTGTCTCACGCATACTTCACTCCGCAGGCCCATTCACAATAAAACAATCATGCATACATTCACACATACCCCCCTTGTTTTATTGTTTTTTATTCCCCAAAATCTTTTGAACATTTTTTAACAGCTTCGCGCCACTCAAAGGTTTTGTCAAACAATCCGCTGTCATTTCAACACTTGGTACATGTGAAACCTTTATGTTTTCATTTATCACGGCTTCTCTAATATAATAGCATTTTCTATTTAATAACTTCGACTTAGTTTTAAAACTTCCACCGTGTGCCAATCTCACCGCATTCAAATTATCACACTTTATAAATTTCTTAACTCTATCTCCCAGTCCAATTTCATTCAGCAAATCATTACACCATATCACTTCTTTCACTCCCTCTAACAACGCTTCAAGTTCGCTTTCTGTAGATGACAACGCCACTCTTGTTTGCTTCTTGCTTCTCCAGTGTATTAAGTCCTCATTTCTGTACAGCAACAATCCAGTGAAGGATTTTGCATCTTGTGTGCTATCCCACGATGCATCAGTCTCACATTTAATTTCTTTGGTACAATTCTTATGTCCAAACACAAGACGGTAGTTGATGGTCCCCTTTAAGTATCTTAATATCCTCTTCAAACCAACCATATGTATCATTTTTGGTTTTTTGTTAAACTGAGATAAACAACTCACTGCAATTGATATGTCTGGCCTAGCATATACGCTCAGGTACATAAGCCTCCCCATCAGTTCTTGATATTCCTCTATATTGCACACTCGACTATTTTCATTATTGTCCATCTTCACATTAATGTCCATCGGCGATGTAGCTATGTTGCAGTCTTGCATTCCATATAATTCCAGTAGCTTTTCAATGTAGTCCTTTAGGTGTACTTCAATCTTTCCTTCTTCCTGTTCAATCTGCATTCCTAATATATTCCTTGCTTCTCCCAAATTTTTCATGTCTATCTCTCTTCCTATCTCTTCCATATAATTTTTTTCGTATTCATCTCTGCTTGATATAATAATCATGTCGTCTACATGTATGCCACAATATAAAAAATCCTTTCCTTCTATCTTGTAAAACAAACATTGGTCTTCTTTGCTCTGTTTCAGCCCAGTTTTTAGTAACACCTTTGTAAGAAATTGATTCCAACATCTTCCTGCTTGCTTCAGCCCATATACACTTTTCTTTAATCTGCATACACAGTCATTACTCTTTTCATACCCCTTTGGTAACTCCATATATATTTCTTCCTCCAAGTCTCCATGCAAGAAGGCCGTTTTTACATCATATATTCTTGTGGTTCTGCCCTTTTCAGCGCTTATGCTAAACAACAGTCTAACTGTTTCGATTCGTATTACAGGTGCGAACGTTTCATCGTAATCATAACCTGGACGTTGCCCACATCCAATCGCCACCAAACGAGCTTTGTATCTCCTCTCCCTTGTATTCGGGCTTTCTTTGATATTATACACCCATTTGCTGTTTATTACTTTTCTCGCTTTTGGGCGCGCAACCACATCCCATACTTGGTGTTTATTCATTGAATCGATTTCCTCGTCCATAGCTTGTTTCCATCTCTCCCAATTTTCTGATTCTTTTGCCTGTCTTATAGTTTTTGGGATCTCTTCGTCGATTATTAACATCGCGCTATGTTTTTCCTTTATTCTCTCTGATCTTCTCAACCCACTTCTCTCTGCCCTTCGTTCTTCTTCTTCCATTTCTTGATTTCTCCGTGCGTGCATCACTTCCTTTGTCGTGCCCTCAGGTCGCCCTCTATCTCTGACACGAATTGGCTGTTCCACAATTTCTATCGCCTCCTCTTCATTTTCGTTTTCGTTTTCTCCTTCACTTTCCTCAATCATTTCTTCCATATTTGCGTCCTCGTAAACGCTGTTGTCTCCTTCAGGATCTTCTCCAGCATCTTCTTCATATGATTCAATTTCTTCATTCTTCTTCTCATCATCTAGTCCTACAATTACCAGTTCATTAGCTTTATCGGATTGTCTCCTGTCGTCACCCTTTAATAGCTCCATTCCATTCTTAGTTTCGTCAAATTTTACATCACAATCGTTTCGTACCAGTCCCCTTTCAGGTAAGTATACTCTATAAGTACTGTTCTCTCCATAACCTAAAAATATTCCCTTAAAAGTTTTCGGTTCAAATTTATTTTTCAAACCTTCCTTGTTCAGTAAATACGCCATACAACCAAATCTTCTTATGTACTTTACATTTGGCTTTCTTCCATTCCATAATTCATATGGCGTCTTTCCATGTACATTTGTCTTCACCCTATTCTTGATATGTGCTGACGTACACACTGCTTCTGCCCAAAAATCCATGGGCAGACACGAGTCTGACATTATTGACCTCGTTATCTCTATTAGTGACCTGTTACCTCTCTCTGCCACTCCATTACACTGTGGCGTTCTAGCTGGGCTCAATTCATGCTTAACCCCTTTGTTTTCCAACCAGTTTTTCAAATCAGCTCCTATAAATTCGCCTCCATTGTCTGAGCGAATCGCCTTCAGTCTTTTTCCAGATTGGTTCTCTTTTAGTATTATTAACCTCTTCAGTTTGTCCGCTGCCTCCCCTTTTTCCTTCAATACTTCAACAAAAAACATCCTTGAATAATCATCAATTATGGTAAACACATACCTCTTTCCACCTCTTGAGGTTGGATTTATTGGCCCAATTAAGTCTATGTGCCACAATTGCAAAATTCCATCAGTTCTTCTACATTCCAATCTGGCGTGCACCTTTCTACAGGCCTTTCCTTCGATACAACATTCACATTGGATGTTAATTCTATCTTGTTCTTTCATACCATCTACCAACTCTTCTTTCTTCATGTCCTCTATGGTCCTCTTGTTCACATGTCCCAGTCTTCTATGCCATATATCCTCTTCCACTGCTGCTGTCACCATTTCATGGCTCGTTGTCATTGACTCCACGTAATATGCATTTCCTCTACGCACTGCTGTCATCTGTACCCTTCCTTGATCTTTATATATCTTAGCACCATATTTATTAAATTTCACATCATACCCATAGTCTGTAAACTTGGCTACAGATAATAAATTTGTGTTTAGATCTGGTACGCATAATACATTTTTTAATCTCACCCCATTTTCTATTGCTTCCTGTTTCATAGGTACCTCTCCAATGCCTCTGGAAATCAGCTTCCTTCCCTCCTTGTCGGCCAATGTTATTTCTCTCTCCTCCTTTTGCAGCTTGTCAAATATCTCCACGTCACATGTCATATGGCTTGTTGAGCCAGAGTCCAACAGCCACTCTAATTTCTTAACGTCCATGTCTCTGACACCCTCTTGTACATTTCTTTCAGTTTCATTCGCACATATTTGTTCACTCGCAGTCCTCACAGCTTCTTCAGTCGTTGTCATCATCGCCTCGCCTCTGCCTCGTCCTCGTCCATCTTCTCTCTGATGATTCTTCCTTTGAAATCCACCTCTCTGTCCTCTTCCTCGATAGGATTTGTAATTTTTTGTCTCCTTACAATCGGTTGATATATGCCCAACTCCTTGGCAGTTATAACACTTCTTGCTTCCATAGCAATCTCTGGACATATGACCCCTTTTTCCACAATTGTAGCAACTTATCTCACCTTTCAATTTTTCTTTTGCTCTTCTTACGCCCTCTTGATCTCTTGTAGTCCTATCTTCTTTCCTTTTTTCCTTCCTAGCTTCCTCTTGTTTCAGTGCATACCTTACGTCATTGACGGTTGTGTCTCTTTGATTTTCCAGTATCCTCACATTTTGGTCGAATTCCAGTCTCAAACCTCTCAAAATGTACATCTTTAATTCATACTCTTCTATGGGTTTCCCCAATTGTACGCATTGGTTCCTTAAAGCCTCAGCTCTATTCATGAATTCGTCCACCTTTTCTTCTTTCTTCATTTGTAGATTCGTCAATTCGCTTAACGCTCTCGCCTTTACTTGTTCAGATTCCGCAGCCATGTTATATTTTATCAAGTTCCACATTCTATCCGCGCTTTTTTCATTACAATATTTCAATACTTGCGCTTTTGTCATTGTGTTTATCATGACAGTTCTTGCAGCATGATTATCATCGTCCCAGTCGTCCCAATTTTTTAATTTTTGTGCATAACCCTCTTCTCCCTCCGTAGGCTTTTCTGGTTGTTTTACACCCATCACTTTCTTCCATAGTTTCTTTGCTCTTAATATTCCCTCTATCTTTTCTTTCCACAGAAAGTAATTTGCATCATCGAGCTGCTCAACGCTCGTTAGATTCCAACTACACGACATTTTTCTTTGTTCTCGTCACATGCGCCACGTGCTTTACCCACTGTAATTTTTTACAGATCTTTGGACTATGGACTTTCCAACCACTCTCAGCTACCAATTGTTGGAGCGGGAATTATATAGGATAGTGATTGCACAACACTTTACTATTCAGAATTAGGATATAATATACTGTTGAAAATACAAAATACTGAACTCGCCAAGCACGTGTCGCTTTTTCGCTTAACCTCACCATAGACTGCGCACACTCCCCATGCATCCTTTCTCCCACTACCTTCGCTTCCCATTTTTACCCATAGGTGTCTCACGCATACTTCACTCCGCAGGCCCATTCACAATAAAACAATCATGCATACATTCACAATAACTGGATCTATTTCTGCTACTGGGAAAATCATAAATGCAAAATGTTCTTGAGAAATGCAAATACAGTGTGGCTGTTTTCTTGCTCTTATGTTTAACCAATCAAATCGAATTAATTACTTTAAGAATTAATTGATAGAAAGTATTGATCTTATGTATTTTTAAGACAGATATTATGTACAGAATTTTTATAATGGATTTTCGAATATTTACACTTTTTTGCACTTAATTCTTAAACACTGTATTGATGTTTTACAATTGATCTGTACAAAAAAATTATAAGATTTTTACTAATTTATGTTTATATATAATTCTTTTGATATTTGAAAAAGACAAATTATTTACATGAATACTTGTATTATTTTTCAAATGAATTTATTAGGTCTGGGAGACATAAACCTTTGATCTCAGAGGTGAATGATAATGTGTTAGAAATAAATAATACTATAATAGAAACCATTCTAGAGATTCAACCATCAGATTAATTTTTAAATTCTTTCCCAGAACTTTCTTCTGTCAATCATTTCCAATTGTCCTAGTTTATTTACATGACTAATTTGGACATTGCCGGCTTTAGAGAAGTGGTGAAAACTCAATTCTGGATTCCTACAGGCTTTACTATTGCAATCGAAAACAGCAATAATATTTTGCTTTTCGACGCTTTTAGTACAAATTGCACTCCGGCCTCCATAACTAAAAGAAAATTGATTATAGTAGAACAATTTATACGCAAAAATGATACCACAAATAAGTTAAAATGTAAATTTTATTTACACACTTTCAATATGCTTCTACAGCCAGCGACCTACTTCGTGAGGTTCTGATTTTCGCCACCAGATAGCGTATCGCAGCGCAGCCAATCCCAATACTATAATTTACTTATAATGTAATACATGTAGGAGCCGGAAAAAGGAAAAATCGCCTCAACGGGACTCGAACCCGCGATCTCTAGAACCGTAGCGCGCTGGCCAGACGCCTTAGTATTGGATTTCCTTTATTGTGGAAATATCGGCGAGACTTCGGAGTTACAAAACATCCTGTTATACTCTTGTTACGTCCCTACTTCTTATTTGGGGCGCGATTTTTTAAAGGAGTTTATGGTTATTATCCGCTTTAGAGCTAGTCCAGGGACTTACGCTCTGGGATAGTTGAGTATACAGTTTAAAAGAAATAATGCTGAATATTATACTGCTTACCTTTTATTGGTTGATCAATACAAGACGCCAGGGGATCGGAATCTCGGAAATCCCGTCAATTTCAGGTGCTTCCAGTGTTTTGGGCACTGCCCACGGTCCCACTTCTACCAGCTTCCCGAAAGGTTGGTGGTTCTTTGCCCTTATAACAACTGGCTGCGCAGAGACTCCCAAATATGCGTTTTCCGCTGGCGCGTTCCGGAATGCGAATGCTAATTTCCGTATTTGGTATTTTCTACCGGCTCGGTGGCCTCTAGGCATCGCCACCTTTATTGTAGGAAATATATTTGATTTAAGTTTCTTTCATCCGCTGATCATGGTTTACGTCAAATTTCTACTGACACCGTGGGCGGCTTTCCTGCTTATAAGTGTCACTTTCAACAGACGCAAAACATGATCACGTACTAAACAAATTCGGTCGGTTAATTGAACACGCGGATCGCTCTTTGCAACCACTGTTTGGTGACACCGTGGGCGGCTGTCCTGCTTATGAGCATCACCGTCAGTGGAAAACAAATTGCGAACGTTTAAGAAACATTTAACGGTAAAGTTATTAATCGCGAAAATCGCATTTTACACCCAATACCCGATGACACCGTGGGCGGCTGTCCTGCTTATTAGTGTCATCTTCGACGGGCGCAAATCACGATTAACTTTATACATATTTTTCCCGATTTATAAAATTTGTTATAGAAAAAGGTCACTCACTTATTTATTGTTTCACTAACTTGTTTCTAACACTTTTATAAGTCTTTTTGGTGTGGAGGATATAAATTGTAATATGTAAAGATATTGCTATTAGTTAATTATTTAATTAATTGAACATGGTAATGAGCTCCGCGGGTGGTCCGATCCCTTTTTATAGGGCAGTCGGTCACTCCTTCTCCAGGTTTGTCACATGACAATTAAGACGGTGGGAGATGAAATCTCCCAATCATCTGCCGTGGGATCCACCTGAAGAATTCTTTCCAGCGGGCTATCCGAGAGTTTTGTTTACTGCAGAATTTGAGCTATTGCGCACCTATTTCGGTGTCTTCTACGTGTCTTAAGACGTATTTCTGCAGTTATACGAAACCCTCAGCAGCGTCGATAGTTAAATTCTTATTTTAATTCATTTTTTAGAAGTTTACGCTACTCGGTTTTCGATGTGCTCTGTACGATTAGTTTCATACAGCCCACATACTAGGGATTGAAGTTAAAATATATCGGTTCCGTATTGGAGCTCGATTTACGGGATATAATAGGGAGGGCAAATTTGTGGCGATGATCAGGAGCGCAGCTTCGTGAAGGTGTCGACTCCGCTGGCGGAAGGGGCCTCTGACCCATCAGCTGGCGTCCACTGGTCCCCTCTGTGTGCGCTCGATTGGCTAGCTGGTGTGCAGCTAGTAGGTGTGCGGCTACCTCCTTCGTGCTGATCCTCCTGTTCGCTGTTGCCGTCCGTTGATTCTTGACTTGATTTCTTCTTGTAAATTACGGATTACAATGCCTTATCGGCAACACATGTATACTAGGTGATTACAATACACCAAAGTACGAAATAGTAAATATATTCGATTTAAAGGGTTAGATAATTGTAGACTCCACGTCGCGGGACGTGACACTCCTTATCTTATATAAAGGCCTCAATTCTAAATGGACAGAAGTTCGGTTAAACCGACCTTAGGGAAGTGCTGGTAAAAAACTTAGATTAGAAATGTACGCCCTTCTGCTCAACGATATAAAACAGAAGTGAAGGAGAAAACGAAAAAGCATGAGACATATAAAACAAAACCAAATAGATCAATATCGATCGTAGATCGTATCTTCAGCCACCTATGGGCGCGCGGGAAAAGCTTCTAGCATGAATTTTTACTCCATTGTTATCCAACACTTAGCCATCTCGGCTGCCGCCGACTCCCCGAGGTCCCTTAGTCCCGAACTCCTAGTTAACCGACGCCACCTATGGGTCACTCTCGCACCATAAGCCGTCTCTGAGCGCCCAGTGCCTACATACATAATACAAGAAAGTAGTTTCAGAACTGAAAAGGAATATTTGGAGGAATAAAAAATGAAAGTATTTTTTTCGAGTAAATATCTTATATTTCTTTTAATAGTGATTGTTTTGTTACATCTGGAAACTGTTTTCTATGTTCGGAAACAAATTGTAATATATATTGTTTTTCCTCCTTGTTTTTGACCAATAACTGATTGTATTCCTGCATAAGATTAACACCACGCTTAGCAGTGTCATTAACAACTTTTAATCCTTGAACGATGTTCAATCCGTACAAAAAATCGTTCTCATTTTCCCATACATTAGAATCCTTTTTTAAAAATTCAATAGGGATTGAGAATGGTTCGAAAATTTTTTTTGAACCATGAGAAATAAAATGTTCAATTCCTATTTCAATATAGTTTCCTACATAATTTGCATTACTTTTAAATTTTTTGCATGATTCGTCAACTTCAGTATTAAGCGCTTCCACCATTCGTAATTTTATGTTCTTTCCCACAGCTTTATCAAAAAATGCTAACGCTACCGTTTCTGTGGATAAATACCATAAATGATTGCACATTTTTTTACAGTTATAAGGCCTATTTTTACATCGATTTTGCGGTACGCATAGAGTTTTTGCAAAAACTCTAACAAGGAGAGGTTCCCAGGTGTCCGCCTCCGATTGCTTTCAATTTTGGATATGTTTTAGAGGGCCGAAAAATAAGATATACGTGTTTTTGGGACACCCTCCAGTATTGTGCCACTGGGTGAAAAAATAATGTGTGTAAAATTTAAAATCGATCGGACAACGGGAAGACGTGCCTCATCGCAGTTGAAGTTTTTTTATTTTTAAAACTATTTTTCTCCATTGTAGTATATCGTTAATATAAATTTTTATATATCGTTGAATTTGTCTTTTTGCGCTCTGTAATAATATAGAATCAAAGTATAAGGTAACATCCAAAAAAAATATCATAACCTTGACATCTCAAAAATTGACCTTCAGAAAAAAATTTTCTTTGGCGTTATTTTTATCTTGCCAAACAGTACAACTTTTGTCTAAGAAATTTTTTCATATCTATAAATAACAGATTTCAAAATTTTACTGGGGTAACTGATACTTCCATCAAGATTACATTGTTTCTAATTATTTAATATTATTTTTAGTTTATACGCGCGTAGTAGATTGTGTAAATGGTTATGAATATTTTGAAAATCCAGTTTATTTGCATCAGGTAGGTAGTTCGAACCTCTAAGAATCCGTTAGTTTTCGATTTGCTGTGAACAGAAGATCCAGAACCGAAAGTTTAGGAGGGGTCAGGCCTTTGGAATAAAAAACTGAATTTTATAGTGTAAGGAATATGGGATTTCGACTGTCTTTCGATGTGTTTCCAAGCGGTCATTTAGCCGTTGTCGTGGGGGGTCTTGGAAAAGAGAAAGCGTGAGCGTTACTTGGGAGTGTCATAAACCGTTTCGGGGACTGTGACAGGGCCCAAAGAAGGCAGGCTCGAGGCGACTGCGTTGCCGAGGGGCATTCTTGAATGTATCATTGCCGACGGCGCATCGTTGCTTTTTCGTGAAATACAACCAATTTACAATTAATAATTATTTTCCTCGGTGGGACTACACCGAAAAATATAAGCTTCCGAGCCCCAGGAGCTTTCCACCACGCTCGATGGATGGCAAAAGCTTTATATTGCTTGAAAATATATTTATTTAAACATCAATTTTCAATAACTGAGGAAGAAGAAACTGGAATTCGTGATATATGCATCTTTCTCGCCACTTTTTATATAAAACCGTGGATTTGAGCTACAATGACAGCGGAAGTTCCACGACAAGACTTACAAGGAGAGGTTCCCGAGTGTCCGCCTGCGATTACTTTGAATGTTGGATATGTTTTAGAGGACGGAAGAATAAGATATACGTGTTTTTTATAGCGGCCCGTTTTCATATTTAGGGGGTGAAACCATCCCCCAAAGTTATAAGATTTTCTGGTGTTCAGTGATTTTCTGGTATCACTTATACTTTGATTCTATATTATTACAGAGCGCAAAAAGACAAATTCAACGATATATAAAAATTTATATTAACGATATACTACAATGGAGAAAAATAGTTTTAAAAATAAAAAAACTTCAACTGCGATGAGGCACGTCTTCCCGTTGTCCGATCGATTTTAAATTTTACACACATTATTTTTTCACCCAGTGGCACAATACTGGAGGGTGTCCCAAAAAAATTTGATAGTCGAAAAATAAGGTCCACCCTAATACACACCCACCCACTGAAGACTGGATAATGTGTTACAAATGTAACTTATGGGCACACGAAAGATGCAGCGGCAGCATGAAAGCACATCTAGTGGCTTTCTCTGCGGCTTCTGCGGTATGTAGCTTCGTTCGAGATTACCCCATGCAGTGTTCGGAATTACCCCACCAGTAGTCGGATAATTCCGAACAACAGGAGTTTGGTTTTTTCATTATAAAGTTAATTTTTATTAAAATTTTTGTAAAATTCGTTAAAGTAGTTTATAGAGGACTCGTTTAAGCATGTTTATAAATAAAAAACAAATTCGTATTTCCCATTGTTCGCAAAAGAGGCCTAGTACTGACACCTATTGGCACCTCATGCTAATTAGGTAGGCGGCCAACGGCCTGCTCACTCAGGTGGAGCTCGAATCGTGTCCCCTCCCTCGACTCGCGATCCATGGAGGGGGGAGGTCGCGATTCCTAGAAATCGACCGTGATTTCTGGGAATCGCTCTCTCTGTTCCTGGAAGCCTAGTCAGCTGGTAATTATCTTCTCGCTTACGCACCTTACTTCCGCTTAAATTTCGAACCTGCCTCGAAATACTTTTGCTGTGCGACTTTGCTTCGCTCGCTTACTCAGACATTGCTTCTGCTAATTATTAAATTGTTGCATGGGATTGTAATTAATGTACTTGATGTGTGTGTGAAATTGACTATTATTTTATTGTGCTTGACCTTGTGAGACTTTCAATTATAACTGTAAATTACATTTAAAACTCTTAAATTATACTTCCGCGCGCCTTTGCTCCTTTAAAGATAAATTCGTAGCTCCGCTCAACAAATAAACAGCTTTCTTGCACCGATCCTTTAAACATTACAACACCCATGGTTTTTGTTCTATTTGCTTTCTCGCTTAGGTGTTCGTGATTACCCCACTCTCCCCTACATGTAAAATCAGTGAAAATAAAAATCGTTATAACTCAGTAACTGTTTAGTGAATTCATTTAAAATTTTCGGTGCACATCAGGAAGATTAAAGAGAACAATCTCACAAATTTTCATCAACTTGGAACTATTTTGAAAATGGGTCCAATACATCCTTAAAGTTAGATAGTTTACGCTGGGTTTGGTGCACTTTAAAGGAAAAACATTGAAAAATTTATATTATAAATTCTTTATATCGACGAAAAAAGTATTATAAATACAAAGTAAAATTAAAATATTAGGTCCAATATAAGCGTAAATTGTTTAAAGGCGTTAATTCAGAAAATTTTCGCAATCGGATGACTGTGACAGGTAATGCACATCCCGCTAACATTGTCGAAGAGATTCCACAATAATTAATAAATTATAAGAAGGATCGACATAAAAAAAATATTTTCTGTATGTTTGAAGATGCCTCCTTATATCCCAAAAGAGTTTAATGCAATATTAACAATAGTTTCTTAAAAAAATGCATAAATTTCGGGGGCTGTTACACGAGAATCCCCCCTTAAGGCATCCGCGACGTCGACAGGTACAGACGCCAGACCCAACATAAACAGGGCCGCTGCGAGGATGGTTGGCGCCCCAATGCAAGAAAATAATTGGGAGCCCAAATTTTTTGCACCTGTTTTCTATTTAATATGTTTTGTAGTTACGGAGTACAAAAAAAAAGAATTACATTAACATTTTGTTTATGCGTGAGTTGCATTCCTTTATTAGTAAGCGGGCGATATAGTTTTAGCGCCCCCTTCGGCTGGCGCCCTTATGCGGCAGATAACTTGCATACTGGGTTTCGTCGGCCCTGATCATAAATTAGTCAAGGCCCCGTATGGACTTTATACAAGCAGTGTTGCGCGGAAAGTTGGTTCCTGTTCCCCCTCCACCACGAATAGTTTGCAGGTACCCACTTCCCGGCAACGCCAATCGCCAGCAACACGAAGGGACTTTCCTGACTACCTACACATCACCACCACTCCTGTAGGTATTCCCTCTCCTAAAATAAGTGACCACAGAAAATTTTGCTTAGCATCCCTGTTCCTGAAATGGGGAAGTCAGTCTTCGAGTAACCATCACTGGTAAAAGTTCAGTTTTGTGCATCAAGACCACAGATGGAGGATAAAGGCATGGAAGATATGACACCTGTAAGTATTAAAATTTTATACTGTTAAACAGGGTGATTCTCTCGCTGATATTCGCTTAAAAGTGTAGATAATAATTAAAAATTATTCCGAGCTGCGCCGTCTCTCGGTAGGTAGCCATAAACAGGGACATGGCTCCCCCCACTATATCGGTTCCTTGTCGTTGCGTATTGAGGAGAAGACAGAGCGTCTCGAACCATTGTACAAATCACATCATTATACGTATTATATCAAATTATTAAGTCCAATAAATCACTTTAAGCAACAATCTGGTAGCAGACCGTGGTTGTATTTAGTGCGCGAGTCAATAAAGTGATTCGGAAGTAGTAACTAGTAATTAGTTATTGCGTGGTTCGTCATCGAGAAAGATCACGAACGAAGCATGGAAAGGAGCGCGCTACCGGCGGTTCCATTGTTAACCGGTACCAATTATCTGGTTTGGGCAATGAAAATGGAAGCAATCCTCAGCTTACGGAAGATAGACAGCGCAATAAAAGATGATAAGCCTGAAGGAACGGCGGATCAGAAACTAAAGACAGAATGGGAAAACAGAAATCGAGACGCAGTGGCGTACATACGCTTACACCTGTCGGACGAACAAGCATTACAGTTCGCCGCAGAAACTAACGCTAAAGTCCTGTGGACTAAAATCAGGAGTTCCTACGTAGGAGCAGCGGAGGACCAGAAAATAGACGCCAGCAACGACTTGAGATTCCTACGCATGGAAAACAAAGAAACGGTAAGCGATTATATCGCACGAGCACATGGACTAACGACAAAGTGCGCGTCGCTTGGTTTGAATGTGACGCCGCGTGAACTTGCTTACTACGCGGTGCGAGGATTAAGTAATCAATTCAAAGACATTCGAGAAATACTCAAGACGCAACGAGATAAATCGCTGGACGAAATTCAAGAAATTCTCAAAGAACGGGAAAAGGAATTCCAACGGCGTATAAGCAACCACACAGAAGCGGAAGGCGCCTATGCTGTACAAAAAAAGGGCGATAAGCGATGTTATTCGTGTGGTAAACCTGGCCACATCGCGAAGATGTGTTGGCATCGCAACAAAGGCAGAGATGACTTCAAGGTTAGCAGCCACAACAAGGGGCAAAAAGCAAAGGACGCCGCTACCACGAAAGGGAAGGACGTCGAGAAGACGAAAGCTGCGAATAGCGTTGTAAAAACTGTAGATAATACTGGTAATACGTATGCCTTTAATATTGGTAATTCGTCACATGAAGGTAATACCAAAGAAATTTGGTTATTCGATAGTGGAGCAACCAATCATATGGTAAATAATCTAAAATAGTTTGTCGATATTAATTTACAGGAAGGAGAGCTTTGTCAGGCAGGAGCGAGCTCAAGGTTGCGTTACGAAGGCATCGGCACGGTTAAGATTAAAGTTCCAAATCAAAATAACGAACGAATCACCTTTATGATGCAGGATGTCTTGTATGTGCCAGGACTAAGAGAAAACTTATTATCTACTACAACACTTATGTTAAAGGGTTACAAAATTACACAAGAAAGCAGTTCTATCACCGTGTCGGATAAAACAGGTAATGCAATCTTGACTGGCGAGCTTATTGGTAGACGATTAGAATTTATGGCTAGACCTGGTGGCGATGAACATTGCGAACATTCCTATAATGTTGGAAAGACTAGTGATGCCAAGCATGAACTTTGGCATAAGAGATTAGGGCACATAAATAATGAATACTTGTCCAGAATGTGTAAGGACAAGCTTGTAGATGGCCTTAGCGTAATCATTGGTGATGACTTCGTCTGTGAGAGTTGTAATCTTAGTAAAATAACAAGAAAGTCGCATAAAACAATTACCAGAGATCAAAGTAAAAAACCGCTGGAATTAATTCATGGTGACGTTTGTGGCCCTATTCCATTAGAATCTTTGAAAGGCTCTAGATACATGCTAGTGTTAGTAGATGATTATTCCGGGATGTATTTCACATATTTTCTGAAGTACAAAAGTGAAGTTTTTGAAACATTCATGTCATTTAAGGAAAAATACGAAAACTTGCTTAATACAAAAATCAAAAGATTTAGAACAGACAACGGACGTGAATTCGTGAATAGGGAGATAGATGAATTTTTACGGAAAAATGGAATAGCTCATGAGAAAACGATTCCTTATAACCCCGAGAGCAACGGTAAAGTCGAAAGAGCAAACCGAACGATCTTAGAACGCGCCAGGACCCTATTGCATAACAGTAGATTGCCAACTAAATTTTGGGCAGAGGCTGCCGCTTGCAGTAGTCACGTGAGTAACGTAACGCCTCGCAGAGGGAAGCAAAAGACACCATTTGAATTGTTTTTTTAAATAAAACCCAATGTCAGTTATTTACGTGTTTTCGGGAGCGTTGTATATTTTCACGTCCCAAAACAAAAACGTAACAAACTAGAAGTACCAGGCAAGGTAGGAATTATGCTAGGGTACGCACGCGAAAGGCGTGGGTATAGGATATATGATCCAGAGACGGAGGTAGTGTTAGAAGAGGGGGCAGTTAAGTTTAACGAAAAAGCGCTAGGTGTAAAATTCATTAAAGGAAGTAGCGAAAATAATGAATACAACCACGACAATATATTACCACTTCCCGAACTAGAAGAGGTCCATACCGATATGGAAGTAGAGAGAATACGAGACGAAAGCACAGAGACAGGGGGAAGTACGAGCACAAATGTACAACAAAATTTCGATGAAGAAGACGTAAGCTCCGATAGTGAACAAGTCGACGAGGTTAGGGAGACAACGCGATCGACAGGCAGACCTCGAGGTACGACCCAGGGTGTAACAGAAGTGAGGGATCATCTGCGTCGAATCGAAATTGAAGAAAATGAAATCGACAGAGGGGCTCGCAGATCGGACAGAATTCGAGAAAAGACTAGAGTTAATTTAATAGGAGAATACAAAATACCGTCTAATTATTCTGAGGCAAAAGACAGTAGCAATTGGCCGGAGTGGGAAAGAGCAATGAGAGATGAGTTACAATCACTCGAAAAACACTCAGTGTGGGAGGTGATTAGCAAACCAGTCGGTGCAAAAATCACTGCAAGCAAATGGGTCCTAGCAATAAAAAATAACAAAGAAAATAACGACATTAGGTATAAGGCAAGATTAGTGGCTGCCGGGTTCAATCAAATTAAACATAGAGACTATGAGGAATCGTACTCTCCTGTAGTATCTATCGAAGCATGGCGGTTGCTAGTGGCTTTGTCAAGTAAATTAAATTGGAATTTGCGGTTTTATGACGTGAAAACTGCTTATCTGTATGGTGATTTAGCCGAAACCGTTTACCTTTCGCCACCGCCAGAGTTCGAACAAGAATACGGGGAAGGTAACATATGTAAACTCAAAAAGAGTATATATGGACTCCCACAATCAGGGCGCAATTGGCACATAAAACTTAAAAATACACTAATAAAGACAGGGTTCACGCCATTAATGTCAGAAAATTGCGTATTTGTATTGTCATATAGACAGGGGTTTGTTGCAATCACCACGTATGTGGACGATCTCTCGGTAGTAGATAACAATAAAAAATTATGTGACGAAATAATGACAAAACTAAGAGCAACATTCGAGATTAGTGAAACCACGAAAAACGGAACTTTCCTGAATATTAAAGTGGAGAAAATTGAAACGGGCATTGCACTCTCACAGACGGGGTACATCGAGGCATTGCTAACTAAAAACAGTATGGTCGATTGTAAACCCGTTAAAACGCCAATCATTTCGGGAGAAGACAGACCATTCGAACCATCGGACGAAATAATTGATACAACTCTTTACCAAAAGTTAATAGGCGAATTATTGTATCTTGCGAATCGAACAAGGCCGGATATTGCGTTTGTAACCTCATACCTTTCTCAATTCAATCATCGCCCAGAGAAACGACACCTTACATTAGCGAAAAGAGTATTAAGATATCTGCAAGGTACAAAGAGGAAACTCCTTTTTAGTAAAAATCATGGTACATTAATAGCATACGCGGATGCTAGTTGGGGAAATGCAGAAGGAGGAAAGTCCTTCTCAGGGGGAGTAGTCATGTTAGGAGATTCCCTAATACTATGGAACAGCAACAAGCAAAAATGTGTTGGATTGTCGACGTGCGTCGTAGAACTGTTTGCGTGTTCAGAAATTGTGAACGATGTTACTTGGGTATCGAATATTCTAACGGAAATGAAATTGGAAAACTTCTTGAAAAAGCCTATAGTATTATTTTGCGACAACACAGCTGCTATAGAGTGGATGAAAAATGTACGCTCTTCCAGCAAAACAAGGCATGTAAATATGAAATTTCATTTTGTGCGTGATGAGGTAGAAAACGGAGAAATTTATGTTCGTTATGTTGACACTAAACATATGACTGCCGATTTTCTGACGAAAGCAGTGACTCACGAAAAACTGCTATGGTCATTAAAGCAAATTAATCTAATAGAAATGTAAGCCAAAACAAGTAAGTTACAATCCAGAGTGAGACGACATTGCTCGTAGGGGGAGAGTGTAGATAATAATTAAAAATTATTCCGAGCTGCGCCGTCTCTCGGTAGGTAGCCATAAACAGGGACATGGCTCCCCCCACTATATCGGTTCCTTGTCGTTGCGTATTGAGGAGAAGACAGAGCGTCTCGAACCATTGTACAAATCACATCATTATACGTATTATATCAAATTATTAAGTCCAATAAATCACTTTAAGCAACAAAAAGCAAGACGTGATATTTTTTAAATATTATCTTCTTTGGAATTAGACATTCGAAAGATTCAATATTGTACGCAAACATATTATATTTTAGCATAGGGTAACTGTACCTAATATCGCGTAGCACAAGTTAAATCGCTGTCAATTGAATAATCGATATTTTTGCATGCAATTTGTTTCAAAATAAAGAGAAATTATTCATCTTTCATTTAGCATAAGTTAGAATCGTTGAAATCTACAAATTTTTAATTATTAATTAAAAAACGCAAGACATGCAAAAATCCGATCCTGAAAAAAGTGCATCTAATATCGCCTACTCAAGAAATGTTGATTAATTGTTCAAATTCTAGAAATGTATTTTTTCTCTATCTTTGATTTCAAATTTATCACAAAAATATAGAAATACGATTTTTAAAATATTTTATTTTTTTCGTTCGAATGTACATATTCAACAAATAAAGTTTATTTCAATTACATGCTTAGATATTCATGCATTCACAGAATTATTAGACAGTAAAATTGTGGCCGTCCAATAAATTTTGACACTATTACAATTTTCTAAAATACTTCCCTTTCCGTAATTGTTGATCACATAATGCTACATGATGAAGAATTACCATATGTCTTCCTACATATGTTTAGGTACTAATTCAGTGCATTATCGATCAATTTTAGTGCTTACTCTGCGGGATATAGTGACTGGTGAAATTAGGAACATGGGCGATATCAGAAATGAGCAAAAAATTATTTGAAATAAAAAATTGTTTTCGAATACAAGACACATATTTTATTCGAGACTCGTCAAATTAAAAGAACTCAGACTTATTTTTATACAAAAAAATTGTTTGTGGCCGTCGGATAAATTCACGTCGAACAAGAAGAATTGTTTGTGATGTTTCAAATAAAAGTAACTGTGGCTTACTTTTATTTTAAATAAAAATTAGAGCTCTTACTTTTTGACCCGTCGGGTACCCGTCTACCCGAAACAACTTCAAGCCATTGAATGTGGTATTGTTCAATCATATTTGGCTAACATCAAACTATACCACAGACAATTACAGACACTACTACATTCAATTGCTTGAAGTTATCTCGGGTAATGTCCGGGTACCCGACGGGTCAAAAAGTAAGAGCTCTAAAATAAATCTGGGATATTTTTATTTCATGACAAATAAAGATGAAGTCCGTTTTATTTGATACGTTATGTCACGTCCCGGGTGGAGGTCTTTTGGGGACAATGACATGTGAGGGAAATTTCAGGCGCGAATCTGTAATCCAGTACTCTGAGGGTTTTAGAGGGAGTCAGGCGCGAATCTTTAATCCAACACACTGAGGGTTTTAGAGGAGTCAGGCGCGAATCTTCAATCCAGCACACTGAGGAGTTTGGAGGAATCAGGCGCGAATCTGTAATCCAGCACACTGAGGGTTTTAAGGGGTCAGGCGCGAATCTTTAATCCAGCACACTGAGGGTTTTAGAGGAATCAGGCGCGAATCTTCAATCCAACACACTGAGGGTTTTACAGGGAGTCAGGCGCGAATCTGTAATCCATCACACTGAGGGTTTTCAAGGAGTCAGGCGCGAATCTGTAATCCAGCACACTGAAGGTTTTCAAGGAGTCAGGCGCGAATCTGTAATCCAGCACACTGAGGGTTTTAGAGTAGTCAGGCGCGAATCTGTAATCCGGCACACTGAAGAGTTTGGAGGAATCAGGCGTGAATCTGTAATCCAGCACCCTGAGGATTTTAGAGGAGTCAGGCGCCAATCTTGAATCCAGCACTCTAATCGTTTTTAAAGGAAGGAACGTCAGGCGCAAATCTAAAATCCAGCACACTAATCGTTTTTAACCCTTAGTATCATGATTTTCTTACTTTACCCAGAAGAAGTCTTATACGTCCACTTTTGTCCACATTTCATCGTAAAAATACGCAAAAAATTCCTAGCATAACAATTTTTTGGATAAATGAAAAAATATGGATATAACGCCAGTGTTAGATCTTGCATAAAGATACCTATGTATTATAATGTTAAGCTAACACTTGGTTTTGTAGAATTTTACACTAGTGTTACATACATAATTATGTTCCACATCAAAGGGTATAGCCGGTTAAGATGGTCAAATGTGCCCTTGAACCGAATTCGACTCACGATGAATCATTCGAAAGCTTATTAAAAAAGAAACATTTGTGGCAATTTTCAACTTCGTATCTCCACCCGGAGGGTAGTAAAGGGCAAAAATAGAAAATCAGGTTTTTGCCGAATTTCTCCTATACTAGGGGATGAAAAATTTTTAAAAAAATCAGAGGCATTTCTGTTATCGGGGCACATATTAGAGAA
This sequence comes from Andrena dorsata, assembly GCA_929108735.1. NCBI lineage: Eukaryota > Metazoa > Arthropoda > Insecta > Hymenoptera > Andrenidae > Andrena > Andrena dorsata. Next base: position 2,059,085 of record OV815487.1, read on the forward strand.
TTGTTTCAGATTTTTAAATTGAAAAACCAAGCTGTGAAAAATAAAAACCGCCAAAAAATGCTGAAAAATGCTGATTGTGTATCGAAGCAGTCTTGGCACTATAATTATATTTTTACTGTAAGTACGTATCATTGTTACTATTGTCCTGAATTTTTTTCAGATTTTTCAATTTGGTGCGCCGCAGTTAAAAAAATTAAAAACCGATTTTTTCGTCGTTTTTTCCGTGTCAGAGTAACTTATACGTCGAATTGCTTCATGAAATAAGTGTTTTATCCGATCTTCAATGTTTATACGTACAGCAAAACATCATAGGAAGTAAAGAAACTGAACAAACCGAATCATTTGAAATTATGTTATGCGGCTTACATTGTAAAGTATCTACCGTATTTTTCAACGGCGTCGGTGGCGCAGCGGTAGAGTGTCGAGCTGCTATACCGCTGCGAACTTTTTAAACGTGGGTTCGAGCCTCGAACTTCCAAGTCCTCCCTTAGTCTAAGTTTTTTTTTTTCGTTAATTACACATATTTCCTAACTTTACGACACAACGATCAATATTTATTTTCAAATGTTTTAAGAATATTTGAAAAACATATTAACCTGAAATATATGTACGTAAATATGAGTTTGGACTGCTTGTTATGCCGCCGTTTATCCTGTCAATTACGGCATTGTTTAACAATTCCTACAATATATTAATATGTGAAATTGGTTTTCAAATCTCTTACCTTTAATAATTATGGATGGATGGCAACAAAAATTGTGTCTGATGTATTCAATCGTCATCGCTGTCTTCATTAATTACTGGTGTCACGTGTTCACTGGTGAATATTTTACTTAGAATTTCTGCAGGTCTTACAATTTTTTAAAGGTACCGAGCGTGCGATAAGTAATAAATTAATGCAGCTATGTGTGAACAGCACCCGACGGTGCGGTTACCATTTGCACATTCACAACAATAGCGCTTTATTCCGGAATAGCCTATTGAGTTTGGTGCATAATCAATATAACATCTGTAGGTTTTGCTATTAATATGTCGCGATCTTACTTCGAATTTAATAATATTCTTTTTCTCTTTAACACAACGAAGATTAATATTATTCTCTTCATCCATCAATTCTGCTAAATATGAGATTGCTTGAGACAATTGATAGGAGCCAGTAAACAGAATTTTGAGATCTTTCTCTGTCATTTCCGGAAAATCAAGAAGCTCGGTAGATGATAGCTGATTAAATGGAATCTTTCGTCTATTCCAATGTTGATTTTCCACTTCCACTGACAAAGAATTCACAGTGCTTTTTTGAAATGACATTCTTTCTACTATTTCATCACAGAGTTCTACGTCCGAATTTAAGCGTTTCCCGAATGTATTATTTAAAAAACACGCTATTCTACAATATAAACTGACTTTTGGAAGTAACTTATTGTCCATTTGATGGTGGAGAAGTTTGTACTTTTGTCCTATGATGCCGTGAATTGCCTCGACTACCCAGCGAACTTTAGTGACGTGGCGGGATGCATTTGATTCTGCAGTCGTTAGTTGATTTCGCTTGCCTTTTAACGCAGGCATGAGCACTCTGTAACCGCGTTCTTCTAAATAAGTTGTTACGTCGCGAAAACCTCGGTCAACAATACAAATATCTCCAGGTTTTAAAAGGGTTTGCAAACCATTTGGGTCTTCCATTGCAATTTTCATAATTTGTGCATCATTCTGGTTTGCACAAAAAGGGCCAAGAACTTCAACCACATAGCCGTTTGTGGTGCAAATTGTAAAAGGTTTACACAAGGGTACTTTCTTTTGACCTGAATATGATTTGCGCTGGTATTCATTGTTAGAACTTTTCTGATGCCGAATATAAGTTCCATCGAAAATCAGTGCTAATTGATCTGTTATATTATATAACTTTTTGGCAACAAGTGACGTTTGATCTTCTATTAGGGTTTCCCGAGGAAGTGTCGCAAATCCAAAATAACAAGGAAGAATGTCTTTTTCAAAAGAATTTATGACGGACCTACAAAAATCAGACACCTGTTGCTCGCGTTCTAATCCGAGTATTGCAGCTATCAGACTGTTTGAATTGCCAGTACGCAATTTGAATAAGAAAACAACAATAGCTTGAGTGACATCTCGCTGCTCAGAATTTCTCAAAGAAGTCATCATTCCCCGAAGTTTTATTAAGTTTTCCCACGTTAAACCAGTAAATACTTTCAACCGCTCCTCCGAAAGAGTAAAATCACCTATTGTATCTTTAATATTTGAATTGTTATTAACGGAAAGGTATTCAAAATAATTTCGTAATTCATTGGTATCGATTATACTGGTATTTGAATGTATTCTTAAATTCAGAACATCTTCTTGAAACAAACGGTTCTTTAACAAATGACCAGGACAGCACCGATTTCCTTTAGGAACATATAATCTTCGCATGATAAATACCTGCTTCCTGGTTTCATCCGGTACATTCACGATATTTTTCGCAATCCCACAGACGAAACAATACCCATGAGTGGAAATAACTCTAGCAAATGGCATCTCTACGTATTCAGTAGCTACTTGTTCCACATTCCTCAAATCCATAAGGAACGATGGATCTTCTGTTGAGGAACACGATAGAACAACAGATTCAGATTCAGATTTTTCGGGGGATGATTTGTCAGCTGATTTTTCGGGTGAAAGTATTTCGGTTGAAGGTGCTTTTTGTAAAGATATTGCGGCTGAAAAAGCGCCGGATGATGAGGAGGGTTCAGCTGAAGCGGAGGGTTCATCTGAAGATGAAGGTCGAGCTGAAGAAGAGGGTCCAGCTGAAGAAGAGGACCCGCTGTCAGCTGAAGAAAAAGATCCCAGTACAGAAACATCTCTGACACAAGATTCCTCAAGCTGACGAAATTCTTTGTACGTGTGAAGGCGACACCTATTGCATAACATGTCACCAATAGTCACCACTTTTTTCAGAAGTTTAGAATATTTCACAGCCTCAACTTCAGTCTTGATTTTCCGTATTTGACCAACCGATTTGCGAACCAAAATATTACACCGAATACACTTAGTACGCAAGGTTTTCCTTTCAACAAGTTGCACTTTCTCATTATTAGACGACATATTGATCACACAACCACAAATGAACGCACACCGACAAAATAATATTTAAAAACACGTAACGAAGTTACTACTATTGTAGATATACTGGGTGAAAGCAAGTCTAATTCAAAAGTGCCTGCAGATTGTAAAGACCAAAGCCAAGACGATTCGAACTCTGTGACACTCTGTGCTAGACTACTCTCGTGCATTCATCTCTTACGCTCCCCGCGATTCACACCCACAGCATACACTCTTAACATGCACTTCAGTTATCTAAATCCTCCACGTGAATTCTGAGAAACCCTTCAGACCTCACACTCCTGACACATTCGAGCCCTGCAGCATAAACATTCTTTCTCGGTCCCCATCGCTCTGTTCTAAACATGCGATATCAATCGAACAGTCATGACTGTCTTTTCCTTTCATGCATTGAACCCGTGACAGAAATTCTAACATACATTTTGAATAAAAGAGAGAATAGAATTGTATGATCTAATTCTAATAGACGAAAAGGCTAAATAGTAGAAAAACAACAACACGATTTTTATTGCCATCCATCCATAATTGTTAAAGGTAAGAGATTTGAAAACCAATTTCACATATTAATATATTGTAGGAATTGTTAAACAATGCCGTAATTGACAGGATAAACGGCGGCATAACATGCTTTGGACTGCTGTCCAAACTCATATTTACGTACATATATTTCAGGTTAATATGTTTTTCAAATATTCTTAAAACATTTGAAAATAAATATTGATCGTTGTGTCGTAAAGTTAGGAAATATGTGTAATTAACGAAAAAAAAAAACTTAGACTAAGGGGGGACTTGGAAGTTCGAGGCTCGAACCCACGTTTAAAAAGTTCGCAGCGGTATAGCAGCTCGACACTCTACCGCTGCGCCACCGACGCCGTTGAAAAATACGGTAGATACTTTACAATGTAAGCCACATAACATAATTTCAAATGATTCGGTTTTTTCAGTTTCTTTACTTCCTATGATGTTTTGCTGTACGTATAAACATTGAAGATCGGATAAAACACTTATTTCATGAAGCAATTCGACGTATAAGTTACTCTGACACGGAAAAAACGACGAAAAAATCGGTTTTTAATTTTTTTAACTGCGGCGCACCAAATTGAAAAATCTGAAAAAAATTCAGGACAATAGTAACAATGATACGTACTTACAGTAAAAATATAATTATAGTGCCAAGACTGCTTCGATACACAATCAGCATTTTTCAGCATTTTTTGGCGGTTTTTATTTTTCACAGCTTGGTTTTTCAATTTAAAAATCTGAAACAATTCTCTAATATGTGCCCCGATAACAGAAATGCCTCTGATTTTTTTAAAAAATTTTCATCCCCTAGTATAGGAGAAATTCGGCAAAAACCTGATTTTCTATTTTTGCCCTTTACTACCCTCCGGGTGGAGATACGAAGTTGAAAATTGCCACAAATGTTTCTTTTTTAATAAGCTTTCGAATGATTCATCGTGAGTCGAATTCGGTTCAAGGGCACATTTGACCATCTTAACCGGCTATACCCTTTATTCACAAAGGAAATCCGAAATAATTGAAAGAAAGATTAGCATATACATGGTATTTTTAGCGGTCCTGGCGAAATTAAGAGTTGTAATCAATAATACGAGACAGTGTATTACAGTAGAATTTCTACGGATGTATTTCTGCCCTAAGAACACTTGTCACATATGGTAATATTAAAGTAACGCTTTAAAGTTCATGAAAAAGACCCGAAATGGCGTGCATAATTTTTTCAATTCATGTAACACTGGTGTTACACTATGATACTAAGGGTTAAAGGAAGGGCGTATCCGGGGGACACCCGTTAGCAGTTTGTTTTGGTTTTGACTAATTGGATTTACTGTTGCATTCGTATAAGAAGTTACACGTAATACTTCCTGAGAAATTCGTCTAGACATACAGGTGTACGCGGCCCGTGCAAAAGAACGTTAGTAAACACTGTAGATGCTCTCGCGTTCGCGAACCGGAATCAGCTGTTTCACTAGCTGCTGTGGATTTTAGATGTTTCGTAACCAATGGGTAAACACAAATAATTCGAAGCGTGATTTAAAACAAAGCGGTTTATTAACTTTGTTGAAGCGGTTATTATAATTATACGTGGGACTTTGAGCATTGGCACATACCATTTATATAATGAATTATTATGACATTTATGGTATATGTATGGACATGAGGTACAATATATAAATCATAGAATGAAATACTTTTAATATAATGATGATCGTTAATAATATGAAGAAATATGATCGCAGTGAGCGGTTATAAGACAAAGATATTTAAACAAAATAAGCGTTAATGAAATAACACACTATGAACGCAGTAAGCGTTAACGTTAGTAATACAAAATTATATGTACGCAATAAGCGTTGATAGACAAGAATAATAATAAATACGCAATAGGCGTTGATAGTCAATAATAATATATGGTATGGAGATGCACAATAATAATAGGTAATAATAATGGCTTACGGTAGTTGCCGTAGAGCACTGTTGCGGCCGCGTAAAGCGCGCCGCGTCTCGCGTTCAAATGTGTCAACCGCTGACGAGTCAGCTGAGGGCGTTGACAGATTTATGTTTACTTTAACGTCTTTTCGACACGCTCGCCCGGCGACCGTTAGTGGCCAACGAACCCTTGTCGTGACACGCACGTACGCACGCATCTCCAAACTGTCGTTGCGCCCATTGCGCCGTTTTACTGAATTTTGCTTAGCGACCTAAGTCGCCAAACGCCCACGCGTTCGCTGTATCATAGTGTGTTGTCTACGTGTATCAGTGTTTGCGACGTCCAGTGGCTGATTTGTCCACTGGATAATAAAGAGTGCCAGTCCCACAAAGGGTCGCGTCGTTTGTTTCACCTTCCCTTCGAGTTGCCCCAACGCCGGCAATTTAACTTTCGCATCTGGCGAAAACAAGCACTGAGTTTAATATTAACACTTTATAGATATACTTTTATAAAGATAGACTTCTGTCTAAGAAGCATCTGTCGACGAAAGAAAGAGGTCCTGGCCTCTCGATCCTTCGTATTTATATGGTTTACTGGAATGGCAGGTGTGAGGGGTGTTGCGCGGTATGCACCTTGACCCATTTACGAATTATGCGTCGCAATAGGACTTCCGGGGTTTTTGTAAATGTCTATATTTAGACCAGGTTTATGAATCATGCGCGAAATATGCGTCGCAATAAGGTTTCCAAGATTTTGTTTAGCTATTAATAAGGGATTTATAAGGAAACTTTAGAATAATAACGCGGAAAATTTAGTGGGACATTACAGCGTTTATGAAAATAAGAAAGATTCAAGTTGTCAAATTTTGCCACATTGAAAATTGTTTTAAAAATGAAGACCCTCAAAGTACCTACACAATGTTAATCGATTTTTGTGAAAAATTACATTTCGAATTTGGCAAAATAATAATTTAAACACACCTTATTTTTCATATGGTCTCTAACATATTTCTTTTTAAATCTCATCTATTTTTTTACTTAATTTATCAATAACAGTACGCTGCTCTTCTTGTGGTACTAAACGGTGTTTAAATCTAGGATCTAAAAGCATGACAATTATACTTTCACATCTTATAATGTGATTGAACCGTTTCTGCAAATATAATACCTATTTCATTTAATAAAGTCTGTATCGATTTCTACACTAAGCCATTAGCGAAATAAACAGTTAAAATAATTTACCTTAAATGTATCGCGGACGTTGTTACAATATTGCAGTGATTTATTGCATTTGCCGTACTCTCGGGATGAATGACATTGAATAACGCAATATACATGGGATAGTACTGTGACAATGTCGGATACAGATCTCCACTCATTAAGTCTGTTACTTCTTTCGTGGGTGCTAGAACTGTTGTTACAGCCCTCACAAACGTCCATTCTTCAGGATTTAAATTTTCTGACATGTTTTCGTTCGATAGTGCAATATTAAGGGGAGTCTGTAGTTAAGAAAATCTATGAAACATCATGTCACGTCCCGGGTGAGGTCTTTAGGGATGTGGCATAGATGGGGTAATATTTAAGGGAACTCAGGCGGGAATACCAGATTCGTGGCACTGAGGGTAAATAGGAAAGGCAAGCGCGAATGCAAGATTCGTGACACTGAATGTTCGAAGGGAATGCAGGCGCGAATGCCAGATTCGTGGCACTGCGGAGGGTAGGATGCAGGCGCGAATGCCAGATTCGTGGCACTGCGGAGAGTAGGAAAGCAGGCGCGAATGCCAGATTCGTGGCACTGCGGTAAGTAGGAGTTTAAGCGCGAATGCTGGGTGCGTGGCACTAGACGTTAAGGACACAGGCCCGAATGCCAGATTCGTGGCACTGAACGACCAGGGAAAGTTTAAATTGTTATGATCCCTGTGGTGACACCCGTTAGAGCACTTTATTTTGGTTTCACTAATTGGATTTACCGTTGCATAGGTACAAGAAGTTATACGTAATATTTTCTGAGAAATTCGTCTAGACGTGCAGCTGCACACAGGCCATGCAAAAGTATATTAGTAAACACGGTAACTGCTCTCGCGTTCGCGAACCGGAATCAGCTGTTTTACTAGCTTGTTTGTTTGGATTTTAGATCTTCGTAACCAATGGGTAAACACAAGTAATTTGAAGCGTGATTAAAACAAAGCGGTTTATTAACTTTGCTGAAGCGTTTATAGCGTTAAAGTATAATAATGCGTGGGACTTTAAGCATTGGCACATAACATTTATATAATGAATTATGACATTTATAGTATATGTATGGATATGAGGTACAATACATAAGTCATAGAATAATATACTTTTAATAATGATCGTTAATAATATGAAGAAATATGATCGCAATAAGCGGTTATAAGACATAGATATATAAACAAAATAAGCGTTAACGAGCTAATATGAAAGTGATAAACATTAGTAATACAAAATTATATATATGCAATAAGCGTTGATAAATGAAGAAATAATATGTTTGCAATAAGCATTAATGAAATAATAATATAGTATTTACGCAATAAGCGTTGATAGACAATAATAAATGGTATGGAGATGATATGCACAATAATAATAGATAATAATAATGGCTTACAGTAGTTGCCGTAGAGCACTGAGTTTAATATCTAACACTTTTAAAGATATACTTTTATAAAGAAAGATTGCTGTCGCAGAATGATTTCTGTCCAAGAATGAGGTTCTGTCGAAGATAGTTTTCTGTCGAAGAAAGAGGTTCCCAGAAGAGAAATTTAAATAAACGTGTTCGTTCGCGGGATTGTTTCCGTAGAAGAGCGCGCGGCCTTTTGAACCCTCGTATTTATATGGTCTACAGCAGCGCTGTACAAGGAGCTGTTTTCGGCGCCTAGCGGCGAGCAACCCACCTATCTCGTTGATAAGGTTAGAATTGGTGAGGAGAACTGCAGTAGTGTATGTGCGTGAACGTAGGCTTGTAGCATCAGTAGGGGAGAGGCTTGCAGGTTGCCACTGCTTGCAGGTTGCCACCCCTGCTGTATTTCGACTTTCCAGCAGTGTCATAACCCGAACTCTGACTCAAATCGACGTTAAAAGAGTAAATGTCACTATTTATTAACCTCTGGAGCGGACAAACGCAATAACGCTGTGTTTTCTGAGCGAAGAGTAATATAGTGTTTGTCAAGAAATTGAACTATTGAAATTGTGTGTTTTCCCTGTGCTCGTAAATTGAACATTTTCATCGACAATTCAAGATAACTATTCGTACTGTGTTGTTTTTTTCATCTAATTTACATATGCCAAACAGATTTCCAAACATATCATGAATTGACAATTTTATCTCATATTTTCCAAAAATGCGTCGGAATGCAAGTTGCCACCTTTTTTGGCTTGCAGGTTGCCACCTCTCTGTTTCTCGCTTGTTTACACTCAAACGTCATATTTCGTGGTTATGTGATGTTTAATATTGTCATTGAGTTTGAAGTGAAGTGGTTTTATTATGGCAGCACGCAGGTTAAGAAAGTCTGAACGCGGCATTAAGGATTTTGAAGCGTTGCTCGACGCAATTAAAGCAATCAAAATCAGCAATAAATCAAGGAAGAGCACTGCAAAGGCATACAACATCAATATGCGAAGCTTGGGCCGATATGTGCAGAAATTCGATGCTGCAGTTCCTGATATTACGGCTATCACAGATGATGAATTGTTAGAAGTGGTTCACCAAATTGCATCCTACGCCACACCATCATCGGTTTGTTAATGATGATATATTTTAATGACTTCTACAATTCATTTTATCGATCTTTCAAGGTTTTTAATGAAAATCAAGAGAAGGCGCTGGTCGAATACGTGGGGAAATGCGCCCAACACTATTATGGCTTGAGCATCACTGAATTAAAGCAACTGGCATATCAGTTTGCTCTAAAAATTGGTGCCGAATATCCACGAAGCTGGGATGAATATAAAATGGCCGGCAAACAGTGGTATTACGGTTTCATGCTGCGGCACAAAAAGTTATCTCTGCGCACGCCCGAAAAAACCAGTCTCAACCGTTGCAAAGCCTTTTGCCGCGAAAATGTGGACCACTTTTTCCGAAATTTGGAGTCCGTTCTCGCCGTACACCCATTCACTGCCAGTTCCATCTGGAATATGGACGAAACTGGGTTTTCGACAGTGCCAACTCGGATGGGCAAAATTGTTTCCTTGAAAGGCGAGAAGCGCGTCGGCCAAATTACATCTGCCGAACGCGGCAGCATGATAACGTTGGCTTTTGCTGTTAGTGCGTCAGGCAATTCGATGCCGCCTTTTTATCTCTTCCCGAAAAAAAGGATGAATCCCCTGTTTCTGACTCACGCATCCAACGAAACTGTCGGCTTCGCAAACGAGTCGGGGTGGATGCAGCAGGATGATTTCGTGAAATTCATGGAGCATTTCATCAAGCACAGCCACTCCTCGAAAAATGCACCAACACTTCTTGTGCTTGATAACCACGGCTCGCATTTGTCAATCGAAGCGATTGACATGGCTGTTAAAAATGGCGTGACGATGCTCTCCTTCCCGCCGCATTGTAGTCATCGTTTGCAACCCCTCGATGTTTCGGTGTATGGGCCGGTGAAAGGCTCATACAATCAAGCTCACAACGCATGGATGCGTAACAACGCCGGCAAAACACTGGACATGGCCCTCATTCCCAAGCTTGTTGCAACGGCCTTGCTACGAGGTGCGACACCCGAAAACATTGTGGCCGGCTTCAGAGCTACTGGAATTTGTCCATACGATCCGGGTGTTTTCAACGACTCGCATTTCATTAGTCTTGGCGTTGATGAAGCAAATGCAGAGGCTTCCGCCGTTGAAAGGGCATTCGATAATAACGAGCAACGCTGCATTGCTGTTGATAGCGCGCCCATCAATGTAGTTGCATCTGAGCCATCAACATCTGGCATTTCTCGCGCTTCCAGCATTGCCGTTGATAGCGCGCCCATCAATGTAGCTACATCTCAGCCATCAACATCTGGCATTTCTCGCGCTTCCAGCATTGCCGTTGATAGCGCGCCCATCAATGTAGCTACATCTGAGCCATCAACATCTGGCATTTCTCGCGCTTCCAGCTTGATCTCTGTGATTTCTTCGATCGGACCCTTGAGACCAGCAACACCACAGAAAAAGTCGAATCGTGGTCCGAAGCCACAGAAAACAACGGTTTTGACTTCGCCGGAAAATGTTGCCGTTCTTACAGAACGACGAAAAAAGCGGGCAGCTGCAAAAGAGAAGAAGGAAGCCATTGCTGAAAACAAGAAGCGCAAAGTTTCACCGAAGAAAGCACCGAAACGAACCCGTGCAAATAACAAAAAAAAGGCCACTGTATAATATAATTTACTAATAAAATTTAATAGTTTGAGTTTTTTTACACTTTCAGCAATTTTTCTAGGGGGTGGCAACCTGCAAGCCAAAATTTCAAGGAGTCAATTTTAGATACTTTCGATAATTTGCAGTATAATTTTTCTTTTTCGAGAGTTTACATGATTTGTAGCTCAGGATTGTAGCTTTACCCTTCCTCTTTCCAACTTATATCATAAATCATCGATACGTTAATTTTATGACGAGTTATGATCAAAAAAGCTAAGGGGTGGCAACCTGCAAGCCTCTCCCCTAAATATGGTTGGGTTCAAATCATACCAAATGCACGTACATTACTGCAGTTCTCCTCACCGATTCTAATCTTAGCAACGAGATAGGTGGGTTGTTCGCCGCTAGGCGCCGAAAACAGCTCCTTGTGCAGCGCTGGTCTACAGGAATGTCAGGTGTGAGGAGTGTTGCGCGGTATGCACCTTGACCCATTTACGAATTATGCGTCGCAATAAGACTTCCGGGGTTTTTATAAATGTCCATAATTAAACTATGTTTATGAATCATGCATGAATAGGGAATTTGCATGATTAAAAAAAATATATATTTGAGAGCTCCTATATAAGTTTTATTGTAATTTTTTTCATAATTTTTTATTACTTATTAAGTGAGAAAAAAATAATTAAAAATTACAACATTTAAAATTACCGAAAACGATCCGGAAATACCCGAGCGTGGCCGAAGAAGCCTGTGACGTCACATGGTAGTAATTTCACACGTTTAGCATTGAAAAGTACATTTTCTTTCAAAAAATGAGTAAAAAAACTGCATATAAGTGGTGTTTTGTGCCTCAGTGTAAGAGCACAACGATAAAGACTCCTGATAAAGTGTTTTTTTATGCCGCAAGATGTAAAAGTAAGAAAAGCATGGTTTACAAGTGCTAGACGTACCGATGAACCAGAGACATCAAATTATTATTGTTGTCAGGATCATTTTGATTTGAAAAGCGACATGGATAATTACGTGAGATATTCTCTCATGGGAGCTCCAAGAAAATTGAAGAATGGTGTGATTCCTCACATATTTGATTGCCAACCAGGAAGGTTAAAAATGTCAGCGAATTTATCTCGGCCAACCTTTCTAAAATTAAACAGGAAAAGAACTGTCGCTGAAATGTTGTCTAATACAGACAGTGAAAAAGAAAATAGCTGTCAAACTACATATACGTCTGAGAAACAATCAGTCGAGGACAACACAGCTTTGAATAATCCTGAAAAATTTTGGAGCCTCATTCTTGTCTCGATTTGAATATTATGTCTTATATAGACGATATTGTAACAATAGTGGCAGGTTTAATAAATTTACAGACACCAATTATAAAAACATAAATTTTAGGTTTATGTATATTTCTTTAAAATTTGAAAAAGAACATACAAAAATATTGTGACACTTTATTTTCTAATCGACTGTAATAATATAGGAAAGATATTTTGCTTCCAAAAATTAAGAGCTCTTTCAATCATGCTATCTGTAAAATCTGTATCATAATCAAGCCATAAATATTTGAATTGCTTGTTAATTTCAAATTCTGGATCCACAACAATAAACAATCCTTTACTTTTTCCTGCAGCCAGCATTTGCAAGTTTATTTGTCCTTTGCATTTTTTACTTATATTCCCATTAGGTAAATAATTGGAAACAGTTTGGAAACAAAATTTCATTTATTTGTCATTAATTGAGCGTTTATATAGTCAGAATACACTTTAAGACTCTGTATTTACTTATATTTATTTTTTATTGTAACAATAACAATTTTGGTAAAAAACACTTTATAGGAAATTATTTATTATCTAACCTTCCGATGCTGCACAATCAAGACACTGAACATTTTGAATTTTTTCTTCTGTTTCATCAACAGTCAAGAATACTGTGTAATCTTTATTTCGCACCCGATGTTCAGGACAAATCCTTCCTTTCACAACACACATATTATCTGTTCGTTTAAGGGAGTACACTCGGTAGGAGGAAAAACATTCAGATATTGATGAAACTTTTCAATTTATGTATAAAAATGACTCAGTTAAATTTTCAAAGGCCTGGGGTACCTCAGAAGCGAGAAATTAATATTTCCGGTTTGACAAATTTTGTACAAAGTCTTATGAGAAATCGTGCGTTTCACGTCTTCACATACATATTTTGAAGCAGCTGACATTGAGTTGTCATTCAAAATTTGTGTATGCCTAGAAAATGATCTGACGAATATTTTGCGGATTTAAAAAGATTGATTAGGTACCTCTGAGCTTTGCAATGAATCATTTATTACCGAAAAGTCACGTTTATTAGAGGCTAGCAGCCATCACTCGCTACAATCTGGCAACAGCATAATTCGAAGGTTAGGCGCACTATTGCTAATAGCAGTGACTGAGTTTTGAGCGACGCACATTGAACTTGAAGAAGTTTAATGTATGGAAATAGAATATCAGGAATAATGACAGAAGAATTATTACATGTATATTCGAACGTAATTTACTCTTGATATTATGAATATAATAAATATACGCGATCAGCTGTCACGCGGTGATGTCAGTCTTCATTAAATACTGCGTAAATTTTTTGAAAAACCAAGTGATTAAAAAATATTAAGATTTATCTCTTTTGGTTACGAATAACCATTATCGATGACCAGAATTTTTTTGGTCACGAATAACCATTATCGATGACCAGAATTTTTTTTGGTTACGAATAACCATTATCGTCGACGAGAAATTATTTTGGTTACGGCGTAACCAATACATTTTGCGGGAAATTATTTTGGTTACGGCGTAACCAATATATTTTGCGGGAATTTTTTTTGGTTACGGTATGACCAATATATATTACGGGAATTTTTTTTCGGTTACGGTATAACTATTGAACTATAGAATATCTGGAATACGAACTGTGGGTATTAGGAGCCGTGGCGCGCTGTTGAAAAGAGATAGTTGCACAGCTGTTTCACTCTTACACACACGTCTATACCCGCCTATACTCAAATTTACTACAAGATAGCAGTACATTTACAACAGGATCGTGTATAATACAGGATAGACACCCATTCAATGCCACTGTCTCTCTTGGCCTGGCCAGTCCGGCGTTTTCCGTACCGTATTTGCATCCCAGATATTTTACAGTTCAATGAGTATAACCAAAATCGGTTGCTGAAATTCTGTTTTTGGTTACCAATAACCAATACCGATTGCGGGAATTCTGCTTTGGTTACCAGTAACCAATATCGATGGCGGGAGTTTTATTTTGGTCACTCTAGACCATCATCAATTTTTATTAATATTATTACGAATAATTTGTATTTATGAACGATACACAATGAATTATAGAATTTATATGTTTTAATGAATAAAAGCACATATGTAATAATTATATATTTTATTAACAACTTAGGGCATAAAATTGGCGTTCAATTTTATAAATAATAATTTGTGTAAATTTTCTTCTGACAAATTACACCGCCGATCGTCTAGCATCACTTTCAAAGCCGAGAAGGCTCTTTCAACGCTGACTTCAGTAGCCGGAACAGCATGGCAAATTGTTGCCAGTTTATCTAGAGACGCGGTAGCGTCTCGACGCCAAGTACAGGAAAGACACCCAGTATATGTCGACTGTCGCTACCGCTATCATTTACTCGTCGCGGAGCCATTCCAACCTAACTCTGATATTTATACATTAATATCTCATCACGCCTGCAATATTTTCTAAATTTAAAGGCATTTTTCTTATGTAAACCGCATATCAGCTTTCGAATAAGACCAATTCCAATAAAATCGGTCCACGCATGACAGAGATATCATAATATCGTCTCATGGATCTGTCAGAAACGGTAAGATTTTCTTCTGATTCTCCTTCAGTCAAATTTTCGTCAACATAATACGTATACGCGTTACACGCACACCTTCAGCCAAAAGAAACTAGTGTATGTATGATCGGCGTCCGCCATGTTTATAACCTACCAAATGTCAAACCGTCATAACCTGCCAAGTGTCATCAAATAATGTAAGTGGTCCAAATTTGAAATGTCAGGAGCTTTAACACTAAATAGGAGACTGAATTATTGTCTCAATTAACAAGGTAAGTCGCCAAAATTTTTTTAATAGATTTCTTATGTAGAGTCGCAGACTTGGAAGTTGTCCGGAGAAGGTTCGACAAAGAAGTATCTTCTTTCGCATAAGTTTCTGGAAATTTGTACCATGCATGTACAAAATAATATATTGTAGTAAAAAATTGCATTGCATTTAAATTGTCAGATACTTGTATTTTTGTATATACCAGCAATTTAGAGTTTTTATGTAAAGCTTATTAATATTATATTATAGAAATGAAAGGGACGCACAGGACTTCGATAAAAATGAAGGGGACGCACAGGCTTCGATAGTAGAATTGAAGGGGACGCACAGGCTTGGATGGATAGAAATGAAGAGAATGCACAGGCTTGGTGGTTGTCCGGAGAAGATTAGACGGAGAAGATTAGATAGATAGACAGAGCATCTTGTTTCGCACAAGTTTCTGGAAATTTGTCAAATAAGGTAAATCTACAAAATTTGTCAAACGACGTAGCATTAAGAATTAAAATTAAGAATATTATGGCGTACCGCTTGCAATGTAGAGTCAGTCACATTAGTCAAGAAAGTACGCTAAAAACACATCTCCCTTGATTTGTGAAACACATTCGTAATACTTTAATATAATAATATAATAAAATCCACAGTAGTTGCCACGCTATTCATTAGTTCATTAATTTTTTCGATTCTCGTTATTTCAATTCACCAATAAACATTCTAAATTAATTTTATTCCAACACCAATGAATTGTGCGTTAAAAATATTGGTTCTCTACGTTCATTTTCGCTGAATTATTACCATTAGGATTTAATTTAAATTTCCTGCAATAAGTTCTACGTTAAGTTGTAGTATATAACTAAAATGTGGCTTTATATTATTATATTATATATTTACAGATAATAGAAGCAGAAGGTGATGCACTGTGATCTACGCCAGACTATGTACGCACAAATTTGCAGGTAGGGTTTTGCATACGTAATTATTCATTCAATGATCTTGAGCATGTGTGATAAATTATAAATAATAATTAATAAATGTGTCCTATTTTTCAGTTAACGATGCAGACGAAGATAATTATTTCAACATTACTGAAAATGAAATAAATGTAAATAAAAAGAGTAAATGAAATCCCCATAAAAAAACTTTAAAAAAGTAAAAAAAGTTGCGCCAAGTACATGAATTATCTTTGTAAAAAGAAGTTAGATCCCCATAAAAAACTTTCAAAAAGTAAAAAAATTACGCCAAGTACATGAATTATCTTTGTAAAAATAAGTGAGATCCCCATAAAAAAACTTTCAAAAAGTAAAAAAATTACGCCAAGTACATGAATTATCTTTGTAAAAATAAGTGAGATGCCCATAAAAAAACTTTCAAAAAGTAAAAAAATCACAAAAAAAAGATAATAATATAAATCACAAAAAAATACAAGAAAATATGAATTATCTTTGTGAAAAGAAGTGAGATCCCCATAAAAAACTTTCAAAAAGTAAAAAATCACAAAAAATAAAAGATAATAATATAAATCACAAAAAAATAGAAGAAAATATACAATATAAAAAAAGATGTGAAATCAAAATGAGCTGCAAGTACATAAAGGTGCTTTCCAACTGCCCTTAAGATGACACAACTACATAGACACAGCTAAAATGCTGTGTGCATACATTCCATTACTCATATCGCGGACATTTTAATTAACCAATCAAAAAGAATCCCAATTAAAAACATTGTCGTAAATTAATTAATAGCTTTACAAAATTAATATACAAAATTGCGCCAATTATAACAATGGCTATTTATAAAAAGAAAAATGTATTAAATAATATTAAGCAGATATATTTTTATAGAAATAAATATTTCAATACCAATAAATATTTTATTCAAAATACTTGGCGCTGCGATACCGAAAAAATGTTAATTGTCTTATTAATAGTAAATTAAAAATTTACAATAACTCTCTTACAATCTAAAATACATAAACATATACATATTAGAAACGCAGTCAGATTTATTCTACATATATTTAATTCTAATATCACACGTAGCATATGCACACGCACACATACACACATTCACGAATGCCCGCACAAGAAAGAAAGAAAAAGATTAAAGCAATTTATACATATGTATTCAGTTTAGCAACACCAATGCGGTGAGCAGCGTCAAGTATTTTGAATAAAATATTTATTGGTATTGAAATATTTATTTCTATAAAAATATATCTGCTTAATATTATTTAATACATTTTTCTTTTTATAAATAGCCATTGTTATAATTGGCGCAATTTTGTATATTAATTTTGTAAAGCTATTAATTAATTTACGACAATGTTTTTAATTGGGATTCTTTTTGATTGGTTAATTAAAATGTCCGCGATATGAGTAATGGAATGTATGCACACAGCATTTTAGCTGTGTCTATGTAGTTGTGTCATCTTAAGGGCAGTTGGAAAGCACCTTTATGTACTTGCAGCTCATTTTGATTTCACATCTTTTTTTATATTGTATATTTTCTTCTATTTTTTTGTGATTTATATTATTATCTTTTATTTTTTGTGATTTTTTACTTTTTGAAAGTTTTTTATGGGGATCTCACTTCTTTTCACAAAGATAATTCATATTTTCTTGTATTTTTTTGTGATTTATATTATTATCTTTTTTTTGTGATTTTTTTACTTTTTGAAAGTTTTTTTATGGGCATCTCACTTATTTTTTCAAAGATAATTCATGTACTTGGCGTAATTTTTTTACTTTTTGAAAGTTTTTTTATGGGTATATATACGGCAATGTATATTTTTTATTCTGCCAATATGCCATGATGTTTACATCTATATGAACACTCTCATATCGTATCTATATGAACACTCTCATATCGTATCTATATGAACACTCTCATATCGTGATTTCTCGTCAATTTCGGATATAATTGTGTTCGTCTATTTTGGAAGTATCAGTGAATACTTTGTAATAAAAGTACAGTTTATTAGATGTACAATAATAATATGTATGCGTTACTTCGAAAAATATTGACGAAATCTTTGAGTTTTAGCTTTTAAAGTTAGTATACAACGCTAAGTATAAGCCAGAATAGGCGATTTGGGGTCTTAATTGCACTGTTCAACACGAATTTGAATCTGCAATATGCACTCCGAGATCCTAGTACAGTTTTCCGCCCCAAACACGAATCCGTAAATAAAAGTGTTCTATCACCCTCAGTTTTTGGAAAACATGCATTTTTGTAAAAAGCGCACGATTTTGGGCAAGAATGAGGTATTACGTGAAAACCAAGAATGCTAGAAAGTTCAATTTACTCTCAAAAGACAGAGGAGAGTTTCCCGAATATATCGGTGTATACAATTATCAAATTTGATGGTTTTATACGGTTGTAATCGACCGTCAAAGTTTAAAAAAGTGCCGATGTGCATAATTTCTACGCAATACTTTTGCATTTTTACGAAAAGTTGTTTATTTAGCACGAATTCGCTCAAAAGTATCGGATTCTGTAGACATTTCTGATGAAGAAACCATTCACGAAAAATGTCGGAACGGTTTTAAATTCGGATTGTTTGAGAAAATACCCAGCAGGAACGCGTGCACGGTGTTTTTCCGCTTGGCGGCAGTGGCGACCGTTGCTCGTCTGACGTGTCTCGCCAGGGCCGTGGCTTCGCGCAATCGACACGGTGCCCCGTAGAACGGTCCTTAGCTATAGGAGTTGTTCGGAACGGTTCCTGAACTTTTATATGTTGTTCGGAACGGTTCCTGAACTTTTATATGTTTAAGTAGGCTAAGCTGTATATATGTTCTATCCTAGTTGTAAGCCTTGTACATATGTATATAGTTTGGTCTGAGCGGGCCAAAGGTGGGACTGGTTGCCTGCTCTCGTCGATTCCGTGATTCGGGTGGACCGAGTAGCTCGGGTCGCGGGATCGGCGAGGGGGGCGGCCGAACCCGGCCGGTGGCTCGCGAATTCCGCCGAGGATTTTCGACTTCGCGTTAATGCGTGTTAGTCTCGCTTCCTGCTTATCAGGTGTTGTCGCTGGACTAAGTAACACATACGTTCATTTCGTTTTGCTTTGGTTTTCTGCTTTGGCCTTGTGAGACCACGTGCGTAACCACTGAGTTTGTGAGACCACTCTGAATCATTAAAGTAAAGCTCGATCCAAACAGTGTGACGGTATTTTCTCTCCTTAATAGCTCCGAAAGAAAATCACTGAAAGAGTTTCAGGAATTTTTCGTGCTCATTTCTGGTCCTTCGAGCCGGATTTGTTGTTTGGATTGGGTTGGATTCGGTGGTAACGTGTTCGCGAAGGAGCTCATCTCGTGCGAGAACGTTCGGCGAGCGTGATTTTCGTCACCGGAAGTGTAAGAATCCCGTTGTGTTGTGCGCGAGTCTAACCGGTTGACCAGTTCGTGTGCGATCGGGAATCTTGGAGTGCGTATCGTCGCTTCGACGATGGGCATTGGAGGTCGCGAGCAGGTGTTCGTAGTTATTCGAAAAGTTCGGTGCGAGTTGGTCGCGTTCGTTTGAAATCGTTCTTCACCGTGATCTTCGTTAACGGAAGTGTGCGAGACTCGTCACGTTGTACCCAACTCTAAACCGGTGTGTACCGGTGATCGCGGTCGACCAAGGACGTTCGATGTAAAGGTATTCGTGTTGACTTTAAGAACGTTGTGTGTGACGCTGTTAGTTCCGGTTTTGAAGTGCGACCAGCTCGCGGTGGTTCGTGAACGGTCGCGAAGAGGATAAAGCCATATCGAAGAAAATGGCGGAGTCGGGCACCACCTCTCCTGAAGAGACTTCCACATCGAAGAAAGTGGGAGCAGTGGACGCCATTATTCGTGAACAGTTGGATACCGCGGGCCGCATTGATCGGTTCTTGACGAATATTCGGAAGATGGGCAAGGGCAACATCACCGCATCGGTGCTGGAGGTCCGAAAGGAGAGATTGAAGGCCCTTTGGACTGCATTCGAGATCGGTCATCGTCGCTTGATACAACGACCCGATGCCGACAATTGTGATTATATTCGACAGGATCAGTATGCCGTTGTGGAGGAAACGTTCCTTCAAAACATGGTTGTTTTGAAGGATTGGCAGCTCGAGCGATGTCCGTCTGCCAAAGAGTCCTTCACGGAGAAAGGTAAAGTGTCGGCCAAAGTCGACTCGGACGAAGACTCTACACTTCCTCGTATTCCGTTGCCGACATTTTCGGGCGACATTCTGTCGTGGGAGAGCTTCCGCGACCGCTTCCGATCGTTGATTCACGAGTCGAAGCGGCTTTCCAAGGTCCGGAAACTTGAATATCTGATGTCCAGTCTGACGGGTGAAGCCGCTAAAAAGTTGGAACGGACTCCCATCACGGAGGCTGGCTACGACGGAGCTTGGAGTAATCTCATGAAACGTTATGAGAATAAGCACATTCTTACCACTGGGCACATGCGTCGCCTGCTGGACGCCGAACCGGTAGTCAAGGGACGTTCTTCGGATATCAAGCGTCTACTCGACGATTTCGCTCAGGCGAGAGAGTCGCTGTCGGCTTTAGGTAAACCAGTGGCACAATGGGACGACTGGTTTGTGTTTCTGTTCTCCGAAAAACTGGATCCAGATTCACGATTGGCTTGGGAAGTCACCTTTACTGACCGCTCCACCTGTCCCAGCTACGCTGCAATCGAAACCTTTTTCGAGACGCGTGTCCACGCCTTATATGCTTCTCAGAAGTTGGAAACGGGAGCGCCCTCCAAACAGCGGGAAAAGACTGGGGGATCGAAATCATCGTCTACACGGACGAGTACAGCGTTGCCGGTTAAGGCGACTACGCCTTCAAAAGGGCGAAAGTCGACGCGTCAGTGCCCTTTGTGTCATGGACCACACCACTTAAATTACTGCCCGCAGTTTAAGGCAATGACTGCGCGGGACCGTAAGGCACATGCGATGAAGGTAGGAGTCTGTCTTTCGTGTTTGAAGGCTGGGCACTTCGTGGCGGACTGCCCTTCGAACTTCCGCTGTCTGCTGTGTAGTAAGGAGCACCATACTCTCTTGCACGAGGCGTTCGTGCCTGGTGAAAATGAGGAGTCAGGCAGCATCCCTCCTCCAGGGATTAACACGACCTCGGCCTTGGTGAACTCCATTTCTGCCAAACGCCTGGTTCTGTTGGCGACGGCTCGAGTGCGGCTGGTAGCCCACAATGGCCATTCAATATCGGTGCGAGCGCTCCTGGATCAAGGTGCCGACGTGTCCTTCGTTAGTGAATGGGTGACGCAGACTCTTCGCTTGAAGCGAAGACCCACGTATGTCGCGCTCTCTGGATTCCAAGGTAGGAGTGTTGGAGTCGCCAGGCATGAGATCGAGACGATCTTGACCTCGGATTCCGATCCTTTCTTCAGTCTTCCTATCAACGCGCTGGTGACCCGGGAGGTGATACCCCCGACGCCCTCGCGGCGGGTATCGGAATTTGAATGGGACCACCTTAGGGGACTTCAACTTGCGGACGAGGATTGCTTCTCTCCAACCAAAGTCGACATCTTGCTGGGTGCAGATGTCTGCTACGCTCTGATGGGAGAGACTCGTCAGGGACCCCGAGGAACTCCCTCAGCCACACATACGCCGTTTGGCTGGGTCGTCTTCGGCCCAGTATCCGCTGAGGATGAACATGTGACGCCAATGTCGCGAAAGGTGCTTCACACGCGAGTGCAGGATACGCTCGAGTTTGACCTTCGTCGGTTCTGGGAGCTGGAGGAATTCCCGGGCACTGCCCCAGAGGATTCCGAAGACACTTGGTGCGAGTCCATGTTCCTGTCCACCCACGAACGGGACAGGACCGGAAGGTACATGGTTCGCCTTCCCTTCCGTCAGACCACCGCTTGCCTTCTGGGAGCCTCCAGGCCGGCGGCTCTGCGCACGTTGCTGAGCAACGAAAGGCGTCAACAGAAGGATGAACGTCTTCGTGGCAAGTATGCTGACTTCCTTCACGAATATTTGCAGCTTGGACACATGGCACCTGCATCTGGTGAGTTGAGTCCAACGTCTCCGCATTATTACCTTCCTCACCATGGGGTGTGGAAAGGTGAGGGTGCCGGCAGCAAGATTCGTGTCGTATTTAACGCGTCCTGTGCGACGTCTTCGGGGAAGTCTCTGAACGACCTCCTGATGTCTGGACCAAAACTGCAGTCAACGCTGTGGAGCGTTCTGACGAAGTGGCGCTTATTCCAGTTCGCCTTTTCTTCGGACATCGTAAAAATGTTCAGACAAATTCTAGTTCACCCGGATGACCGGGACTGGCAACGAATTCTGTGGCGCTCGACCCCAGAAAGTCCTTTGGAGACGTATCGGTTGGTCACCGTGACGTACGGAACGGCCCCGGCGCCGTATCTAGCTTTGCGCGTGTTGCGACAACTCGCGGTAGACGAGGGCGAGCGGTTTCCCCTCGGCGCTCAGGTTCTGTTGCAGCATTCATATGTGGATGATCTCCTGGCAGGAGGCTGCGATCTAGATCGCGCGCGAGAGGTTCAAAGGCAGGTCATTGAGATATTGAAGGCTGGAGGTTTCCAGCTGAGCAAATGGGCCACCAACCATTCGTTATTGAACCCATCGGAGACGGAAAAGACGAAGCTGTTCCAGGAACCTGAAATACACGGAGCCTTGGGCCTGATCTGGACCCCTACGTCGGACACTCTGTCAATCCGACCACCGGCTCTGCAACCATTTCCTGATGATCATTGCTGGACGAAGAGAAAGGTGCTTTCAGAGCTGGCACGCCTCTTTGATCCCATGGGTTGGGCTGCACCGGTTCTGATCAGGGGAAAGATTCTGATGCAGGATCTTTGGCTGGCCGGTGTGGGCTGGGACGGCCAGCTCCCCTCAAGTCTGTCTCTCTTATGGAATTCTTTTCGAGCCAGTCTCACTAGCCTGGGCGACGTTCGCCTTCCCAGGTGGACTTCCTACCATCCAGTGGAGACGCTGGTGGAGTTTCACGGATTTTGTGATGCGTCGGAGCGTGCCTACTGTGCTGCAGTCTATCTTCGCGTACACAATAAGAAGCAAGGTATTACGTGCTCTAATCTCCTAGTCGCCAGGACAAAGGTGGCACCCGTCAAGGTAGTAAGTGTACCACGTTTGGAACTATGCGGGGCTCTGCTTCTTGCCCGGTTGTTAAGGCAGACCCAGTTGGAGCTGAGTCTCTCTGGGGCGACTCTCGTAGTGTGGACGGACTCCTCCGTCGTAATCGCTTGGACGCGATCACATGCAACTCGCTGGAAATCATTCGTGGCACACCGAGTGGCAGAGATTCAGCGACTTCTACCGGAGGCTCACTGGCGGCACGTTCGGTCAGGGGACAACCCCGCGGATTTGGCTACGCGAGGTTTGGAGCTGCAGGACCTACAGAATTCAGATCTTTGGTGGCAAGGACCTCCGTGGTTGACCAGGAATCCTTCGGAATGGCCGGAGTCCACAGTGGACCTGAACGGGGCGGAGATGTCCGAGCAGAAGAGCTCGGTAGTTGTACACACCGTGCAGGAAGCACTCCAGAACGAACTCCTTTTACGATACTCCTCGTTTACGCGTCTGTTACGTGTTACTGCTCTGCTCCGCCGCTTTGGGTTTAACTTGCGCTCAGCTGATCGACGACGATCAGGACCACTTTCCTCTGTCGAGTTGTCTGATGCTCGAATGTTGCTCTGCCACCTCAGCCAGCTGGACACCTTCTCCGACGAGTTAAATGAACTACGCAGGGGAAGGTCCGTCAAGTTGTCCTCCTCTTTGTCTCCTCTAAACCCATTTCTGGATCAGTTTGGGCTGCTCCGTGTTGGAGGCCGACTGGGTCGAGCTGAGCTATCGGCCGACCTTAAGCATCCAGTGATCATCAGTCGGCATTCTGCCCTGGCTGCATTGCTAGTGGGACACGCCCATCTAGCGACTTTGCATGGGGGTTTTAACCTTACTCGCTCTTTTTTAGGACAAGGTTATTGGATTCCCCAGAATCGGAATTTGATAAAACGGATCACTCGCAGCTGCCTCCGGTGTCTGAGATTCCGAGGCACTACTGGTCAGCAACAACTGGGTGAACTTCCTGCCGCTAGGTTGGAACCTTCCAAACCCTTTCTGAGGAGCGGGGTGGATTATGCCGGACCCATCATGGTGCGGACCACCAAAGGACGAGGCCACAAGGCCTACAAGGGTTACCTCGCGGTCTTTGTGTGCTTGTGCACCAAGGCCGTACATCTTGAAGTCGTGTCCGATCTGACTTCGACCTCTTTTATCGCGTCTTTTCGCAGATTTGTCGCACGACGCGGACATTGTGCGGAGCTTCTCAGCGATAACGCTACCACATTTAGAGGAGCCGATAAGGAGCTGAGGAGTCTTTTTCGGGGAGCCTCGGATTTCTTCAAGGAGGTCTCGGGGATCATTGCTTCGGACGGGACACATTGGTCCTTCATTCCGCCGTACTCACCTCATTTCGGAGGAATATGGGAAGCTGCGGTGAAGTCCGCGAAGTACCACTTGCGACGTGTCATCGGGGAACACACTCTGACTTACGAAGAACTTTCAACACTTACGTGTCAGATCGAGGCTTGCCTCAATTCCAGGCCCCTCACATCCTTATCCGACGACCCGTCTGATTTCACTCCTTTGACTCCGGGGCATTTCCTCGTAGGAGCGCCCTTGGTGTCAATTCCTGAACCGTGTTCCGCCACTGTGCCAGTACATGGACTTACACGATGGAAATTAGTGTCTAATCTACGGGATCATTTTTGGTACAGATGGACGAAAGAATACTTGCATCAACTGCAACAGCTCCCGAAGTGGCGTAGGCGCAAGGCCAACTGGAAGGTCGGGATGCTTGTACTGGTTAAGGACGATCTGCTTCCCCCGACTAAATGGCCGCTAGCCAGAATTCTGGAGGTTCACCCAGGCAACGATGGTCTGGTGCGCGTAGTCACCATCCGTACCGCTACCAAGACAGCGATTCGCTCCATCGGAACTTTGTGTCCGTTACCCGACGGGCCATCAGCTGATTCGTCTACGGATGTCAACGACCTCCCGCCTCCCTGAGGACCCATGTCCACGGTCCGATACGCGGCCATCACGGCGGGCGGCAGGGTTCCCGATTGAGCCAAGGCCCTTGCCGGGGATTTGGCCTTCTGTTTCGTCGTCGTGCTCTCGGACGAGGCGGGCGGCATGTTCGGAACGGTTCCTGAACTTTTATATGTTGTTCGGAACGGTTCCTGAACTTTTATATGTTTAAGTAGGCTAAGCTGTATATATGTTCTATCCTAGTTGTAATTTGTTTTGAATTTTTTTTGGCCTTCGACTACTTTCGAAGTATCAATGAATATTGTTTAATAAAAATACAATTTCTTACATGTATAATAGTAACATTTGTACATTACTTCCAAAAATATAGACGAATATACAATATTTTTATATTTATTAAAATTGTATTATTCACTAATTTCTTATAATTATGTAAGTATTTATATACAACAAAATATTATTACAATTTAACTTAGATATAGGTATAAATATAATTAAAATAATGCATAGGTGTTAGTATTTCTCTTTTATCAAGCTAAATATCTTTGTATCGGGGTAGAATTGTCGATATTCTTCCAAAACTTGTAAAATGTATTGTTTGTTGTCTTCATTTGTTGTTAATATGTCATTGTAGTCTGACATCAGTTTTACGCCTCGCTCCGCAGTGTCATTCACAATTTTCAAATTCCGTACAATTTCTAAACCCGCTTTATAATCTTTGTCGTTTTTCCAGGTTTCCGGATCTAGTTGCAAAAAATTTGTCGATATATTAGATCTTGTAAAAAAATTTTTGCTTTCTCCTGAAATAAATTTTATCACGCTGGCATTAACATAATTTTTTATGTCAATATTTTTTATAACAATTTTTTTAAAGAAATTTTTGTATCGATTTCATCTAACTTTGTAACCATACGCCTTTTTACATCCAAAGATAAATCTGCACCAAAAAAAGATAGAGCTGCACATTCTGGCGTCAAATACCATAAATGGCCACTAAATTTACGTAATCCAATTTGGCTTATCTTTTTGTCAACTGCTTCGTATGCATAAAGCTGTTGCACAAATCTTAAGTCCTGATGCGGAGCTTTTTCAGGAATTGGAGCACTAAACCATGCTTCAATGTATAAACTAGTTAAACATATACATATATCCTTAATTCCTACCATTTCTTCGGAACTTAATGCAAATTCTTCGCGGAATAAATATATCTTTAATATATATATGGCTTTAGCCATCCATCTGGCATGGTGGAAAGCTCCAGGAACATGAAAACGATTTCCTTTGGCACAAGTTCCACCAAGAAAAATAATCATTAATTCGAGGAATTCCACATAATCACCTCTTGGTTGCTTTTGCTGTATAGTATTGAAGCAGAAGTTCAATTTTAATTCTATGTCTTGGAGCTTTCCACTAATATAATCATATTCTATACCTGACCGAAAATTTGATTGTTTAATGGTCGGCCAAGCTTTTTGAAATTTCTTAAATAACGGTATTTCAGGAGCTGAAGATTTCGATATTTTTTCTTCGAATACACATTTTAAAACTAATTCGTACATATGGTGACGACACAGAAAGTACAATAAATCCCGCCCGACCATTTGCTCTAAAATAACGCAAGCACCTTTTAATCGTTCCATATTTGTAGCAGTTGTATCGCAGCAAATCGCTTGTTCTTTACCAGTAGATTCTACTATCGCAGGAACCCCCAAGAGTTTTTCTTTTTGTTGATATGTAATAACTATAGGCAATCTCTCTACCCGTCCTTTGCCAGATAAGCATGGTAGCATTTTCCCATCCCAATGAACGGTTATAATTTCACGGTGCGTTCTGCGCGAAGATGATGGCGGATACGCCGAATTGAAGATCGGTTAATGATCAAATCGGTTAATCTATGTCCTAATGATTCGGCAGTAACAATGATGATGCGAACTGCATTGCAATCACTCACTTTGCAGTTGTCCAATGTTGCGATGTTAGCAAAAGTTTGGAGCAACGCACGTGGCAGGATGGGACACTCGCGAACTGGTTTAAACTTAGCTTAAAGACTTTAATGGTAACGGCTATGTTAAATTTACAATATTTACAGTTTGTACAATAAAGATCCGTTATGCACGTTATAAGGTTTAATTTACAGCTCTAAGACACTTAACAGCACTAATTCCTACGCTGTAGGCAATTTCTATTTAAGCGGCGATAAAGCACGTGGATTCGGCGCGAATCCAGTAAAAGCGAAGCAATTCAAGCGAACATTAGCAAGCGGAAGCGATTTCAAAGCGTGTTACCTGGTGGACGGCTCGTCGACAATCTCGGGCGATTTCCTCGAATCCGCTTGCTCTCCCCCTTCCATCGATCGCCGATCCATCACGCGTGAGTGATCTAGATCTCGGGAGATGGCGCGATAAGTGCGATTTCTCGAACATGCGACGAGTTTCATATTAATAACATCCTGTTTCCCCCTTTGCTTCTTTGGGTTACTTGGACCCGGTTCATTAAGAAAATCAGGCTCCTCTGTAATAGAACCTGTGAATGCAGAAGATTCTGGTTCATCACTAAATGAAGTTGATTCAAGTTGTGCTAATTCTGCAATACAAGAAAAAAAAGTTACCTCAAGTCTAGAATTACGTTAAAACAAATTAAAAATTAGAAATACATATATGTATATCAAATTTAAATATATATACCTTCTACTTCCGCCATCACTTCAAATCGTTGTTTGCGTATCTCATCTTCTTCTTGTCGAATTGTTTTCCGCTGTTCCTTTTCTGTTAAATTTCTATCTACTCCAATCATTGATCCTGGTCTCCCCTTTTGTCTTTGATTTAATAGAAAATGTTTGTCACTTTCTATATGCATCATTGTTAATGCATCACTATGTGCGATATCAAAAAGATCGTCTAGTGAGTCAAGAAATTCCTTTTCTTTGCTTTCTTGTAGTTCACTTCGGCGCTTTTCGGACCGTTGCAATAGTCGCACACTTTCATACAACGCTATTAGTTTTGTAATACTATTGTACGATTGTTTTACAGGGATACGTGCTTTCTCCCAAAATACTTCCACTTCTTTTATTACCATCGCAGCACTTGGTCGAATATCTAATTTTACTTTTCGCACATTGTAATACAATACACGTAAAACTTGTCCATTACTAGGAAGTTTTGAGCTAACAATTTGACTTTCGTCATTTCCCAGCAAATATATTTTATTAGAACTTCTGGTGTCCATTTTTCTAAATTCACGTTCCGTTTAGCACTCCTTTATATCAACGCGAACTGGCGATGCGCGCTGTTTTAATAAAGTCCAAGAACCGGATAATATACTTGTAAATATTAACGACTGAGAACTCGCGTCACTTTTGGAGGGCAATTTATACAGCCCTCGCACAGGTACGCGTTCCTCAAGCGACGCCAGAAACGCGCCGGAAAAATTGGCGCCAAAATGCGATACTATCCACTTCCGCACGCCGAAAAATACCTGCCAGTCAGGTAACGCGGCGATAGCCTGACTCTCTCCGGCCCACGGCGAAAAACCGGAGAGTAGGAGAGACCGAGGCTAGTTGTCTCAAGGGGTAGGTTGACTAATTGTTAATAACCTTGCACCGACATATGCTTTACTGCGAAAAGATTCACTGTAGAAAGAAGTTACTTCTACTATGCCATTCATTTATGTCCGACCCCGCGATCGCACGTTTTTTAACAGTTATAAGCGTTTGTAAAAAAATTGATTATGTAAATAAATATTTTTTCTTAAAGATTTTATTTTCTCACGCTCTATATAGTTACAATACAATAAATGTTAAGGGACTATTTTAAAGTTTGTTTATTAGACGATCTATTGAGATAGTATTTTTGTTTATACACAAATAAATGAAGATTATATAGATTATTGAAGTTAAAATGATCGGTCGGGGCTGGTTGACTACTAACGTTAATAAGGTTTAAACTGTTATTTTGTTATTTATAAAGTGATTTTTATTTTTTGTTTAAATTTCGCGATGTTATAAATATATTATAATTAATGTTTAAGTTGAAAAAATTTTCAGCTTATTATTAAAATATGAAAGAAAGAAATTAATATTTTATAATGAAACAACTCTTGTGACATTGTGTTATTTTATTACGACTGAGATAAGTTACTAATAACATTTTCTTAACTGATGACCAGCACGGAAGGTGTTAGAAAAACATTAAAATACCTTAATTGTTGTCACATTGAGTCAACATTAATAATTTAATCAGATAGGCAAATGTATGCTCTATCAAATATACTAACCGGTTTAATGATATTTCGTCCACATAATTCATTAAAAATCAAAAATTGAAAAACTGGCCTACCAGCTCTGATCTCCCCTACCCACCTACGCTAAACGGTACAATTATCTCTTACTTGGGAAGGCGAGCTAGTGACGAAGCCGCTAACGTTACAATAAAAGGTCCTTCGCAGGGAAAAACCAGTGAGGGTGACTAAATGGATGACTGGGTTTTATACCTCAGGTAGCTGGCTTACGTACTGCCGTAACTCAGACGCTGTTTTATATGCTAAGACTAATTCAAAGATTTTGAGTTTATTGTTGGAAGTAATATACAAATGTTACTATTATACATGTAAGAAATTATACTTTTATTAAACAATATTCATTGATACTTCGAAAGTAGCCGAAGACCCAAAAAAATTCATAACAAATTATGACTCTTATAGCTAAGGAGCATTCTACGGGGCACCGCGTCGATTGCGCGTAGCCACGGCCCTGGCGAGACGCGGCAGGCTAGCCATGGCCGCCAGGCGGCAAAACACCGTGCACGCGTTCCCGATGGATATTTTCTCGAACAGTCCGAGTTATAAACCGTTCTGACATTTTTCGTGAATGGTTTCTTCATCAGAAATGTCTACAGAATTCGATACAATGTAGCGAATTTGTGCTAGATAAACAACTTTTCGTAAAAATGCAGAAATATTGGGATATCACGATATTTTCAAAACTTCAACTCAAATGCGACACGGGTTCCCGTTGTCCAATCACTTTGAAACTTTACACATATCATTTTCTCACCAAACCTCATATTTTAGGCGGGTAAGGCCAAAAAAAACTCAAAAAAAAATTCGACACCTATAGCTAAGGACCACCCTAAGTTACAGTCTATGATACTTAACATATAATGATACTTAACATATCACTTCCTTCTATCATACGACGCTTTTATGAACTCTTGTTGATCATTTTGGTTAATTAATTGTTTATTAATTTTTGTAGGAAACCAACGAGGACGCCCTTCTCGGTGGTAAGTGTTACCCCATAAAAAAAACACAAAAAATAGAAGATAATAATAATTACAAAATAAAAAACAGATGGGAAATCAAATTTATTTTTCCAGACACGTATGATGCTGCCATTTTGCGGGCAGTTAACAAGCTTGCAGATGCCGAGGCACCGCCACCACCACCACCACCACCACCACCACCACCACCACCAATGCCAGGAGCCCTGTCAGCTTGGCCGCCACTGCCAGGTATATCTACGGCGCCTCCGCCGCAGCTGCCACCAGCCGTATTTACGGCGCGTTGAATTAATTAATTTTATCGTTGTCAATACATTTCTATGCTGATGTACCATCACGTATCTTGCATGAGTGTGAACCGCTTTGTGGATGAAGTCCGTTATGAAATAGGGCACTTAGTAATTTATAACAAATTATGAAAAAAGTAATGAAATCCCCCCCCCCCCCAAAAAAAAAACATGACTCATGTGTGAAAGAAGCTAATTCCCTTTAATTCACAAAAAAGGTTCACATGCAAAGATTGTGAAATCCTCTTTGCTAATTCCAATTGTATTCTCGTTCTCCGCTCGGACACTGATTCCTCTGTCACTTTTTATACTTGATATTCCTTTATGGCCACAAATCAATTCAGTGCTCAGATTTTCAGCTTCGGTTTTAAGGAATTAGCGTGGCAAGGCCTGTAGTTGATACAAAAACTTTTATAAGAGCGACATCTTCTGTTAAAAATGTCGTATGAAAATCGTTTCACGATGGAAAATAATAAAAACTTGGTAGAGACTAATTTAAACGAATCAAAGTCGGTAATAGATTAATTAATTGCACATTCGGCAACCTGCACTAGTGCGCACTGAATGCGAACTTTTTCGCTTCCAATTTGCGAAAATTCGCAACCAGTGCGTACCATTGAGACTGTCCGAATACGCTGTAAGAGAGATGCGGAGAATATCGAAACATTTTGTTATAAGTCGACTTCATAGTTTTTTTCTTATACAACGCCCGCTAATTCCTTAAAACCGAAGCTGAAAATCTGAGCACTGAATTGATTTGTGGCCATAAAGGAATATCAAGTATAAAAAGTGACAGAGGAATCAGTGTTCGAGCGGAGAACGAGAATACAATTGGAATTAGCAAAGAGGATTTTACAATCTTTGCATGTGAACCTTTTTTGTGAATTAAAGGGAATTAGCTTCTTTCACACAAGAGTCATGTTTTTTTTGGGGGGGTAATAAAAGTTCTATGAAATCAAGTTATATTAGAACGTTTATTAAAAAACTTTCATAAGATAAAGAAACGTACTAAACTATTAAGTACGAGTTTTATTTCTTGACAAGTTCTCTTTTCTGTTCAATATTCCTTACGAAACCATTAATTTTTTATTAAAGAAACATATGAAGAATATGATATTATATTGTTAAACAAAATTAGTACCTAATAGTTTTGTACTTTTCTTTATCTTATGAAAACTTTTTTAATAAATGTTCCAATGTAACTTGTTTCCATGGAACTTTTATTATATAGGTTCTAAAATATCTGTTCCATGAGAACACTTTTTAAAGAAGTTCCTGAAGGTAGCATTTGTTTCATTAAAAATTCCACAGGAACATATATTTTCCGAATCGAAATAAATAAGTTCTAACAGAATTTTTAAAAAACGAGGGTCCGAGAACTTTTTCGATCCCTGCATAAAACACGCACAGAATCTCACTTCTCTACCTGAATAAGAAAGATAATTAGAGCATTTTAAAGGCTACGAACATAATAAGAAGAATTTGAATAATTACATTTTATCATTAATATAAACGCGTGCGTCGTAGAATTTAATTGGCGTATTTTCCACCAAAATTGTTTAACATACATGTCTTGTTACACCTTCTACCTGAAATATTAGTGGAAATGAGAATACATTGTAAAAAATGAGCTCCCTGCGCTCATCGCGTCATCTCTCTCACAAGCTGCCGACAACTTTAGAAAACTTATTTTGTTCATCTTTTTATACTGCACTTATAGAGACAAATTCCTTCGAAGGCGTACCTTTCGCTTTATATTTACTAGCTTCCCTAATTTCTTTGATTTCAATTCAAATTTACTACTTATCATTTGTTTCGCAGATGACGGCAACCGATCAGAAGGCGGAGGTGTGTGTTGCGTGTGCCTATGTGTGCTGGCGACACACGTGTTTATTCCATGCGGGCATTTATGCATATGCGCAGAGTGCCTTAGAATGCCCCGTTTGTCGTGCGCGCTACGATATGGTCGTGAAAACGATCTCAACTTAATTTGAGGTATGCCGTTTACAATAATTTCTCATGCGTATGCCCAGAACTGAATAGTTACCATAATCTGGTTTAACATCGTTGCAGGAAAATTGTTCAAACGGTACAGGACTTCGAATTCTAGTGGAATAGGCCTACTGGGGACACCACTTTAAAAAAAACGCATCGACAATAGTACCTCTAGGGTGATGTGGAAATCTATTTTATTTATGTGTAATACACTTAGGGTGGTTCTGACTTTCGACTTTTTAATTTTCCTCGGGGCACCCCCCAGAATGGTGCCAAATAATTAAAACAAAATCCCTGTAAAGTTTGAGCTCGATCAGATAACGGGAAAGGGTGCCCCTGGGCCCTTAAACATTTAAATCATTATTTAACAGCTCCCGAGGTCGACTTTATATAACATCTTCCAAGTTATTGATTAAATAAAAAAATATGTCAAACAAAAGTTGTAGACCCGGACAAGGAGCATCTTTTTTGTTCTATTACTTTTTCTCGTACGAAAAGCGGTTTTCGAAAAAAATCCAAAAATCGAAAAAAAAAACTTTTTTTCTTCAAATTTTGAAAGTTTAAATTCTTCTAGAACACTTTTTATTTATGAAGATGAACAAAGAAAATGAAATTTTTATTGTCGAAGCCTATTTTTTAAACATTTAGGGGGGGGCATGGCCACCAGGGTCAGGAACAGCGGTAGACTATGCTTGCGAATCTATAGCGGAAAGTTGAAACTGTTCACACGCTCGTCGTGTCATAATTTATTAAATAAATGCGTTTAATTCATATTGCTCCTTTTCCATGCTGCTACTTTCCAAAGTGTTTATTACCAAACTGTGATCATCGTTTGTGACATTTAAATGTGTTTCGAATTTTGTATGTATGCTGTTTTGCTGTCTGTCAATGTGTACGCGCGCCGAATTTTAAATATACTGTAGGTTTAATTGCATACGCGCCATCTTGCATGCCACACTACTGTACGAAACCTTATTCAAATTATAACTACAATTACTTAAAATATTTCATGTGTTCCAAATTGTATGTGTTTTAAATCGCATGTGTTATAAATTGTATGTGTCCTAAACAGGCCCGGCACGAGGATGGTTGGCGCCTATATGCAAGAAAATTTTTAGTGCTCCCAAATTTTTGCTCCTGTTTTCTATTTAATACGTTTTGCCTTTACGAGGTACAATAAAAAAAGAATTACGTTTACATTTTGTTCATATGAGAGTTGGATTCCTTTATTATTAAATCTGCGATTGTGACCTAATTCCGCATTACACGATCCCGGTTATATTGGTTCCTACATAAGTACATAAATTCAAAATTCAGTGAATAAATGGCCGAATTGGTAACCGAAGGAGTCTTTTATTCCCCACCCCCAAATGCAATCCTAGCTATGCCCATGATAAATCGCATGTGTTCTAAATTGTATGTGTCCTAAATTGTATGTGTCCTAAATCGCATGTGCACTGCAAATCGAATGTGTCCTAAATTGCATGTGTCCTAAATTGCATGTATCCTAAATTGTATGTGTCTTAAATTGTATGTGTCCTAAATCGCATGTGTCCTAAATTGCATGTGTCCTAAATCGTATGTGTCCTAAATCGTATGTGTCCTAAATTGTATGTGACCTAAATTGTATGTGTCCTAAGTTGTATGTGTCCTAAATTGCATGTGTCCTAAATTG
The DNA here is from genome assembly GCA_929108735.1 of Andrena dorsata. Classification (NCBI taxonomy): domain Eukaryota; kingdom Metazoa; phylum Arthropoda; class Insecta; order Hymenoptera; family Andrenidae; genus Andrena; species Andrena dorsata. The sequence goes on from OV815487.1 coordinate 2,093,371, forward strand.
TATGTGCACTGCAAATCGAATGTGTAGTAAATTGCATGTGCACTACTTTTTGTGCACTGTTCTGATGTGTCCTAAATTGCATGTGTAGTTTTGTACTGTGTAGTTTTCATATGGTGCCGAGAAAAAGTATCATTCTTATGAACTAGAGGTGTTAGCGATAATTGGTGCAATTAAGAAATTACGCGTATATTTGTTCGGTGTTTAATTTAAGATTGTTACAGACTGTGAAGCGTTTAAAAAGACGTTGTCGAAGAAGGATGTCACCGCGAAAGTATCACGCTGGTCGTTAATTCTCGGAGAGTTCGAATATAGTATAGAACATCGGAACGGGTCGCGACTGAAAAACACAGATGCGCTTAGTAGGTATCCAGTATTGGTTATAGCAAATCAATTACACGCGATGATAAAAAAGAAGCAATTAGAGGACGAAAGGTTACATGCAATTAGAACCATCCTTCAGAAAGAGCCGTACGAAGATTATTTCGTAGAGAATGATATTGTAATGAAGCAAAAATATGATCGAAAGGTAATAGTAGTACCAAATTGTCGCAATAGTAGTACCAATTGTCAAAAATGTAAAACAGTTCTTAGGACTGAGTGGATACTATAGAAGATTCATTAAAGACTTTTCAAAAATTGCAAGACCACTATCCAATCTCACCAAGAAAAATTACCAATTCGAATGGACTCACAAACAACAAAAAGCGTTTGAAACTCTGCGAGAAGCCCTTTGTAAAGAACCCATATTACAATTTCCAGACTTCGAAAAAACATTCAATATCACAATAGACGCTTCAGGTATTGCTGTAGGTGCAGTTCTTAGCCAGGGTGAAATCGGAAAAGATTTACCAGTAGCCTGCGTATCTCGAGTCTTAAATGGTGCAGAAACACGTTACTCTCCAAACCAAACGAGAACTATTAGCAATTATATACGCGGTATTCCACTTTAGACCCTATATTTACGGTAGGAAATTTTACTTAATAACAGATCATAATTCAAATCCTACATCTCGGTTAATGCGATGGAAACTTAGATTAGCGGAATACGACTATAGAATCCTATATAAACCAGGGAAATATAACACAAACGCGGACGCATTGTCAAGAAACCCGATAGCATTACCACTAGACGCAAAACGAGCACACTCAGAAACGAACTTTCACGAAAATAAAAAACAAAAACAATTCCATCAATATAATACGCTACAACGGGAAACTACTACCTCAACCTCGGTAAATCCAGCTCCGCGCAAACAACTTAGAATTATTTCTTCAGATTCTGATTCCTCATCATACGACGAAAGCGACTCAATAAATACAAAACGGAGGAAATTAAAACGAAAAAAAAGAAAAAAACACCTCCTCGTCTCAACCGGAAGTAAAAAAGCAAAGCGTCGAGACATATACACCCTCTCAAATCTCGGTACCTACAGAAACACATAAGCCCCCTCAAATCTCGGTACCTACAGAAACACATAAGCCCCCTCAAATCTCGGTACCTACAGAAACACATAAGCCCCCTCAAATTTCAGTTCAAGTAGAAGTACATGCACCCCCTCAAGACATAATACCGGTAGAAATACATATACCCTCCCAGCATAAAAACAACACAAGAGCATCCAGGACACCTCACATCAAGACACCCCAAGGAGAGGACTTATTAGAAGAAATCGACGAGACATACATAGTACCAAGGCATAACTATAAAGACCCTCCCAAAATTGATGGAGAGGCAAGTACAGACAAAAGCACTCACCACACACCTAAAAAGAAGAAAAAACAAAAATTATATTCCAGCACCGATACTGCTCCTATAACTCCTATAAAAATTAGAAACGAGAGAATACTTACCTCTCCTCCATTATCCCTTCCACCATTATCTATTTCTCCACCATTATCCCCTCTTCCACCACTATCTCCTCCTACACCACAATCTTTTCCTCCTCCACAACACACATCAGGCAGACCAAGACCAATATCAAACATACCTGTCAAAAAACAAAACATTGAAACAGAAGACCACCTATGGATGGGGAAAGGATACATCATCACATTCATCAACACAGAGGGTATACCAATAGGACCAATAGGAGAAAGATTGTACAAGGAGAAAAATATAAAACAACATAAAATTCCACTCCCATTGAAAACTGGAGATTTAGTCAAAATTAAAGAAGGAAAGCACACAATCTATGGACTTATTATACCAGACCACCCAACAGAAGAGGATGTATACAAGACATTAAGAAATCTCCATACTCAATTAATACTTGAAAATGCCACAAAAGTATATACATCAGGGGAAGAAAATAAAGTTCCACTAAACAAATTATGGAACTTAATAGACATAATATTTGACAAGAAAAAATTCAGTTTATATTTTGTAAAGGCACTCCCTTAACTCCTTCTATACAAGAAAGACAGCAAATCATTCAAGAAAATCACCAAACTCCTGTAGGCGGACATAAAGGAATAACTAAAACATATCACCGAATAAGGAATAAATATTACTGGACAAACATGAAGTATGAAATAACACAATTCATCAAAACATGTTTAGAATGCCAGAAAACTAAACTATATAAGGGTAAACAATAAAGAACCCATGATATTAACAGATACACCAGTTGATGCATTTGATAAAGTTTCTATGGATATAGTCGGACCATTACCTTCAACAAATACAGGAAACAGCTATATACTTACTATCCAAGACAATCTGATTAAATATTCTCTTGCAATACCATTGACAAACACCACTTCGGAGGACATAGCTAAAGTATTCACAGAACAGTTCATTTGCAAGTTTGGAAGTCCTAAAGCCATCCTTACAGATCAGGGACCAAATTTTATGAGTGCCCTTATGGAAAAATTTGCCAAAGCATCCCACATCAAACAGTATCGAACCTCTGCATATCATCCTCAGTCCAATGGATCATTAGAAAGAAGCCATCACGTCCTTGTCGAATATCTACGCCACTATATGTCAAAAGAAAAAGAATGGGATCAATGGTTACCACAAGCAATGTTTTCATACAATACCAGCACTCACGAAGGCACAAAATTTACGCCTCACGAACTTGTCTACGGGATAAAGGTACGTCTTCCTTCAAGTATTCCTCCTACAGACAATAATGTAACATATCCGGATTACGTCGACAAACTAATAAATAAACTTCATCACATCCGACAAATAGCGCGAAACAATTTAGAGGAATCAAAAGTTCGGCAGAAGTACTACAATGATCAGAAAATTCAACCTAAAACATACAAGATAGGAGATTGGATCTGGCTGCTAAAATCGAAACGTGAAAAACTGGAACCTGAATATAGCGGACCATACCAAGTCGTCGAAATTCTACAAAACAACAACTTAAAGATAGCGAGAAACTCTAAACAAATGAAAATCATCCATATGAATAGAGTGAAAAAAACCTACTTGCCCTAAGGAAAAGAGTGGGGGTTAACAACCAATAAAAGCCTACTTGCCCTAGAAAAGAGTGGGGGTTAACAAACAAACAAAGGAATCCTATTCGCCCTAGGAAAAAGAGAGGGAAATTTACGAACCTACGCGGGAGTATATAAGGAGGACCAGGAAACAAATTTCTTCATTACCAGAAAAAATTTAAAAAATGGCAAATTATACAAGTTTGATGAAAACATTTGACTGCAATGTCTTCTATTATAAAAGAACAAAACTACTCTGCGTACAATGCGCACGATATGCGGAGATGGACGAGAATGAGGGACATCATCACCAAATAATCTGGGGGAATAATATAAGCTACAGGAGATGTCACCGGTGCCACCGGACCTTATAGGTAGCAAAACCAGCGGAGCAGTGCGGATTATGCACAATGTTGCTTCTACAACTTAGAACCAGACAAAAGAAAAGACTAAGTATCTATGGAGGAAGTTATCCAGTAATCACAGAAAAAATAATAGAAAAATTGTAAAAAAAAAAATTATTATGCCACACTACACTTACAGATACACAACACACACATAAACACATTGTAGTTAATACTTACTCTTTAATATTAAGTTAAATGTAAAAATACTCTTAAGAATATATATATATCCCTCCAAACACAAAAGAAAGTACACATTCATACCCTAAAACACCGTTGTAATATAGCGAATAAGTAGTCACAAAAAAATCCACGAGAGGGAGCCACCATATTAGGCCCCAACAAATAAATTCAAAACTGCGCCTACGCTATGCCTCACTCAGCATCAAAATGCCGAAACGTTCAGGTGCACGACACTCTAAGGCACAAAAAGAAAAGAAGAAAATAGAGGCGATATTACGAGAAATGGTGGAAATACCACCACTCATTTCCCCACTCCCAGGATCTCCGGAAAGAATGGTAAGAATCCTTATAACATATCACCTTCCTTTCAAATTCTAATAAGATTCCTGAAACCTCAAGATACCATCTCATGTTCCTCCGGAATCCTTCCCAACAACAAGGGAACCAATATTTAAGATTCCTAAAATACCGGAACCCAAAAAGAGAAGCATCCAAAAATATCCAGCCCTCATCCCCATCGATGTACTGTCACGTCCCGGGTGAGGTCTTTGGGGATATGGAATAGATAGGGGAAAATTTTGAGGGATCTCAGGCGCGAATACCAGAGTCGTGGCACTGAGGGTAAATCGGGAAGGCAGGCGCGAATGCCAGATTCGTGGCACTGCGGATAGTAGGAAAGCTGGCGCGAATGCCAGATTCGTGGCACTGCGGAAAATAGGAATTCAGGCGCGTATGCCAGATTCGTGGCACTGAATATTTCGGGGAATGCAGGCGTGAATGCCAGATTCGTGGCACTGCGGGTAGTAGGAAAGCAGGCGCGAATGCCAGATTCGTGGCACTGCGGAAAATAGGAATTCAGGCGCGAACGCCAGATTCGTGGCACTGAATATTTTGGGGAATGCAGGCGCGAATGCCAGATTCGTGGCACTGCGGGTAGTAGGAAAGCAGGCTCGAATGCCAGATTCGTGGCACTACGGAGAGTAGGATTTTAGGCGCGAATACCAGATTCGTAACACTACACGTTAGGGAAACAGGCGCGAATGCCAGATTCGTGGCACTGCGGATAAATCGGAGCTCAGGCGCGAATGCCAGATTCGTAGCACTGAACGACCAGGGAATGGTTAGATTGTTATGATTTTGGGGTAACACCCGTGTAACGTAACGCTACCTACCGCCATAAATTTTTCCTTTGTTCTCATTACGTACTATTAATTTCCTTTATATTAGACGTAAGACAGTGTGCAACGCGTGCGAGAGCATTTCAAACAGCGCGCGAGAAAGTTTAGTGACGCGGAACGCATGCGCACAGCCGTCGATTCAACTACGTACTCAGTGCCGCAAGTGAATCAAGCGCGCATGTGCATATCGTACGAACAACCGGACGCCGAATATTCTCAGCATAATACGCGAGTGGCGCGAACCGGACGCGAATTATGATTGGTGAGCGAAATCGCACAGCCAGTGATTGGTGCGACTAAGTACCGCGAGTCGGTATAAATACCGGGCCGCCAGCAGCAGAAAGGCAGACTTGGTTCTATCACCGAACCTTTTTTTTTTTTTTTTTTTTTTTTTTTATTGGTGGAAATCCCCACGGATACCCCCCGCCCGCGGGGGCGGGCGGGGGTTATGTGGGACTCGAACCCACTAAAACCACCAAGGTGATCTACCTCGCGCGCGGCGCTGCGCGCCTGAGGGGAGGGATTTGGATGCGAGATCAAGCTAGCGATATGTTCGCTACCCTCCTCCCCTGTGCTTCGTGCGGCACCGCGCGAGGTCCCCTAAATACGGGGTCGTCCCTGGGGGAGTATCACAACCTCCCCCAGCAATGGTCTCCGGGACCGGCGACGCGCGACGGATCACACGCCCGCGTCGCCTCTTCCGGGGTCGTTGCTGCTAGGGCGAGTGGTGTCCCCCGACACCCCCGCCCCGCGACCCCGCGATCGAACTCCTACCCGGCCGCTTCTCGCGATTAACGGTACGATCGCGGCCGGGCCGGGGCGCTGACGGCCTTCGGGGCCGCCCATGCCGCCCGACGTCGGTCGGACGGCTGGCTAGAACGCCTACGGGGCGGCCCGACACTGGCCGCCCGTCGCGCCCCGAGAGCTCGATCGCTCTACGGGGAGCGGTCTAAACCACCGCTCCCCCAGGGGGGGGGGGGCCTTAACTTGGACCCCCCCGTTTATCCACCCCCTGCGACACTGTCTCGTCGCGCAGTCAGCGGCGGCCCCTGTCAACCGGAGCCGCCGCACCTCCCTCCCACCGCCCGCTAGCACGCGCCCCCCTCTCTCACTGAGGGGGCGCACCGGGCATAACGGCCGCGCCCTTTGCGCGGCGCAGCCCCTTCCCTCTCTCCCATTATCGGGGGGGAGCGGCACGACACGGCCCGGGGGCCTGGCGGTAACAACCACCGGAGGAGCGGGGCGACCTACGCAACTAAGTCGCCGCCCGACCTCCCCCAACCCCGGGTCATCTATTGCCGCGCCGTCTCGCCCGCACCGCGTTACCAGGGCGAAGACCGCCCTCTCGCGGTCCCTGTCCGCCTCCTCCTTCTCCGTCATTATGACTTCGGAGAAGGAGGCAACCGCCTCCCAACAGCCCCGATCCTCCGCCATGCGACGCACGACCGTCGCCAGCGAGAGGTCGGGGCCCAGCTGCAGCCGCAGGACTCGGCGGTCGTCCTGCCACTCCGGGCAGTCCATCAACGTGTGGTCCGCCGAGTCCTGGACGCCCCGGCCGCAGCTGTGGCACTGCGACGTGGCCTCCCGCCCTATTCGACACAGGTAATCCCCGAAGCATCCCACACCGGTGATCATCTGCGTCAGGCGGAAGGTGAGCCTGCCGTACCTGCGCCCCACCCATTCGGCGAGTATGGGCAGGAGCGCCCCGACGACGCGACCCTCCCGATATTCGGGGAGGGAGAGCCATTCTATCCATTTGGCTCCCATGCGTCGCCGGGCCTGGTCCCGCGCGTCGGATCCCAAAGGCGCCTGGGGGTCCCTCGCTCCGCTGAGATCGTGGGAGGCGAAGTATACCTTCGCCTCCATCTCAGCGAGCAGGTGGAATGGAGGGGACCCACCCAGCGCCGACAGTTCGGCGCGTGACACCGTGCGGTACGCCCGCACGGCATGGAGGACGCGCGGCGATGAACCTTCGCCAGAAGGTCTCGCCCAACGCGACAGCCCTCCAGGTCGCCGGCCCAGACCGGCGCTCCGTAGAGCGCCATGGACCGGACGACCGTCACGTATAGACGCCGAACCGCCTCGTGCGGGCCTCCCAGGTTGGGCATGATGCGCCCGAAGGCGAACACCTGTCGCTCCAACCTGGGGCCCAGGACCCGAAAGTGACGCGCGAACCGCCAGTAGGTATCCAGGGTCAGACCGAGATACTTCATCGATCGGCCGACCCTGATGCAGGCCTCCCCGACTCTGAGAGACGCTCTGTTGGGGATGCCAGTCCCAACTCTGTCCGCGAGCCATATCGCCTCCGTTTTCTCGAAGGCGACTCGCAGACCGAGCGCCTCTATCGCGGGGATAACGAGCCGCAGTGCCCTCTCCGCGAGGTCCACTGCCGCCAGCCATTTCCGCCCGGTGGCCACCACCAGCGTGTCGTCGGCGTAGCACACGAGCGACACGTCCGGTGACGGCATCTCCGCCCGCAACACCGCGTCGTACGCCAGGTTCCAGAGCAGGGGCCCCAGAACGGACCCCTGTGGCACGTCGCGGTGCACGTGAGCCACCCCGTCGCCGTCTCGGCCGACGTACGAGACCACCCGGCCGCGAAGGTAGTCCCAGACCAGGCGGCGAAGGTAGAGCGGGACGCTATGAAACACCAGCGCCCGCTCGATCGCCGCCCAGGAGACGGTGTTGAACGCGTTGGCGATGTCCAGAGACACCGCCACGCTGACACCGCCCCCCTCGGCCGCCCGGCGCGACAGCGATCTGACCAGTAGAATAGAGTCTACCGTCGATCGCTGCCGTCTGAAGCCGAATTGGCGATCGGACAGGTCCGGGAACTCCGCGGCTCCGAGGTGGTCCAAGAGGCGGGCAGCTATGACGCGCTCCAAGAGCTTGCCCGCCACGTCCAGCAGACAGATCGGCCGATAGGCCGAGGGTGACTCCGCGGGCTTTCCGGGCTTCCGCAGCAGCACCAACCTCGCCTCTTTCCACGCGCGGGGAAACCTCCCGGTCCTCAAGGCCGCGTCGAACACGCGCCTGAGGCCGCTCCCAAGGGCGCTCATCGCGCAGGCCCAGACTCGCCCGGGCACCCCGTCCGGTCCGGGTGCAGAGTTCTTCGAACGCATTCGAAGCACCGCGGACGCGAGCTCCTCGTCCGTGACCATCGGGGCATCCGCAATGTCGGTGCCCCACGTCAACTCCCGGTCTCCCGAAGCGTCGACGCCACCCTCCCCAGGAACCGGGGGAGGGGCGAACAGCGCCGACAGAACCTCCAGGAGCTATCACCGAACCTACCCAGACCTAGGCAGCTTTCATTAGCTCCTCTGTCAAGAAGAAGTTTATTTTAAATTTCAATCTCCCTCTCGAGGCAGCTTTAGTTAGCTCCTCCACTTCCACTCGAGGCAGCTTTAGTTAGCTCCTCCACTTCCACTCGAGGCAGCTTTAGTTAGCTCCTCTACCACGATTAATCCACTAGAGGCAGCTTTAGTTAGCTCCTCCACTTCCACTCGAGGCAGCTTTAGTTAGCTCCTCCACTTCCACTCGAGGCAGCTTTAGTTAGCTCCTCCACTTTCTTACGAGGCAGCTTTCATTAGCTCCTCTGCCAAAAACCTAGACCTACACAACGACCAACTCCAAAGCGTGGGGCCAGCTTATAGGCACCAGAAGAACAATAAACAATCTGAGGGAAGGCAATAAACTTCTATCTGGGGACGCAATAATCTTGCTACCTGGCTACCATCCTAGAAAGCGTGGATAAGCTGATAGGCAACTGGAAGCCATTTCAATCAGAGAGAAGGAAACCTCTCCCAATTCTACGACGCATCGACCAAGTGTCATTCCCTTTTTTTTTTTTCTTTTTTTTTATAGAGGGGGAAAATGCTTTATGCATACCCCGGTACGGATACCGGGGTTATGTGGGACTCCCCACCTTAATGGTGGGCTACCCACTAAAAACCCCCTCTCAAGGCCACCTTGCCAGGCCTCCGCACTGTGGGGGGGACCCTCATTTTATTACTTCCTCCCACAGTGTCCGTAATCGGAGAAGGCCTCTCCTTGTCTACCCGGAATAAAAGCAATAAATAAAAACGCGCTTACGGCACACAGTGCAAAAATAAATAAATAAATAAATAAATAAATAAATAAATAAATAAATAAATAAATAAACACATGGGCACCGACAAGCACAACATCCATTACATTTAACGGGATAAATACGCGATTACAACACACAACACATTCTCGATTAAATTACGCGCTAAAACAACACCATCACTCGAGCCGCCTTTATGGGGGGGGGGGGGCGGGGGCCACCCTCCTCGCCCTCTTGCTGGGGGGGGGGTCTAACTCCCTGAGTCGCCCCATTCCTTTTCCTCTTCTGAGCCGCTCATCTTCTCAGCTGCGCCCTCCTTTGAGCCTCCAGCCTGGCAGCCGCTGCCCGAGCGTCCCTCAGGGCCTTTTCCTTTCTCACTTCCCTCCGGGCCTTCGCACCCATGACTGTGGATGCGAAGGTACGGAGGTGCGCCCATTTCTCGTCCGTCACCATAGCGAGACGGACCACTGTACTAGGGTCTATCGGGGCCCCCAGGGCCCCGGCCAATACCCGGCTCTCTTCCTCGAATGCCGGGCATGCCGTGAGCACGTGTTCGGCGTCGTCGCGGGTCGCGCCGCACTCCTCGCACGCCTCGCTAACCGCCTTCCCGATCCTCTTCCTGAAGGCCCCGAAAGACCCGTGTCTGGTGAGGAGCTGGGTCAGCCAGTAATCCGGCTGTCGTGCAAACCCAGCTCCCACCGCGAAGGTGCTCGCCTCGGGCACCAGCCGCCTGGTCCAGTGTTCCGGAGCCATCTCCTCCCAGGCCTCCTGCCACTTCGCGAGGGCACTCGCCAGAGCCCTACTCCTGTGCTCCCCAGCCCTCACCTTCCTCCCGTTCGGGTCGTCCTTTAGTATGCGGTCCACCCTGTCCGCCGCCCTTAGGTCATATACCTCCCTCCACATCGCCACCTTCAATTCGAGGGGCATCCTTCCTGCGAGGACGCAGAGCGCCTGACGGGACACCGTCCGATATGACGTAGTAGTCCTTATCAGGGCTGACCTCTGCGCCCTGCGGAGGGAGGTGAGGTTCACGCCCACCCCCAGAGCTGACGACCATACCGGGGCGGCATACGTCAGCACTGACTCCCAAACGTTATAATAAAGTCGCCTCGAGGCAACCGAGGGACCCCTCACGTTTGGGAGGAGCGCCGACAGGGCACCCACCACCTTGTCAGCCCGCATGACCGCCCCGTCCAGGTGGGTCCTGAATCTCCGGCGGCAGTCCAGGGTGACCCCCAGGTACTTGGCGGACAGTGTGGCCGCCACCTCCGATCCCAACACCGGGAATTTTCTCCCTTTGTCCCCGCGGAGGCCCGCCAATACGATGACCTCGGTTTTATCCGAGGCCATCTCAAGGCCAGAGGCCTCGAACCAGGCCCCAACCCTCCCGAGCGTTTCGGCCATCATTGCCTCGACCTGGGTCACATCCCTAGCAGAGAACATGACTGCCAGGTCGTCGGCGTAAGCGATGGCCTTGACAAAACGCCCGGGACCAACGGCCTTAATAACCCCGTCATAGACGAGGTTCCAAAGGAAGGGGCCTAGGACCGAGCCCTGAGGAATCCCCGCGTAGACTCCGGTCGTGACCTCGCCGTGTTGCGTGTGCACTGTAACACAGCGGCCCGAGAAGTAGTCCCTAAGGACCCTCCTGACCGCTGGATGCACCCGCCTCACCGCGAGCTCCCGTGTGATGAGGTCCCAGCGGATGGCGTTGAACGCGTTACGGACGTCGATCAACACCATCACGCAGAGCCTCCGCTTGGTGGTAGCCACACAACCCTCCGCGAACGCCATAACCTCGCGGGCGGCCTCCACAGTACCGACCCCTCTCCTAAAACCGAACTGGGTCGGCGAGAAGGGGTCCCGGCCAATCTGCCTCTCTATCAACTCCTTCACAGCGTACTCCCACACTTTACTGAGTGCTGGGAGTACGCTGATCGGGCGATACGCGTTAGGCTCGGTGGGGTGTTTGCCGGGCTTGGGGATGAGAACCACCCTCGCTTTCTTCCCTGCCTGGGGGATGGTCCCCCTCCGCAGCGTGTCCTCAATCGCCTCCCTCAGGTCCTGGCGGAACGCCCTCGAGACCGCGACCACCACCTCCGATGGGACCGCGTCCAGGCCCGGGGCCTTTTTTGGCTTCAGGCGGGATATTGCCTCTTCCACCATCTCGGTGTCCACTTCAGGGATCACCTCGGGTGCCGTTTGGTCCCCGTTGACGTCGCCGCGCCTCCCCCTTAAGCTCATCCCGCTGGCAGCTCGGCCCCGTGGCACTGGGACCGGGATTGTAGGTGGCTGGGCGGGGGCGACAACAGAGGGGTGGGGGGGGGGGGAGGTACCGTAACAAAGAGGTGGTCTAGTACCTTCCCGACTTGGGCCGGGGTCATGGTCATCCTCGGTGGCCGTCCACCGAGTTTTGCCACGACAGCTTTGTACGGCCTCCCCCAGGGGTCCAGGTCAACCTGGGCACACAGGCCCTGCCATTGTGTCTCCTTCGCCCTCCAGATCGCGACCTGTACCCCTCTCCGGGCCACGGAGTAGGCCCTCCGCGCCTCCTCCGTCTCTGCGCCCTTCTCCTGGCTCTAAAGGCCGCCGTCCGTGCCTCGGCCACCTCCTTGCACCACCACCCGTTGGGTTTCCTTGTCCCACGGGGGAGGGACTTCTTTGGGAGCCTGTCCCTGCTCACCTCCTCGAGGATCCTTTGAAATTTCTCCGCCCTCGGTTCCCCCGTTAGTCCTGGTTCACCTCGATCACAGTCTTCCGCGTCTCAGCCGCCCGTGCAGCAGCCCGAAGTGCCCGGCCACCTCGGCAGGGTCCATATCCTTTGTAGAGTACGGCTGCCAGGCGACTGTCCCGACCACAGCTCTTGTCGCTCTGATGGTATGAAGGACATACCTGTGGTCCGAGAACGAGTCCTGGCTAAGGACCTCGCTCCTAATCCCTGTGGCTGTTGCACGGTCCGCGGACAGGATGTCTATAAAAGACCTCCTCCCGTTCCTCTCGAAGGTGAACCTGTACTTGTCCGGGACTTTTATCGGGACTAGGCCTTGCCTTCCTGTCCAACCGGCCCCCTCCCCAGGCCGGAGACCTCGCGTTCCAGTCGCCCGCCAGGAGTACGCCCATACCCGCGGACCTCATTTCCGTGATGATCCCCTCTATGGAGTCCAGGTAGTCCCCGAACTCCGCCAATTTAGCTTTGGGCGTGCAGTAGCAGCTCAGCAGCACTTTACCCTCCCAACTGACCGCAACCACCCCGTTTGCCACCACGGGGCGGGCCATCGTTGGGAAGTGGCCGCTGAAGCCTGTCACCCAAATGGAGACATCTCCGGCCGCATCGTTGAACCAGTAGTTCAACTGTCTATACGGCTCGGAGATGATCACCACGTCCGCCGAGAGCTGGGACATCACGTGCTCCATGACGTCGTGGGCTAGGCGACACCTGTCAAGGTTGATTTGGGCAACCTTAAGGGCCATTCCCCGCACTGGTACCCCCTCGTCCCATCGGCTCCGTCCTTGGTGCAGCTCCTTTGGGGGGTCTGTTGAACGGACAGGCCAGGGATGCTGTAACGTGGGCTATCCCTGGTCCCGTGTGCCCCTCTTTCAGGCACACGCCACACCTGGGGGGGTTATGGCACCGGGCGATCTGGTGGTCTGCCGTCCCGCACCTCCTGCACAACTCGTTCCCCTCCTTCACAGTGCCGCAGTCTCTGGCCATATGCCCGATCATATGGCACCTGTAACACCTGGTGTTTCGGGGGAGTATCCTGGCCCTCGCCCATGATAGGCCGGACCTAAACCGGGCCCCCCCCCCTCCCCCAGGTTCTTCAGGAGGTTCAGAGGGGCCTCCACTACGGCCGACTGTGTGCCTCTGGGGCCAAGCCTCAGCATCTTCAGCCGTAGGCCCCCCGGGTCCACCTTAAGCGCGCCCCCCAAGTCGCGAAGGACTTCCGGGCCCTCGACCATGGGGTCTAGGTCCCTCACTTCCAGGGACACCCTATTCTGGAGTGGGGTGCAATCCAGCCCCGCACCAATTTTCCCCCTTATGGTTTGGGTCAGGGTTTCCACGCTCATCCCCTTCTCCACTTCGAGGAGGATGTGGCCCTGTTGGGTCTTTTTGACCCCCCTCACCCCCGACAGGGTCTCCCTACCCTTAGAGAGCAGGAGTTTATACGTGTCCAGGTAGCTACCCGCGGGGGGCACCTTCACCAGGACCGCCTCCGGTCTCTTCCTCAACGGGGGCGGGGGCTTCGGGGGGATCTTATGTCCCACTTGCCCTTGCCCTCTCGTAGGGTTACTCGGTTTCGGGGTCCCACCGGCCTTCGTCCGATCCCCCTGCGGGCCCTGCGGTGCTTTCTGCCGCCGCTGCGAGTGGCACTGCCACTGCTGCTGTTGTTGCTGTAGGTGCAGCTGTTGCTGCAACTGCTGCCACGCCCCCAGGGCCTGTAGCTGCTGGGCCTGGGAATCCCGGATGTCACCCGGAGGCCCCTGTGCCTGTCCCAGGGGGGGCCATTGCGCCCACTGCAGCCGCATGTCCTGCATAGTAGGCTGCAGCAGTGGCCATTTCGACGGGGGTGTCCCCTTCCCTAGTTCCCCTTGGGGGCCTCTGTGAGGTTCTGCGGCGGCCTTCTGAGCCAGGATGTCCTTCCTCCTCTGCTCTTTCCGGTCCCGCTTTGCCTGGCCCTTCGTCCTCGTTAGATTCGCCGTTCCGGCTTCGGGCCTCTCCCCTTGCACCGGCGTTCCCTCCCCGCGGCGCTCTTCTCCCACGCGGGGGCTCTGGGCCGGCGTGCATTGCCCCATCATGCCGAGGAGGTTCCCTTGGGCTATCGCTCCCACGGAGGGGCCCGCCTGGGCGGCCTCCTCGTACGCCCTCTTCTTGTTCCCCTCCTGCGGGGATGTCGGGGAGGTCCTCGCCCTTTTGGATCCATTTTGATCGTTCTCTTTCCCCCGCATGAGGTCATCGTTGTGCCCCGTCCCGGGGTCACCTTGGTACCTCGCCTTGTTCGTCGAGTACTGGGGGGATTTCCCCTTGCCGCCTATACCTGCCTGAGGGGAGCGTTGCGTCCCGACGTCCCTGGTGGGTCTCGGGGGGGCCTCTTTCCACCTGCTTATCCCCCCGGCCGCGAGTTCCTCCGCGACCACGGCTGCCGCCCTCTCGCACCTCCCTGACACTTTAGCCAAGAACTCTATCACCCATTTGATAGAGGCGACCTTCGACGACGCTTTCCTGTCGCCGAACTCCTTGGTCGCCTTACCGCAGTCCTGGATGATGGACCCAAGTATGGCGGCCACCTCGGGCAATCGGTTCGCCCTATCCCCTGTGTCACCTCCCCTCTGTATCTCGCGCACCTTAGCCTTTCCCCCCGGCTGTTGCGGTGGGGCGGTGCTCCCGAGATTTGTGGGGTTTCCTAACTCCCCCCCCTGCTCCTTGAGGTCGTGTCCCCGCCCCTTAGACGTGGCTCCCTCCACCCTCGAGGCCGAGCTAGACCTCAATCTGGCCAGTCTCTCCTCGCTGGTCCTGTTGGGGGGCACCGTCCCCAGGTCCTCGCTAGCCCCTTCCCCTTGAAGATACCCATCGGTGGCTCCCTGGCACCCTCGGCCAGACTGGTGTCCTTACTCCCCCAAGTAAGGACCGTTTGTCCCATCCTTCTGTCCCCTTTTCCCTTCGGTGAGGGGGTCTCCGGGATGAGAAAGGGGCCATGGTCCACTTTCCCCGATTTCGGGGCGGCCGGTACCTCGTCGCGGGGGAGGATCTCGCTGAGGATTTCCTCAATCGTCCTATGCACCCCCCTCGGTTGTACGGGAGATGGTTTCGCGCCCTCGGTGCCCGTCCCTTCCCCTGTATCCATCCAATCCACATCCTCATGCGTGTCCATTGCGTATTTGCCCTGGTCTGCAGCTGTGGCTTTTTCCGGGGCTGTCGCCCCGGTGGCACCGGCCCGCTGCATCAGCTCGGTGTCGTCGGTCTTATTGGGTCTTACTCCCTCCTCGCTGCCGACGGGGCGAGAGAGGGAGGATGGCCTAATGCCACCAACCGCCTGGTTTAATACATCCGAGGCCAGGCTTGGTTGTGTCATTGTTCCATACTATGTCTTAGGGGCGACAGCCCCACCGCCCGGCGGATTTCTCCCACTCAATCACCCTGATGTTGTGGCCATACGCGGCACTACCGACCACATGTCGGAGGGACCATATAACGCCGCTTGGTCCTGACCCAGGGCTACTACCCCACACCTTCCAAAGCTTCTTCTTTCTTTCCCCCCTCACGGCCACAGCACCCCCACACACATGCACACACACTCTCACACCCGTGCACACGCTCACCCTCACATCTCCACAACCCCTCCCCCCCCTCTGTGGCCGGGCTATTACAATGGGGGGGGCCGCCATCCCCCCCCCCCAAGGGAGCTGGTCCGCGGCAGGGCCTTCGCCTTCCACGTGGGGTTTTTAGGCCCCAGGGTCAACTTATAGCTCCTGCTAACCGGAGCGCATCGCCACCCCTCCCCCGTCCCGGCCTGGCCACCGCGAAGTGAACCAGCCCGGGCAGGCGAGGGGCCGCCACACACCCCGGCCATTCTCCTATCCGCCACCTGGAGACGCGCTCGGTCGGTGCTCAACCTAGTACCCCGCTCCCCTTTACGGGGATAGGGGGCCACCGAGTGTTATAACAAACGAACTCAATTCTTAATTACCGACTTAGCGTCGTAACCTAAAAACGATTATAAACTTAATTACCGACCTAGCGTTTAAATCCAATCGCCGTGCGATACATCGTTACTATTTCTGTTTTATTGTAAAACTCAAGAGACTGAGAACCATATATGTTCATTATTTGAATAAACTATTGTTATTTTTCACGTTAAAAGAAGGACCCTCGTATCTTGAAATTCATTTCTTAATCGCATGCCACCCGAACCAATCCCATAATTCACAGGTAAACCGCTCTACTTGTGAAAACTCCTGTAACTACGGCAACGTCTCGTACAAGAACGTTACACCCGTTAGCACTTTGTTTTGGTTTTGCCTAATTGGATTTACTGCTGCATAGGCACAAAAAGTTACTCGTAATATTTCTGTGAAATTCGTCTGGTGCAGCTGTACACAGGCTATGCAAAGATATGTTTGTAAACACGGTCACTGCTCTCGAGCTCGCGAATCGAATTCAGCTGTTTCACTAACTCGTTTATTTGGATTTTAGATGTTTCGTACCAATGGGTGAACATAAATAATTTGAAGCGTGATTTAAAACAAAGCGGTTTATTAACTTTGTTCGAGCGGTAATTATGCGTGGGATATTAGTATTCACACATAACATATATAACGTAATTATGACATAAGAATATGGTATGAACATGAAGTACAATATAAATCATAGAATAATACACTTTGTGTAGATAAGCATTAACAAGATAATACAAAATATAGAAATATGATCGCAATAAGCGTAGATAAATGAATTATATAGAAATATGATCGCAATAAGCGTAGATAAATGAATTATATAGAAATATGATCGCAATAAGCGTAGATAAATGAATTATATAGAAATATGATCGCAATAAGCGTAGTTAAATGAATTATATAGAAATATGATCGCAATAAGCGTAGATAAATGAATTATATAGA
Organism: Andrena dorsata; assembly: GCA_929108735.1. NCBI lineage: Eukaryota > Metazoa > Arthropoda > Insecta > Hymenoptera > Andrenidae > Andrena > Andrena dorsata. The sequence continues at coordinate 2,110,290 of OV815487.1, forward strand.
AATATGATCGCAATAAGCGTAGATAAATGAATTATATAGAAATATGATCGCAATAAGCGTAGTTAAATGAATTATATAGAAATATGATATGGTATGGAGGCGATATGCACAATAATATAAAATAGTAATAAATGCTTACAGTTGGTTGCCGTAGAGCACTGAATTTAACGAAATGATACACTTTATAAAGATACTTTGTCGAACGATTTGTCGACGAAAGAGATTATTGAACGATTTGTCGACTAAAGAGGTCCTGGCCTCTCGATCCTTCGTATTTATAAGATTTACGCGCGGTCCTTGCGGGGGTTGTATGCGGTAAGGACCTTGACACAATTTACGAATAATGCGTAGAAGGACTTCCGGGGTTTTTCTATAATATTCTATATTTAGACTATGTTTACGGCACGTACGCCAGGTATTCTTCGCAGTTAGGTTTTTGGGGTTTTTCTATTAGTCTATATTCAGACTACATTTATGAATCATGCGTCGCAATATGATTCTCAAGATTCTGTTCTGCTATTGCTAAGAAGATACTCAACTCGTCGAAGGGATTTTGGGTGTTTTATAGGAAAGGGGTTAAAGTGGGCTTGGACTCTGTGAGTCGAAAAGGGGGAATCGAGACGTGGTCTCGATTTAAGAGGGATTTGTAACGAGGGACTTGTTTGAATTCGTTTTGGAGGTGGTGATTCGTGCCTCATAGGGCGAATAGGCGAAGAGGTTTTGTAACAATCATCTCGCGATGGGGACCACTAAGGTACATCGGCGAGGTGGAGTTTATATCGATCATCTTGTGTTGGTGACCGCTAAGGTACAACATCAAGGTGATCAGCGATCGAGGAGATGGGGTAAGAGTTGAATTTGGGGGACTTTGATGGAGTGATGTTGAGGTTTACTGGTGTATTATAAAATAGGAACGTGCGAAAAATAGTGGGACGTCACAGTACCTAAGCCAGATTGGGAAGCCTACACAGCACTCCCAACAACCGACCCCAGACAAAGGGACTGGAAATTTTTAAAACTTGTAGGGTCAGGGGCAGCGGAAGCATATATTTCCAGAAGTAATAATAACTAAGATCATTGTACATAAACAAATATATATATATTTTTCCACATATCCGAATGTACAAATCCTTTTCCATCCCACTCGTTCAAATCTATCGAGGACGAGAGATCTCCCAGGGGGGAGGTGTAACGTCTCACGCGGAGACAAACCCAGCGTTACCGACCGTAGGTAAAACAGTACTACTTATAACATTGCGCAGACCTTTATACATATTTTTATATATAATTTAGGAATTAAGCGAAACAAATATCTTAGGAACATTAGGAATAACATAATATAACTGTTAATAAAAGCATAAGACAAAGCATAATGTAATAAATGAGTAAAATGTAAGTTAAGAAATAACGAATCACTGCGCATGCGCCAAACACTAAGTCTTGGGTATAAAAGGAGGTGCACGCAGCATAGTAGTCACTTCTTCAGACACTGCCAACAGAAGCGAGCTCGCTCCGGAGACGGAAGCGGCCGCTCTAGCAGCAGACATAGCTAAAGAGTAACGAGCTCGCCCCGGAGACGGAAGCGGCCGTTCTTACAGCTAGTATTGCCAAGTGTACGAGCTCGCCCCGGAAACGGAAGCGGCCGTTCTTACAGCAGACGTTGTCAAGAGTAAGAGCTCGCCCCGGAGACGGAAGCGGCATTACACTGCGACATACGCGTTAGGGCGGAGCGAAATTTTTTTTTTCGAAATTGCGTATCCCTGGGTGTGTAAAAGTTTCCTATTTATGTCTAAATAAACCCAATCCAACGTCAGTCCTGTGCGATGATATCTTCAGGTTCCTTTATAAAGGTGAAAATTTGAAATTTTAACACAATACTCTTGTATTTTAATACAAAAGTAAAAAGGGGCAGTTTTCTCCAGCGTCAACTTAGGTTTCTAAAAACTAGTATGTATACATTTTTTAGGTTTTTTATATTAAATAATATTTAGTATTTGAATTGCACAGCCAACCGACGGTCGATCCAACGGCCGCTCGGAAGAGAAGTTACATTGTACGATCTGTAACACGTCGCGTGTGAAACGCCCGAGTATCTGAGGCCTTAACCTTAAAGTTTTAAAATTTTTAAAAATGCCACAAACCCGAATAAATTGTGAAATATTTGGAACACCAAGTGAACTTCCTGGCAATGTACTTCCAACATATTCTGACGTTATGAAATTGTTTTTGTGGTATCGTGGATTGTCGAAGGCTGAAAGCAACAAAGATCCTAGTGTGCTCGATATTTCGAAACTAGTTATTGTTGATATTAAATGTATTTGGCGAAAAGCTTCCCTTCCTACCATTTCTGACCAAAGAATAATTCAGAAGATAAGAGATTACAATCAGAAATATAAGGTTATGAAGAAAAACAAGCACATTGGAAAAATTGAAATATTTAAAACAGATAGTTTAAAACTATTCGACATTTGTTCGTGTAAATGTGTCACTTTCGATTCATGTGACTGTAAAATCAAGGTACCAAAAATAGAACGAACATTTCTACAAGACCAGAGAGGCCAAAGAAAGATGATGATCGGCAGCATTGATGTTAAAACTACGAAAAAAATCGCGAACTCATTAAAAAGAAAGGAATTAATAAAAAGGAGGTTTGAAGATAATATTAAAAGTACAAGTTTAAATAATACTACATTTCAAAGTAGAAGGGGAGAAAAAGAAACAGTAAGCAAAACAAAACAACACAACTGTAACGAAATTAATAACAATGTTACCGATGATATTGTAGTTGATATCTCACAACCTTCAACATCAAAATCTTTAACAATGCCTCACACGAGAGGACTGGTTTTATCTAATGTGGCTGAAGCCTGTGATAGAAGTGGAGTTTCAGACAGAAATGCGTCTCTCATTGTAAATGCTGTGATTAAAGATTTAGGTATAGTGACTAATGAGGTTCCGTCTGTAATTATTGATAGAAGTAAAATTAGAAGGGAAAGAAAAAGACAGAGGGAAAATCTAATTAATATAGAAATAAAACAAAAACAGGATGTTGTTTCTGGAATTTACTTTGACGGAAGGAAAGATAAGACACTCGCTGTTGAAAAAACAGGATCCAGTTATCACACTAAACAAATTATTGAAGAACATATAGTTATTGTTGCGGAACCAGGTTCAATTTACCTAGGGCATGTGGCACCTATGTCCGGAAGCGCTAATGACATTAAGACTAGTCTTTATAACTTCCTTCAAAATTCTTTGCGCGGAAATTTAAACAAAATTGATGTTGTGGGCTGTGATGGAACTGTAGTTAACACAGGTCACAAGAATGGTGTTATAAAACAGCTAGAATTGTCTCTGGGAAAATCGGTTCAGTGGTTTATATGCCTGTTGCATACAAATGAACTACCTCTTCGTCATTTAATACAAAATGTAGATGGAAAAACCAATGATCCAAAAGGTTTTTCTGGTCCTATAGGAAAACAACTTAATACATGTGAGAAGATGCCTGTTGTGTCATTTCTAAAAATAACAGCTGATGTTGAGTTTCCTCCAATAAATGTCAGCAATTTGAGTAGCGATCAAAAGTATTTGTACGAAATTTGCCTAGGAATAGGAAATGGCAACGTATCTCCACAACTGGCGGCTAAACAACCCGGAAAAATGTCACATGCAAGATGGTTAACAACAGCGAATAGAATATTAAGATTATACGTTGCTACAAAAGAGCCATCGTTCGAATTAAAATTATTATCCGAGTATGTAATTAAAGTGTATGCTACCACCTGGTTTCTTATTAAGTACAAATCAGCGTGCAAGTATGGACCCCAACATTTGTTTCATTTAATTAAATCTTCTCGTTATTTACCGACCAAATTCAAGGACATCATAGATAAGGTTATTCAAAGAAATGCTTATTTCGCTCATCCCGAAAATGTTTTGATCGGAATGCTTGCTGATGACAAAGAACATATTCGAGAGTTGGCTTTGCGACGAATATTGAATTGTCGAACGTTGAAATGTCAGGTTCGTGATTTTTACGTGCCAAAAGTAAATTTTGAAGCCAGCGATTACACCGAACTAATTAATTGGCAAACTGTTAAAGTCACAGAACCACCACTGACTAAAAGTATGACCGAAGCAGAGCTTAGAGAAATGATTATAAATATTTCAAATAATATCGAAGTTTTAAGTTTTCCATGTCATACTCAGGCTGTAGAACGTCACATAAAGATGGTAACCGAAGCATCTTCATCAGTATGTGGCAACAACGCCAGGGACGGATTGATTCGGGCAAAGATTGCTTGCAGAAAAGCAATTCCAAAAGTGGAGACAAAAAAAGATTTTATTAAATAAGTATTTATCTTCTTATACAATATAAAAAAATGAAAAAATAAAATGCATCAAAAAATTAACATGTGAATCTTATTTTTTATATTTTTAAGAGAAAAAGGAACCTGTAGACATGAATATTTTTCCAATTTTTTTTAACAGTTGTGTTTGATTAATCAAAAGACAACTATCCCGCACCCAGGCCAACTGAAAATTCAAATTTAAATTTTCGCCTATATAGTCTCGCTCCGCCCTAATACGCGTACCTAGATAATATAATATAATATATATAAAAATACAGAAAATCCAAAAACATAAAAATTACGTACTCATAGGTGTAGTCAATATTAAGTTGTGTTTAGGACTGTATATATTCAAAATATTAGATCTAAGTTGTACGTTGTCTTAGCTGTAAGAAAAGTCTCGCGCAAAGAACCACATCAGCTGACACTGTCGCGATACGAAGCGTCACGGTGTCACCATCTCGCTAATTACCGGCGAAACAGCTGCTCTCTCCCCACTCTTCTCAGAGAGCTCCGTTTCCGCGATCGCGACTAATTCTGGCAGTCGGTCTCTTGAAGTCGTTTACTTGGCACGCTTTCCAAAACATCTACGCTATTCTCTAAATAATATAACTCGGTTCTTTGTGGGATTCATATAACTCGTTCTGTCTGCGATTCATATAACATTCGCAGTGACTAAGGTTTCTCTGTGCGAGTTTAACACGAACATTCTCTGTAAATAAACTAAAAATACCGGTACTATACTAGTGCTGGCGAAAACTCGAATTCTACTCGCTATAAATTAAACCTACTTACAATTAGTCTAAACCTAAAACTACTTAAGGTTACGAATCTAGAGTTAAAACTAAACCTAATTTAACAACGAACAAGTTGTTATTGTTAAAATAGAATTAAGTGTTGCTGAATAAATAGCCATTGTTAAGTTAAAAGCTTGGATTTTAATCCTTAACTCTCTACCAACGAACCCCACCTATCCAATACTTGAGGGGAAGCCGCTCTCCTCTCTAGAACCTACTAGCATTCAGTTGCTTCCGAGTAACGGAACGTTACACAAGCTATACTTTTCCCTTGTTTTGGTTTTACCAGGCATTCTCCTAAGAATACTCCATCTCCTAAATCCTGTTTCTCTATTATTCCTTCCTTGTTGCTATCTACTTCTACTTCTACTAGCGTTTGTGTACGCGGGGGAACCGTTACTACATTCTTTTTCTGGAGAGTTTTCCAGTGTTTCCCTTTAATTGTGACTTCCCGCGTTGTGTAATGTATTCCTGCTCCATGCTGCTTTAAGAAATCTATTTCTAAAATCCTTTGGTGGTCCGTTAGTGTACCGTCTTCTATTACATATAAGGGGTGTTTAATTTTTTGTTCCATGCTACGTCGTCCTTGACGCATGCTTTATTTATTACGGATACTTCGGCTCCTGTATCTACTAGCATTCTTACTTCCTGATTTTTGGCTTCTTCTATTTGCACTTGTATTTCATCTTAAACAGAATTAGGTTTTCCCGCTTTTTGCGGTTCCTTCTTCGCTATTCTGATCAATTTCTGATTTGTATCAGCATTATTGGAGTTTGTTGTCGTAGGAAGAGTTCGTGGTCCTCCTGTCTGGACTCTTGCTGCGTAAGCATTGTAAGGTCGTCGTCCCTGTGTGCGTGATCTATCGTTGTAGTTCGACTGACGATTCCCATAGTTGGTATCGGTGGTTCCCTTTCCTGTGGAGTTTATGTTGCCCTCATTTGGATTTCTTCTGTCTCCGGGTCCCGTACCATATTGTCGTGGTTCATTTCCTGTGCCTTTCCAGTACTCCCCAGTGGCATGTCCCGAGCAGCAAATCCTTTTAATTTAATCCGGTCTCAATTAATTCGTTGAGCAATAGGGACAATCGATTCCCGTATGCGTGGGCATCTTCCTGCATTCTTTGTCTGCATTGCAAAAGTTCCATTTGCACAGCTGAGGTCGTGCGTGCTAGTTTATGCAGCGAATTCAGCACATTCTCCAGGTCCTCGAATGTCTGTATTTTACGATTCCTCACCTCTACTTGTGCCTGTAATCTTAGTTGCTTTTATTCCTCGTATTATTTGTGCTCTCTATTCAGGCATCCTGAATCCTTTTATTATGTATTTGCAGGCCTCCAGGAATGTTATTAACTCTTTGGGGTTCCCGTTGAATTTGGGTATAGGTTTTAAAGCATTGAGGACTTTGTTGTCCTCTAATCCTATTGGCATGTCAGGCGTTTCCTCTATCCCGTATGTAGGGGGTACAAAAATGCTGGATCGCCTGGGTATGTCTTCTTCGTCTATAGGGTCCTCGAAGTGTACCATGGTCCTGTTCCTGTCCTCTTGCAGGGAACCGTTCATTGACGATCGCATCCTATTTATTTCTAATCTACTATTGGGTCGCATTCACTATTAGTTCGCGCTTCTACTCCTGTTCTAACAGTTACCTCTAGGTTAGTCACCCTTTCGGCTAATGTTTGCATAAGCGACCAACTTTGCTGCACGGTTTCTTGAAGCCACAAAAAAATCAACGAGGAAGAAGCAGAAAGTACAAATAAAAGTTGAAAATCCAGTAGATGATCTTCGAGGGAATCCTCTTGAATCCTCATTTCAAAAGGAAGGGGATTATTGCCTAGAATGTTTTGAAAATTATTTCAAAACAACTAAAAAGGTTGACTGGTGTTCAGAAAAATCTGCAGTCTACCGCCATCCATTAGACCCCCCTATAATTAGGCAATAGCAACGGCGCGCTGACTCGTGTGAGGCGTCAATCACGGCCCCTTCCATCGCCTTACAACCGATGGAAGGGGGACTCTCTTTCCTCCAGGAAGTCGGGCCGACTTTCTGGATCTTTCTGGATTTTTCGTTACGCATGTGACACATAGATACCATCGCCCTTCCATCGATCGCCGATCGATGGAAGGGGAAGAGCCCGCGGATTCGAGGAAATCGCTGTCGATTTCCTCGATCTACTAGTCGACGAGCCGTCCACCAAGTAACACGCTTCTAAACGCGTTCGCTTGCTACAGCTTCGCTTATATTGCTCCGCCTTTTACTGGATTCGAGCTGAATCCACGTGCTTTGCTGCCACTTAGTAGAACTTGCCTACCACATAGGAATTAGTGCCGCTAAGATATTTAGAACCGCAAATAATCATTGTACCGTGCATAACGGACCTTTATTGTAAATTGTAAATATTGTAAATTTAACACGAGCGTTACCATGAAAGTCTCCTAAACTAAATCTAAACCAGTTCGCGAGTGTCCCATCCTGCGACGTGCGTTGTTCCAAACTTTTGCTAACAACTGGTTAAGATGTATTATCTGCAATAATTGGATGCACGAAACATGTACAATGTATGGTGACAGATGTAATAGTTGCCGTCGAATTGAAAAATTTAATGCCCACAATAAAGGGAAAAAATAAGTGTTTGTCTCTTCTTGTAAATAAAGTTTTTGTTCATTTAGTTTATTTGTTCACTTTTGTATTTGTTGGCTTTGCTAATCGCCAGTAAGTAGTTCACTTTTTGTTTGAAATGTTCTTTCAATTAAAAAATATGTAAAAAAACTTTTTATGTTAAACAATTTTGTGTAACGTGCAAAAACACCATCGAAATTGTAGTACAAGAAAATAATTATTTTTTAGTTTTTAGTGCATTTTAAATAAATTCGTTTTACTTAAAAATTTTTTATATATATTTTTTTATTTATTACTTTTCGGTGTTTTCGTTTTACTATTTGTACGTGCCTGATCTTTTCTTGATTAGCGACCTGAACGTAGCGACTTGTTGTCGTTTTGGAGAAGATTGCGAGTAGCTGATTTCAAGTGATTTGGATTTGTGGTTATAGGTTATATTTATTGATGATTGGGTAATTTTTTAAACGCCTCGAGGGTTATTTTCCACATAATTTTGTGCTGTCTTCCAAACGGCGTACGCCTGCAAAGTTTCAAGTCTATTGGATAGTTGGAAGTGGGTTAAAATTGAGTTACAAGATTTGAACCATCTATCCTAACAACGAAGCTCTGTGAAGTTGGCACCCCCAAATTCGAATTTTTTAAAAAACCCGATGGCATACATTTGTCCATCGTTTGTCCTAATTTGTCCAAAAAAAATTTCATTTGTCCACCCTTCAAAAAAAGTTATGACCAAAAAAAAATTTTTCACCAGCACCCCCATGAAAACTTTTTAATAATTTGACGGTGGTACATGATTGTCCATGGTTTGTCCAGATTTGTCCAACCAAAAATTTCGATTGTGCACCCTCCAAAAAAAAGTTACGAATAAATTAAGAAAATTCGGTTTTTTGATAATTAAACAATGAAATCGTTTGTCCCACGACGGATTTCGTTAGTCCAGATGTAGAAGAGATTTGTCCAAATCAGGATTTGATTTGTCCTACCTCCTGAATGGAATTATTAATAAAAATCGCGAAATAGAAGTGTCCCGGCGAAGCGATAGCGTTTAAGTTCGGTTTTTTGATAATTAAACAATGAAATCGTTTGTCCCACGACGAATTTCGTTAGTCCAGATGTAGAAGAGATTTGTCCAGGTAATTATTTCATTTGTCCTAGCCCCGGAATAGAATTATTAATAAAAATCGCGAAATAGAAGTGTCCCGGCGAAGCGATCGCGTTTAAGTTCGGTTTTTTGATAATTAAACAAGGAAATCGTTTGTCCCACGACGAATTTCGTTAGTCCAGATGGAGAAGAGATTTGTCCAAATCAGGATTTGATTTGTCCTACCCCCTGAATGGAATTATTAATAAAAATCGCGAAATAGAAGTGTCCCGGCGAAGCGATCGCGTTTAAGTTCGGTTTTTTGATAATTAAACAATGAAATCGTTTGTCCCACGACGAATTTCGTTAGTCCAGATGGAGAAGTGATTTGTCCAAATCAGGATTTGATTTGTCCTACCCCCTGAATGGAATTATTAATAAAAATCGCGAAGTAGAAGTGTCCCGGCGAAGCGATCGCGTTTAAGTTCGGTTTTTTGATAATTAAACAAGGAAATCGTTTGTCCCACGACGAATTTCGTTAGTCCAGATGGAGAAGAGATTTGTCCAAATCAGGATTTGATTTGTCCTACCACCTGAATGGAATTATTAATAAAAATCGCGAAATAGAAGTGTCCCGGCGAAGCGATCGCGTTTAAGTTCGGTTTTTTGATAATTAAACAAGGAAATCGTTTGTCCCACGACGAATTTCGTTAGTCCAGATGGAGAAGAGATTTGTCCAAATCAGGATTTGATTTGTCCTACCCCCTGAATGGAATTATTAATAAAAATCGCGAAATAGAAGTGTCCCGGCGAAGCGATCGCGTTTAAGTTCGGTTTTTTGATAATTAAACAATGAAATCGTTTGTCCCACGACGAATTTCGTTAGTCCAGATGGAGAAGTGATTTGTCCAAATCAGGATTTGATTTGTCCTACCCCCTGAATGGAATTATTAATAAAAATCGCGAAGTAGAAGTGTCCCGGCGAAGCGATCGCGTTTAAGTTCGGTTTTTTGATAATTAAACAATGAAATCGTTTGTCCCACGACGGATTTCGTTAGTCCAGATGGAGAAGAGATTTGTCCAAATCAGGATTTGATTTGTCCTACCTCCTGAATGGAATTATTAATAAAAATCGCGAAATAGAAGTGTCCCGGCGAAGCGATCGCGTTTAAGTTCGGTTTTTTGATAATTAAACAAGGAAATCGTTTGTCCCACGACGAATTTCGTTAGTCCAGATGGAGAAGAGATTTGTCCAAATCAGGATTTGATTTGTCCTACCCCCTGAATGGAATTATTAATAAAAATCGCGAAATAGAAGTGTCCCGGCGAAGCGATCGCGTTTAAGTTCGGTTTTTTGATAATTAAACAATGAAATCGTTTGTCCCACGACGAATTTCGTTAGTCCAGATGGAGAAGTGATTTGTCCAAATCAGGATTTGATTTGTCCTACCCCCTGAATGGAATTATTAATAAAAATCGCGAAGTAGAAGTGTCCCGGCGAAGCGATCGCGTTTAAGTTCGGTTTTTTGATAATTAAACAAGGAAATCGTTTGTCCCACGACGAATTTCGTTAGTCCAGATGGAGAAGAGATTTGTCCAAATCAGGATTTGATTTGTCCTACCACCTGAATGGAATTATTAATAAAAATCGCGAAATAGAAGTGTCCCGGCGAAGCGATCGCGTTTAAGTTCGGTTTTTTGATAATTAAACAAGGAAATCGTTTGTCCCACGACGAATTTCGTTAGTCCAGATGGAGAAGAGATTTGTCCAAATCAGGATTTGATTTGTCCTACCCCCTGAATGGAATTATTAATAAAAATCGCGAAATAGAAGTGTCCCGGCGAAGCGATCGCGTTTAAGTTCGGTTTTTTGATAATTAAACAATGAAATCGTTTGTCCCACGACGAATTTCGTTAGTCCAGATGGAGAAGTGATTTGTCCAAATCAGGATTTGATTTGTCCTACCCCCTGAATGGAATTATTAATAAAAATCGCGAAGTAGAAGTGTCCCGGCGAAGCGATCGCGTTTAAGTTCGGTTTTTTGATAATTAAACAATGAAATCGTTTGTCCCACGACGGATTTCGTTAGTCCAGATGGAGAAGAGATTTGTCCAAATCAGGATTTGATTTGTCCTACCTCCTGAATGGAATTATTAATAAAAATCGCGAAATAGAAGTGTCCCGGCGAAGCGATCGCGTTTAAGTTCGGTTTTTTGATAATTAAACAAGGAAATCGTTTGTCCCACGACGAATTTCGTTAGTCCAGATGGAGAAGAGATTTGTCCAAATCAGGATTTGATTTGTCCTACCCCCTGAATGGAATTATTAATAAAAATCGCGAAATAGAAGTGTCCCGGCGAAGCGATCGCGTTTAAGTTCGGTTTTTTGATAATTAAACAAGGAAATCGTTTGTCCCACGACGAATTTCGTTAGTCCAGATGGAGAAGAGATTTGTCCAAATCAGGATTTGATTTGTCCTACCCCCTGAATGGAATTATTAATAAAAATCGCGAAATAGAAGTGTCCCGGCGAAGCGATCGCGTTTAAGTTCGGTTTTTTGAAAATTAAGCAATGAAATCGTTTGTCCCACGACGAATTTCGTTAGTCCAGGTGGAGAAGAGATTTGTCCAAATCAGGATTTGATTTGTCCTACCCCCTGAATGGAATTATTAGTAAAAATCACGAAATAGAAGTGTCCCGGCGAAGCGATCGCGTTTAAGTTCGGTTTTTTGATAATTAAACAATGAAATCATTTGTCCCACAACGGATTTCGTTAGTCCAGATGTAGAAGAGATTTGTCCAGGTAATTATTTCATTTGTCCTAGCCCCGGAATAGAATTATTAATAAAAATCGCGAAATAGAAGTGTCCCGGCGAAGCGATAGCGTTTAAGTTCGGTTTTTTGATAATTAAACAATGAAATCGTTTGTCCCACGACGAATTTCGTTAGTCCAGATGGAGAAGAGATTTGTCCAAATCAGGATTTGATTTGTCCTACCCTCTGAATGGAATTATTAATAAAAATCGCGAAATAGAAGTGTCCCGGCGAAGCGATCGCGTTTAAGTTCGGTTTTTTGATAATTAAACAATGAAATCATTTGTCCCACGACGGATTTCGTTAGTTCAGATGTAGAAGAGATTTGTCCAAATCAGGATTTGATTTGTCCTACCCCCTGAATGGAATTATTAATAAAAATCGCGAAATAGAAGTGTCCCGGCGAAGCGATCGCGTTTAAGTTCGGTTTTTTGAAAATTAAGCAATGAAATCGTTTGTCCCACGACGAATTTCGTTAGTCCAGGTGGAGAAGAGATTTGTCCAAATCAGGATTTGATTTGTCCTACCCCCTGAATGGAATTATTAGTAAAAATCACGAAATAGAAGTGTCCCGGCGAAGCGATCGCGTTTAAGTTCGGTTTTTTGATAATTAAACAATGAAATCGTTTGTCCCACGACGGATTTCGTTAGTCTAGATGTAGAAGAGATCTATCTACCTTTCAGAATCGACTTAATTGCGTGCATTGAATTTATTATTTCATTTCGTCACTTTCGTGGCAAAATTACGTCGGCGTCGTTTGACTCGCGTGATCGTATGATCCGCGAGTACAAGTGCCATTGCTGGCACTTGTGACCACTGGTAGAACCAGTGGTACCGCACTTTACAGAGCGGTGCGACGCCGGACCGATTCAATAATTTTACTATTATAAAGTATCATTAACATATATTCTGTTGAATTACAGTTTTAACATAATTTTTATATTTTTATGAATATCATAGTTGTCGGAAATACTTTTACCGTTTTTGGATTTGAAACTTTTCGCAATTTATGACTAATGTCATTGTGTAGAGTCCATACTCCTGTTGTATTACGGCAATAAGCTACATAATGTCCTGAGTTATGACATACGATGCCACTTAAAACGTATAGTGCATCTTCAACTTGAAACTTTTCGGGTATGCTATTTAAAAATATTCCCTGTATTTTATTTAGTTGCAAAAGATTTCGGTGTCTATGACAACATATGATTTTGGGTCTCTTTTTAATTGCGCCGATGATTTACATGTTTTACAGGTACGTGTTTGTACACTGAAGAATTGCGCAATAAAATTATCAAAATTTTGTTTAAAATCTTCGATTGTGACTGTACTAATTAAATCTATCACAAACAATTTTCTGGACTTTACTTGACAATTGTCGCAGATTCTAGTTTCTTCGACACTGCAAATGTCTGTTATAAGTTTTGTAAACAGCGTATTGACATTTGTAGTACAATCTACAATATTATTGTGATTCTCAAATATTGTACATAAAATAGCTCCTCGCTCTTCATACACGGAGTTGTTAATATTTTCCATAGCGTATTTTTTAACGAACATGAAAAATATACTATCTGAATTTTGATCGATCCAGTTTTTAAATGTGCTATAATTGCAATACGCACTGGTGAATACTTCAACCAATGAGTCGAATGCACACGTATTTTTAATATATATTTTTTCCCCATTAATATGAACCAAATTACAGTTATTTCCATTCCTTAATATTTCATTTTTCCTTTTCCTTAAGGGCCTGTCGTATGTAAGGTGAATATCTGGGCAAGGAGTTAAATATTTCCCTCTAGGATTATTCTTTTTGTTTTCGATTAAGGGATTTTGTATTATATTTACTGTACTGTTTTTTTGTGTATTCGCGTCTGTTTTTATATTTTCTTTATTTTCATCGTCCTTTATATAATTCCTATTATTGGTTGAATCTTTTAATCTATTTCGTTTGGCTTCAATATTTAAGCCTTTCCAATTTTCCTGTTCCGTTAAATAATCATAAGTATGGCTAACGTTTTGCGCATTTTCGCCAAAATCACGTGAATCGATTTTGCTTTCTTTTTCTAGTCTTATTTCAGTTTGCAGCAGTGCAATTTTTTCGTTCGTGCGTTTAATAGCAGCACGTTCCAATTTCGAGATATTTTCAATCGCTTTTATGTGGTGAATGATAAATTTATCAACGCGCAGTGGTTCATAATTTGCGCCCAAATCTGAATGCTTGAGATCTTTAAAATAAGCCTCATATCTAGAGGATGTCGCTACATTCGATGACAGAGGGAAATATCCGCTCATCACCTGTGTCCAGAGTGGAAAATGCTTTGCCAATTTAACTAGATATGTGACTAGTTCTGGACAATAAAACTCGTTATATCTATCTGTCTCTACACTGTTTTTGGCAATTTCTTCAGCCTCATCTCTGATATTATTTACAAATGCAACTATATTTTCATTGTCAGTTATCATTTCTAAACCATCGTATTCTGTTGCATTCTCCTCACACGTAAAGGTGAATGACTTTATTCTTTCGAATAAATACGACCGCTTTTGCTCACAAATTACTTCGTTTCCATCAGAATCTTTGCCATCGTACTCGCTGTAAGCGACAATAAATATTGAGCTAAGCAGTGTACTAAAATCTTCGACATTATCGCACGATGACATTATACCCGCGCATCGCACAAAGAAGTCTTTAATTTTAGGATGCTTTCTATGAAATACATCTTTGCTGCAAATAATTTTTATTAAATGGGCAATATCAATTCTGATGAAACACCGAAGTGGATGTTGCAAAATTTCGCTATTAATGCATCGGTAGCAATCGGAAATGTAATTCTTTAAGCAACGTTCATTGAATGCCAGGCTGGTTGCATTCAAAAGCGCCAATGAATAGTCGGAATCAACTTCTGGAGGCACCGGTGCCCCGTCTCTAATGATCTCCCTCAACCAGCAGGTAATTAAATTTGTATCATGCTTTTCTGAAAGCATTTGAAATACTGGTTGTATTCCATTTGCACCTTTTATAATAATTTGGTACAAGAATATATGTTTCTTGTCACCATTTAGTTTCTCTATTGTTTTTACTAATTTTCCAGTCGCGTCTATTTCTATTTTCCTGCACGATTTAATTAATGTTTTATACAGGTCCATTTGCATGGGAGACCAGTAAAAACAATAGAAAGGATCCTTTGCGATCTGTTTAATGTACCCTGAGTATTGTCCCTTACATTTCAACTTGCATAATGAATTAATAGCGTCAAGATTTTTATTTATTCCTAATTCCCGTACAATGGCTTCTTCTCTTATTTTCCTCAGAGTACATTGTCGCGCAACATAAGGTGGTTCGGGATCGTCGTAGCTTAAATCAGTCGCGGCATCATTTCGCCATTGTCTGGGCTTAATTTTTAAAAGTTGTTTCCCTATTTCTACCCTATGTTTTCCTTTTACCGCCCTTTTCTTTTCGTGCGGTATTCCCGAAGCATCAACTGTGTGCACTCTTAACACAATACCAGTTCCAGGAGCCGGTTTATTTAAGCAATGAGCTTTAAATTCGGCACCGCATTCATTACACTTGCCGTATATTTTCAAATATGTTTCCGCTTCCGGAGAATCGAAAATTTTGCTATATTTGAACGTATAAGCGCACGGAATTTTCGTTTTTAAAAAACTAGCTTTGCAAATAATATCCGTCCAACCGGGACTAAGTATTGTGTAAGATTTTCCACGAGTACCCTTCTCTTTATAAATTTTCGATACAGGAGCAATAGATTTCCATTGCTCCTCAGACAATGTGATATAAAAAAAAAACTGGCGGCAGTGTATTATGCATTTTACGCGTGTCATTATGGGGCACGAAATCTTGACTAATATTACTACTTACATCGGAGACATCGATGCTATCCATCGTTGCTTCGTCTTCTGCTTCTTCCTCTTCCACTGGAATTTGGAAGTGTTTCTTTAAATCCGTAAGCAAATTCCACCGATTGTTCCTGACGTAGAAATTCAATGTGTTTGCTGATAACTTGTCACAAATTTTTACAGACACTTCTTTCCACATTTTATCCGTGCGGCACTTCAATTTATAATCCTTATCGAACACTTGGCACTTTTCACACTCCTGTAACTTGTCGAGAATAACGTCGGAGTGTACGAACGCTTTTCTCGGCATTTTCACAAATAACTACGATGAAATCGCGAAACGGTAAGTAATATAATTCACGATCTCACCCGCGCGGTCTGTGAACAATGACTGACTTTCGAGGCACGTGTCTCGATTTCAGCAGCTACGCGTGGTGCCGTCCGCGTTACAAAGTAAAACTACTTACGCATATGGCCGCTAGTCGAAGGTGGCGCTAAAATACTATATTGGACGCTTAATAATAAATAAATCCAACTTTCACAGGAACAAAATGTATATGTAATTCTTGTTTTGTACATCGTAGATACAAAACATATTAAATAGGAAATCTGTGTAGAAATCTGGGGAAATTTTTTTACATAAGGGTGCCAAGCATCCTCGCGCCTACCCTGCTAGTTGGTTACCAAATACAAATATGAAAATATATCAATCTTGCGAGGGAGCACCAGTCAACGCAAGTCCTAAGACTGCTAAGTAGTGCATTGTAACTATCTGTCTGTGGGGTCGCTGCCGGTGGGATCTTCTACCTGCCGGTCGCTGCGACCTGTCGCAGGGAGAAACACGTGGGAGAAACATTAAGGGTCAATGCACACGAGCGATGCGGCGTCGTTGCGATCTCGCAGCGGTACATATGTATAAAGAACATTAGTACGCAAACTAATAGTAATGGCCGACACAAGTATACCATTTATTGCGATCTACCAATTTTCACAGTATCGACGAATTGTATGCAGAAAAAAATATTGTACAACAAATTGTAACGCTACAATGAGCAATTGTCTCAATTTAAATTTTTATAAAAGTGCCAAAAAGTGGAGTAACTAAAATTACCCACATTACATACTTGTACATATTCCAAAATTGTGTCTAAATGTATTGTCAACATGTGTACTACAAGAAATAACTTAGAAATAAACTTTTATACTACTGGATCCATATAAACATATAGTAAACGGTATACTAGCGTCGTTCATATTTTTTATGTCATACTTGCGCCACCGTTCTCGCGGTGGTAGATTCCTTTGCCAATACACATATGTACCGGTGCGAAATCGCAACGACGTCGCATCGCTCGTCTGAATTTACCCTTACGTACAGAGTTTTCGTAAGCAACGACAAAGGGACTTTCTTGACTGAGAAAAATCAGTCTCGGGTTGCCACTTGCCAGAAAAGTCCCTGACACATAAGGGGTCTGTCCGGATTCGCGCATGGAGCGCATGAAATTGGTGGCATCGTATTGGTGGCAAGTGAGAGAAATTCTAGGGAATCGTACGATACCACCAATCGGAACAGACCCAAGATTGTCACTGGTGCTCGTGATGACGTCGGAACGTCAAACCAATCGGCGGCAAGCTAGCTGTTGGGCCAAACCAATCGGCGCCAAGCTAGGTTTTAGCTTCCAGCCAATCGACGCCAAGTGACAATGTGTGCATCAGAGACATTCCGGGTATCCCTGTTGTCTACTGTTCACCGTCACCGTCACCGACACTGTGAGTTACAGAGAGCATGGAGAATTTGCACAACGTAAGTATTAAAATGGTATATCATTAAATAGGGTGATTCTCCCGTTAGAGTTCTCAAAGGCGATGCCGCGAATAAGTCGCGCCTTTTTTAATCGGGATATTTTTAAGGAAGTTAACTTTACATTATGCAAATAGATTTTTCAAATGGACCATTTCCGTCGGGACGGCATAACGACGTGCGTTACGAAAAACAGCTCGTCTGTCTTCGTTGTGTAGAACGATAAATAATTACTATCATATTATTGGGAGATTATTACTGTTCGACAAAATTTAACTTTTTCCGGACTTGTAACATTCAATAGCCGTTTCTTCGTTCCACGCGATGCGACAGACATTTTTCCTCCGGAAACCATTGTCAGAAGTAGTAAAACATCTCGCGTTTTCAATACAGAAACGAAAGAGTTTGGCAACACGTGCACCGTCGACAGTGGTAGTCAATGGCAAGTGGGGCCGCTCTGCGTGACGGAATCGCGTAACGCGCCTACATTGTAACCTTTTCCAAAGTTTTGCTCGCCCGTCGGCGCTCCGTCGTGATAGTTTCTACCGTATAATCCAAAATGTGCTATTCTTCGTGGCGAAGCACTGAAATATGCTAGTCAGGGCCGTTCATGGGTTTTGTGCCGCTCAGGTGCAAAAACATTATTGCCGTCCTTATTAATTTAATATTCGTTAATTAAGAATTTCATATCTATACATACATAGTTTTAAAGATTTATCATGTGCGCGGGCACTTTCTGCACCCCCGTCAGGAACGGGCCTGATGCTAGTTTTCGCGGCGGAAGACCAAACGTGCTAATATTCGTTAGAAACGATGCAATGTGCTTCTTTAGGTAGTAAACTGATACGTGTTTTTTTTTCGTAAATGAAACTTGCTGTTTTTCGTAACGCACGTCGTTATGTCCTTCCGATGAAAATGGCCCACATAAAAAATTGATTTGCACAATGTAAAGCCAACTTCGTTAATAAAAAAGGATATTTAAAAAAGTGGTAATCGTGCATAAAAGGTGCATAATTTAAGATTTTTTTTATACATTTTGATTTGATTTTCAGATGGAAATTGCGATAATGGAGGTGATGGAGGCGGAAGATGAGGTGCCCCAAAATGCACCCGCGGCGGCGGAGATGGTGGCCGAGGTGGTGGTCGAAAGGGTGGAAGGGGGGGTGCAGGCCCCATTCCGCCCCCCCCCCCCGGAAATTAACCTGCAAAGACGGCTGAACCAAGTAAGTATGTGGAATGTGGTTCTATGGCTTACTTCCTACTAATCTACTTTGTGCGAAACGTTGCAATTGTCAGAATGTTATTCCGGTTTAAGAAATGTCTTAATGTTAATGTTACTGTTTCAGCTAGAAAAAATAATAAAGAAGTGGGTCCACACCCGCGGCCGTGGAGAGTCACGTCGTAGGCCGCGGGGTGGAAGAAGAGGAGGCAACCCTCGTTGAGGCGGGGGGGGGGGGGGCGAGGGAATAATGCAGGCCCGTATAGAGAATATAGAGGATGGGGAGGCCACCGGCGCGGTGGTGGAGGAGGAGGAGGAAGAGGAGGAGGAGGCGGAGGGTAGAAAAATCATATTACCCTAAACTTTTAAATATGTATTAAAATAAATTCTATTTTCTAATAAGTTTAATTTTTTCATTTCAATTGGATACAGGGTGATCCTGGAGCGACTGGACTCAAAGACGTACCACCTGGTACCCCGAAGAGGTTGATGTACCTATTAAGAAGTGAGAAATGGCCACGACGCCAATCGATTCCTTATGTTTGGCCGATGAAACTAACACTAAGAACGACGTAATTCGGATCTTAATGTAGGAAATTAGATGAAAAATTGGTTTATATAATTTCACGCTAGCTTCGTTAAAAATAATCCAATTTACATGACATTTTGGCACGATTTTCATCGGAAAAACATAAGGAATCGATTGACGTCGTTTTCGCAGAGATCTGATGAGAAATGCGGAAATCGTGGACATTTCTCACTTTTTATTGTATTCCAACCCCTTCGAGGATCAAAAGCCATAAAATTCGACGAGGCACTGCAGCAGGATGCTGGCCCCGCCACCAGGGTACCAGGCGGCATCTCTTTGGCAGGCGTCGCTCCAGAATCGCCCTGTATGTCTTTCCTACATTTATCGGCTAGCGTGGATTTCCACCGATGCTGGCGGCTCGACCATTTTCACCTTTTATAATAATTTTGTATAAGAATATGTTTCTTGTCGCCATTTAGTTTTTCTATTGTTTTCACTAATTTCCAGTCGCGTCTATTTCTATTTGCCTGCACGTTTTAATCAACGTTTTATACAATTCCATTTGCATAGGAGACCAGTAAAAACAATAGAAATGATCCTTTGAAATCTGATTAATGTAACCTGAGTATTGTCACTTATACTTCAATTCACATAACGAATTGATAAGATTAAGATTTTTATTGATTCCTAATTCTCGCACGATAGCTTAAGGGGCAACATACATCTAGATATATAAAAAAAATTGATTTTTCAAAAATATTCTTATTCCATTGTATATCCATTTATCTGATGAGTTTTATGGTCCAGACATTGATGATTCAATGTAAGTATGAAAACTTATATTTATGCCAATTTTACGTAGGGGAGACCGGGGCAGGTTGTAACACGGGGTAAATTGTAACATAAATAAAATCTTTTGAACGACAAATCTGGTAACCTACAGCATTCGAGAGCTGCTTGACAATATTAGCACCGTCGATTTTAGTGACACAAACGAGCGTTATGTATTCATTTTGTGGTTATAGCCCAGAATTTTAGTTTTTAGGTTACGTAAGTAAATGTTGTCTCAGCACTTTTATTTCAATTAACCGGCATTAGAAACCGTTTGAATTTTTGCTTCTTTGTCGCAAACGAATCAGTACACATTGGTTTATAATAATGTATACGCAATTTAGTGATTTGATGTTTAGTTTCTCGTTTGCTGAGATAAAACCCAAAAATTCGACCTCGGGGTAAATTGTAACATGTTACTGTACTTACTCCACTTCAAATGGTGATAACTCAAGCTATTTGCTGACACACCGGAAAAAGATGCTCTAGACGAACAACAGAACAATCGAGAATCCAAAAAGTACAAAAAAGTATAAACGATAAAGTAAAGAAAGCGAAGAAGAAGATTTTGATAGAATCAGATGAATATAAGCAATGATTGTTTAACTCGCGTATATCAAATGTTTAATAATGATCTGTGTTCTCATTTATATTTTTTAGAAACGTTTATTTGTGTTCATATCTGTATTTAAATAAGTAAAACAGATGTGTTACAACCACCTTTTTTACAGTAAAATAACGTACATTTGCTTTCGTGGGGTATACAAAAAAGTACGCTCAACAAATTAAACGTACATTTTAATCTTATTAGCTTTTATTTCTTACAAACATATTTTCTATTGCTTTTAGGGATATACTACGGTATGACCCAACCAACGGAATGAACTGAAATTTTGAGGGGTTGGGCGGGAGGGGGTCAGAACCTGTAATATAAAATTTCAGCCGCGGGTATTTGTTACTTTCTGAGATATTAGTAAAAAACTTTCGGCATAATACAGTATTGTCTCCCTATGGGCGCTGCTTGATGCACACTCTGTGGGCTTTTCGCTATCCCCACCACTTCTGTCTCACTCTTGTCCGGCGAAGGCAAGAGCGAGACGGAACGAGAGCGAGCGAGAGCCACTGAAAGCGAGAGAGAGCGTTTCGGGACTGGCGACGCGTTGATGTTTTGTCTCGCTCCGTCTTTCGGACGCCTGACACTCCGTCCTTTGCGTGCGCGATGGTCGCAAGCGCTTACGGTCAGCAGAGATGGGCATTATTTAAATCAGGCATGGAACTAAAGTGAACGCCGCGGCCGTTTTTCGGAGGCAACGCCTCCTTTCTCCCGCCGCGCGTCTTCGCCCCCGCGGCGGGCCTAGGAGCTTCGAGCGCCTCAGACCCGTACCATATGAACCGCGCGTGGCGCATTAGGGCGACACCCGTATCAATAGATTTCCGCATCACCCATGGGGTACTATTATCGATGCGTTTTTTTTTGACAGTGGTATCCCCTGTAGGCCTATTCCACTGTGTCACGCGATAAAAATGGATAGAAGAAACGCGTTTTACTATCAAAATTTTAAATACGTTTGGGAAAACTTAATTTTCGCGCACGTTTAGACGTGCTGGGCATTTCTAAAATATCAACGGGGAGGCTGGTCGACGTTGTACGTATTAAAGTTGAAAGCGAGGAATCGCTTAGCCGTGTGCGCTGTTCTGTCTTAATGGCACGCATTTTTGAGAACGAACATTCGCACAAATATGTTGACCCGAACATGGAAAAAATTTGGAGCGCGAAATTTCTAAGTTTAGGGTATGTCGATTCTTCCAGCGTTTTAAAGAATTCGGCTCCTTTTTCTTCCCTCGTTTTCAAAGAAATGTCGTGCTGAAGATCGCACAGTTCTTCTTGATACTCGAGGGCCTGTTCTTCAATTTTTACGGTGAGGGGATTCTCAAAGAGAATTAGATCATTTCTGAGCGAGTCGAAGTCAGTGAAACGCTCATCGAACTGATCTATCACCGATTGAAGAACGTGTAAATGATTATCAAAATCACACTCATTGCCGAATTCCTCGAAAATTACCCTACACGAGGGCAAAAAGAAAAAAAATTTTTCTTCCAACAGGAGATGATTTTGATACACTAGCAACCTCCTACGAAAAGAATCGACGTGGCTGAACAACTGCGAAATAGTTTGACCGGGTTTCTGCAGTTTTAAATTTAATGTATTTAAATGATTAGTCAGATCTACTATAAGTGAGAGTTCACAAAGGAAACTCGCATCTGTTAATAAGGGGAAATATTCTGCTCCCTTTTTTTCTTGATATTCTTGCAAGAAATGGAAGATCTCATTTCTTATAGCAAAGAATTGACTTAGACATTTCGCTGCACTGAGCCAGCGTACTTCGCAATGCAAAGGGACATCAGTGTAAGCAGCGTTATCTGTTTCAAGAAATTCTATGAATTTCCTGTGAGATAGAAATTTATTTCCGCCCTTGATAGAGTTGATTAGTTGCGTCTGTTCGATCTGTACGAATGGAAACGTCTGACCGAAAATACGTGACATACAATGTTGGAAAACAGAAAACAGTCGCTGATACAATGTTGGAAAACAGAAAACAGTCTCTGTAACTGTAACGTATTTTCGTTTCCATTCGTTCAGTTGGAACAGACGGCGAAACAGATCAAGATGTCTACAGAGCAAAGGTATTATCAAAATTTTGACAAGGTATGGGAAAACTTTTTTTTTGCTAAAATTAGTGATCGTACGATGTGTCTTCTTTGCGGATTTGAGCCTGCCCTAGTAAAGAAAAATGCTATTGAACGGCACTTTTCAAGTTGTCATGCGCAAAAGTATACATCGTATGAAGGCCGCGAAAAATTTGATTTAATAGAGGGGCTCAAATTAGTATATCAAGAAGGTCGTACGTATGTTCCTGAAGAAGCTTCTTCGGTGGAAAAAGCTCGCATAGCTTCTTACGCCATTTCTCATTTAATAGCAAAGCAGGGTAAACCGTTCACTGAGGGCGATTTCGTAAAGAAATGTCTCATTGAAGCGGTTAAATCCTTCGGGACGTGTATCACTCTTGAAGAAGCTGAGAGTATCGCATTGGGTAGAAAAACTGTGAGCTCCCGAATTTTTGATATAGGCGCATCCACAGAGCAAAAATTAATTGAACTTTTAATTAACTGTCGTTATTTCTCTTTGTGTTTGGATGAAAGCACCGATAACCGGCATACGAGTCAATTGAGCATTTTCGCTCGCATTGTACAAAATGATTTTTCGTATGTCGAGGAGCTTTTGGACTTCGTGCCTTTGCACAATACAACGACAGGACTGGATATTTTTAACGCAGTAGAGAACACTGTTAAAAAATTCCAGGTTGACTTTTCTAAATGCTCTGTAGTGGTAACCGATGGTGCAAAAGCCATGACAGGTGCCAAAATAGGACTGAACGGGCAGTTTAACCCTTCGTTGACTCTCTGGGTGTGAGCCACCCATAAGCCGATTTTGACTCTCTGAACCTTTTATATGCAAAATAAATACCTTTTTCTCAAAGTCGACTTACAAATTATTTTTTCTCCTAAAATATTATATCCGAACATCAACTCTGTAGATTTTTAGCTTTTAATATTGACATTTGTAAAAGTTACAATTTTTTTAAGATTTTCTTCGTTTTTTCTCGACATGTGGTAATGTAGAATTATTTTACAAAAACTGTGATGAAATTTCAATAAATAAATTATTGGAATACATTATAGAGACCTTGAAATTGATCCATGATTTTTTTCATAATAATTGGATTCTTTGGATGAAAATGGCACTCGTTCAAAAATTGCTCTGGGTGTGAGCCACCCAGGTGTGTCAAAGTTGATTGAAAAAGGAGGTGTGTCAACGAAGGGGTAAAAAACGCGGGTTTAAATTCCCAATGATGCACTGCATCATTCATCAGGAAGCGTTATGTGGGAGAGATATAAAATTATCTTCCGCCATGAAGAAGGTTACGCAACTAATCAACTCTATCAAGGGCGGAAATAAATTTCTATCTCACAGGAAATTCATAGAATTTCTTGAAACAGATAACGCTGCTTACACTGATGTCCCTTTGCATTGCGAAGTACGCTGGTTCAGTGCAGCGAAATGTCTAAGTCAATTCTTTGCTATAAGAAATGAGATCTTCCATTTCTTGCAAGAATATCAAGAAAAAAAGGGAGCAGAATATTTCCCCTTATTAACAGATGCGAGTTTCCTTTGTGAACTCTCACTTATAGTAGATCTGACTAATCATTTAAATACATTAAATTTAAAACTGCAGAAACCCGGTCAAACTATTTCGCAGTTGTTCAGCCACGTCGATTCTTTTCGTAGGAGGTTGCTAGTGTATCAAAATCATCTCCTGTTGGAAGAAAATTTTTTTTTCTTTTTTCCCTCGTGTAGGGTAATTTTCGAGGAATTCGGCAATGAGTGTGATTTTGATAATCATTTACACGTTCTTCAATCGGTGATAGATCAGTTCGATGAGCGTTTCACTGACTTCGACTCGCTCAGAAATGATCTAATTCTCTTTGAGAATCCCCTCACCGTAAAAATTGAAGAACAGGCCCTCGAGTATCAAGAAGAACTGTGCGATCTTCAGCACGACATTTCTTTGAAAACGAGGGAAGAAAAAGGAGCCGAATTCTTTAAAACGCTGGAAGAATCGACATACCCTAAACTTAGAAATTTCGCGCTCCAAATTTTTTCCATGTTCGGGTCAACATATTTGTGCGAATGTTCGTTCTCAAAAATGCGTGCCATTAAGACAGAACAGCGCACACGGCTAAGCGATTCCTCGCTTTCAACTTTAATACGTACAACGTCGACCAGCCTCCCCGTTGATATTTTAGAAATGCCCAGCACGTCTAAACGTGCGCGAAAATTAAGTTTTCCCAAACGTATTTAAAATTTTGATAGTAAAACGCGTTTCTTCTATCCATTTTTATCGCGTGACACAGTGGAATAGGCCTACAGGGGATACCACTGTCAAAAAAAAAACGCATCGATAATAGTACCCCATGGGTGATGCGGAAATCTATTGATACGGGTGTCGCCCTAATGCGCCACGCGCGGTTCATATGGTACGGGTCTGAGGCGCTCGAAGCTCCTAGGCCCGCCGCGGGGGCGAAGACGCGCGGCGGGAGAAAGGAGGCGTTGCCTCCGAAAAACGGCCGCGGCGTTCACTTTAGTTCCATGCCTGATTTAAATAACTTATCAAATAAAAGAGACTTTAGTCTCATTCGTCGCGAATATGGCGAGCCTTTGAGCCAATATTCATATATTTCTCTCTTCATTTTTACAATCAATCTTTCAACACCCGATAATTGGAAAACCTCATGCGACCGTCAGCTATCGCCGGTCGTCAGAACTGTTTACTGTTTAGTCTCGTTGACTCCCCATCAGGACCGCACACAACCTAAGTCCCTGCAATGAAAATCAAGACCGGAATTGGTTGTACTATTATATATTTTGCACAAAATGAAACGAGACCTCCAAACGCCCGCTCGTTTGGAAAACTCTACAGAGGCCACCCGTCTACCGAAGTCACGAGCACAGTTGATTTTCCATACTCCTCGACCCTTGAAACAATTTATGACCGGCGAAGGCGTCATTGAACGGGGTCGTCGCCGTAGCCGTTGCAACGTAAACAGACCCACGATGCATCGACCAGCCTTATCCGCTCAGCGCCGAATTGTCTTACAATTTACTGAAGTTATCACAATTCATGAGAAAGACTGACTTTAGAGTTTAGACGAACAAAAATATATTGTTTATGATTTTTATCTCGAATACTAACGATTCGGTTTAGCAAACTGTAAATGGAAAAAATTGTGTCGTGACGAGCTTTAAAACACCATATTTTTTAAAATCCACTTTAGCAACATTTAGTTTTTCAATCTTCCTTAGCGTTTCGGCAATACTTTTTCACATTTTTCAGCGCTAGTCTCGTTATTGCACCTGACCGTTCATTAACCGACGAACATTTTCTTAAAATTGGTGTGAAACGCCAATTTTTTAACTACCTTTACGTGCCTAGCGACAAAAACTCTCAATTACTACCTGATGCAGCTAAACTACACATCTGGCCGGTCATAAATTGTTTCAAGGGTCGAGGAGTATGGAAAATCAACTGTGCTCGTGACTTCGGTAGACGGGTGGCCTCTGTAGAGTTTTCCAAACGAGCGGGCGTTTGGAGGTCTCGTTTCATTTTGTGCAAAATATATAATAGTACAACCAATTCCGGTCTTGATTTTCATTGCAGGGACTTAGGTTGTGTGCGGTCCTGATGGGGAGTCAACGAGACTAAACAGTAAACAGTTCTGACGACCGGCGATAGCTGACGGTCGCATGAGGTTTTCCAATTATCGGGTGTTGAAAGATTGATTGTAAAAATGAAGAGAGAAATATATGAATATTGGCTCAAAGGCTCGCCATATTCGCGACGAATGAGACTAAAGTCTCTTTTATTTGATAAGTTATTTAAATAATGCCCATCTCTGCTGACCGTAAGCGCTTGCGACCATCGCGCACGCAAAGGACGGAGTGTCAGGCGTCCGAAAGACGGAGCGAGACAAAACATCAACGCTTCGCCAGTCCCGAAACGCTCTCTCTCGCTTTCAGTGGCTCTCGCTCGCTCTCGTTCCGTCTCGCTCTTGCCTTCGCCGGACAAGAGTGAGACAGAAGTGGTGGGGATAGCGAAAAGCCCACAGAGTGTGCATCAAGCAGCGCCCATAGGGAGACAATACTGTATTATGCCGAAAGTTTTTTACTAATATCTCAGAAAGTAACAAATACCCGCGGCTGAAATTTTATATTACAGGTTCTGACCCCCTCCCGCCCAACCCCTCAAAATTTCAGTTCATTCCGTTGGTTGGGTCATACCGTAGTATATCCCTAAAAGCAATAGAAAATATGTTTGTAAGAAATAAAAGCTAATAAGATTAAAATGTACGTTTAATTTGTTGAGCGTACTTTTTTGTATACCCCACGAAAGCAAATGTACGTTATTTTACTGTAAAAAAGGTGGTTGTAACACATCTGTTTTACTTATTTAAATACAGATATGAACACAAATAAACGTTTCTAAAAAATATAAATGAGAACACAGATCATTATTAAACATTTGATATACGCGAGTTAAACAATCATTGCTTATATTCATCTGATTCTATCAAAATCTTCTTCTTCGCTTTCTTTACTTTATCGTTTATACTTTTTTGTACTTTTTGGATTCTCGATTGTTCTGTTGTTCGTCTAGAGCATCTTTTTCCGGTGTGTCAGCAAATAGCTTGAGTTATCACCATTTGAAGTGGAGTAAGTACAGTAACATGTTACAATTTACCCCGAGGTCGAATTTTTGGGTTTTATCTCAGCAAACGAGAAACTAAACATCAAATCACTAAATTGCGTATACATTATTATAAACCAATGTGTACTGATTCGTTTGCGACAAAGAAGCAAAAATTCAAACGGTTTCTAATGCCGGTTAATTGAAATAAAAGTGCTGAGACAACATTTACTTACGTAACCTAAAAACTAAAATTCTGGGCTATAACCACAAAATGAATACATAACGCTCGTTTGTGTCACTAAAATCGACGGTGCTAATATTGTCAAGCAGCTCTCGAATGCTGTAGGTTACCAGATTTGTCGTTCAAAAGATTTTATTTATGTTACAATTTACCCCCGTGTTACAACCTGCCCCGGTCTCCCCTACGTAAAATTGGCATAAATATAAGTTTTCATACTTACATTGAATCATCAATGTCTGGACCATAAAACTCATCAGATAAATGGATATACAATGGAATAAGAATATTTTTGAAAAATCAATTTTTTTTATATATCTAGATGTATGTTGCCCCTTAAGCTATCGTGCGAGAATTAGGAATCAATAAAAATC